>CM070693.1:33220692-33741678 GCA_036346265.1 Melocanna baccifera
TTTCTCCCTTCTATATAGGAGGTTGGAGAATCAAGTACCAAAAAGGATAAAAATGGCGATGAAGAAATGGAGTACCAAGAGCCGAGCACACCGCCGATGTGATCTTTGATGGATCCTCCACATACGAGTCTAGATGGCAATCAAGATCTGGAACATGAGATGAACCTCACCATAGCACCGCTTGTTGTCAAGCCATCCAGTTGGTTGGAGACAACCATCTCCTTCAATAAAAGACTGCCATGTCCCTTCAACTCAACTAGGTAGGTTCTCTATCAATTGTAGAACCTATTATAAATGTCTGTAAAGTTAATCGAGTTCTAGTAGATAGAGGTAATTCTCTTAGCATCTTATTTCTAGGAGCTATAGATGAATGCAAGTTCCTAAGTCAAAAATAAAGCCCATGATGTATGCCTTTCATAGCATAGTTCTAGGATCTTTGATCAAACCGATCGAGCAAGTGTCCATGTCGACACGCTCAGAGGTCCCGATAATTTCCGAATGGAAAGGATCTCCTTCGATGTAGTTGATTTTAAAACTGCATATAATGGGATCCTTAGCCAACTAACTTTAGCCAAGTTTCTGGTAGCCACACATTATGGTTACCAAAGTCTCAGAATGCTAGGACTAAAAGGGATCATAACAGTTCAAGGGGAGAGAGAAATGGTAGCCACACGTATAGAAAAATAGATTATCGAACTTGAAGAGTTTGATCTTCATTTTATTTCATGAACAACCATTAAGTCTCAAGCATTAGCAGAATTCATCGCTAAGTGGACAAATCCTAAAACTATCTAAGGGCTAGAGTACGAAAACCACAGCTAGTGGACTATGTACTTTGATAGGTCCTTGACGATAAATGGCTTGAGGGCTAGGGTGGTACTGGTTTCTCCTATTGGAGGAAATATAAAACATTTTATCTAGTTAAATTTTCTTGCTACAAATAATGTGGAAGAGTATGAAGTTTTATTGGCAGGGCTCCAAGCTGCAAAGGAGCTTAGGATTTATAGATTACTAGTGAAAGACGATTCTCAGCTAGTAACGAATTAAATAGAGAAAGAGTATAAATGCTCAAGTACCATGATGTCATCTTATCTTGTGAAAATAAGGAAACCAGAAAAGCATTTTTTGGTTTCAAAGTCCAACACATTACTAGAAAGGAAAACTTTCTGGCAAATCAATTAGCACAAATGGTTTCCTTAAGATCACCCATCCCGCTTGGAGTATTTTTTGAGCAACTCGACAAACCCTCAGTAGTTGAGCATTTCGATGTCGCTCCAATGGAGATCACCCATATCAACTCCCACAGTGATAGGATAACATCAAGCTATGAATATCTTCAGCATGGTACACTTCCTAAAGATGATGTAGAGGCCAACCATACAACTTGAAAGGTCAAATCATACACTCTGATCGAATGTACCCTCTACAAACGAGGAACTTATGAAGTGTTGATGAGATGTACATCTCAAAAGGATTGTTTCCATTTACTATCCAAAATAGATAGAGAAGTTTGTGGAGCCTATTAGTCCTACAAAAACTGATCGGTAAATCCTTCCGACAAGGATACTATTGGCCAACCATCCTCTATGATGCAAAAGAACTTGTGTCAAAGTGCGCAGAATGTCAATTTCATAGCTGACAAGTTCATCAACTTGCACAAGCTCTCCAAATTCTACCACTTTCTTGGCATTTTTTGACTTGGGGTTTAGACATTCTGGGACCTTTCCCAAGAGCACCTGAGGCTTTGAATTCCTTTTTGTAATGATCGTTACGTTCACAAAATGGATCGAAACTGAGCCAATTGTTAAAATAACAATAGAAGCCACCGAGAAATTCACAAGTAAAAATGTGATTATATAGTTTGGTGTTCCTAGTCTTATAATTATGGACAACAACACCAAATTTTTGAGCAAAATTTTTCAATTGTTATGTGAAAATCTAGGTATCAAAGTATGTTACACCTTAGTGTCTCATCCATAGAGTAATAGGGCAGTAGAAAGAGTCAATGGTATACTAATACAATAGATTAAACGTCGTGTGCTCAACTAGTTAATACAACGGTCAGGGGCTTGGGTACAAGAACTTCCTTCTATAATATGAGTTGTTCGGACCACGACTAGTTGTGTGACTGGAGAAACACCCTTCTTTCTAGTTTATGAAGTTGAAGTCATACTTCATCTAGAATTAAAGATTGGATTTACTCAGATAGATCGTTATAATGATAACGATTAGGAACATCACCGGGTCAATGATATAAATTTCCTTCAAGAATGAAGAAATGTAGCCCTAATACAATAAACAGTTTACCAATAAGCCGTATGAAGGTACCACAATCATAAAGTATAGCCTCACAACTTAGCCGTGGGAGATCTGATTTTTAGAAAAAATTCAGAGCCAGGTAAATTGTAATAAACTTTCTCCTAAATGGGAAGGTCTTTACACTGTGGTTGAAGTCACCAAACTAGACTTGATATGATTAGCCATGTTGGATGGGCATATTCTTTCTAATTCTTGGAAAATCAATCGGTTGCGTAAGTTTTATGTATAATGTATTTCTTTATTTCCATGTTTCAATAAGGTTGCAATGTTTTTCTTTATTTTTGGATTGGCAGTGCAGAGATTGCATGTATCCTTTCTTGAATAGTTGTGTAGGGATTGCACTAGCTCTGGGTATGTAGTTGGTCTCGCTTGAGTCATTTATGCTCATCTTTTCTACGTACATATCATGCAACCACAAGTCCGACAGACCTAGCCTACTAATTTGCTTAGCTTCAATGTGAATCCTACGCAGAGCTTAGTAGGTAGATTTCTAGATTTCTAATGTGATTGGTAGGAGTGACTCGTAACGGTCACTCCTCATTGAAAACATAGCCTAGGAAAGGAACATTCTAGGGATGAGACATAACTCGAGATGGAAATGGTCACTATCTTCAATGTTGAGGATTCATCCTAGAGTGAGAGTAAGCATCGTAGCTAGGCATTGTAAAAATCATGTTATGATTTTCTCACTCACACGTTTATGGAAGCATGTAGTGGCTAACATTATAAGTTAATCATATCTTATGGGTAAAGTTGTATAATCTCTAAGAGTATTATAATCTATTTGAATAGCCATCCCTAGATATGAGCAAAGTGTAGAAACATTACACTTGCATAGTTTTCACAAATAAATAATAAACTAGTAGTGGTTGGGATGACTAAAGATGGAAATAGAAATGAAAGTGAAGGGATTTCACTCTCATGATAAACTTGACTCAAAATGGATATTGGTTTTAAATGTAAAAATGGCTATGTCATAGGTTTGAAATCTAACTAAATAAGTATAATTGACAAATTGGCTTTATACTGAAAGAGATATAAAACCTTTACTTGGATAAGCCTTGCATATAAATGTATATATAGTTGCATTCTGCTATAGAGACTTGCTAAGTATCTTTGTACTCATTGTTGCTTAATATATGGTTTTAGATGACATAAGTGATGACCCAGTGTATGGGTTCACCCATACCTCCGGCTATGACATGGAAGATGAAGGACATGACTAGATTTATCCTTAGTTGATTGTCTGTGGCAAGATATGGAGGCCCCTTTTGGTTTACTTATTATTTCACTGCCTTATTATGAACAATCTCATTTGGTCTGTTGGCCTGTTATGTCAAACTTGATCATAAAATCTATTTACGGTTGTCTATATAATATGAAGTACTCCTTTTATTTACTCGTATGTATGGATGTGATATTTGGTCATAAGACCTTCATTGCCTTTACCCTCTCCCTCACTTCGGAAGGGGATAAGGCTATACAATAAAAACAAAAGGAAAAGCTTTAAGTTAGAAACATATAACCAAACAAAAATGATTCAACCGACCAAAATTCTCGATGCTTACCTTCAAAGGAGTCCTTGGTCAAATCTTTGGTGCCCTCATACCATAGAATGATATGATCACATGATTTCAGGGGGCTAATTCGGCGTATGGAGAAATCCCTCATCACGTGCTATGAAGTCAGCCCATTATACTTGAGAGAGACAATGGCATCAACCCATCACTCTATCCTTGCTTCCTTCTTTGAAGAAGATCTTCATCTCAGGTTCTCTACTGCCATCCATCCCATGAAGGAAAGGTTGTCTTCTTTGTTGACCATCAGGTAAAACCAGAACTTATTCCATGATGACCACAAAGATTTGGAGAACATCGGAATGTGTTCCCTTGCCTTTCCATCGTGAAGCCTAAAGGAGTAATTCCTGGGGGACACCGCCACCTTTCTAGCCCTTTCCGTCATCCTGTAATAGTATATGAAGAGTTAGAAGTTCGTGTAACATCTTGATTTTTGGGGATTTTTAAAATCTTGAATTTAAAAATAAATTTCTGGAATTTTCCTGAATTTTAATCAAGCTTAAATTGAACTTTCAAAATTTTAAATAATTTAATATGATTAAATTAAACCTCAACATTAGCTAAAAATATTTTAATTGAGTTCCTTGTGTCACAAGAAATTTTTTTGGTATTTTTTGAAATTAAATTAAGCTTCAAATAATTTTTAGAATTTTAAAATGATTTAATCTGAGTAAAATAAACATCAACATAAGTTGAAAATATTTTATTTGGATTCTTCAGGTCTCTAGGAATTTTCTGGTATTTTTGGTGAATTTTTGGGATTTATTTGCTATTTTCTAGAGCTTGTAGAAGTTTATTTGAATTTCTAGTTTAAAAAGAAAAGGGGAAAACAATCTCGGCCGCCTGATCTTCTCTCTCCTCCACGCGTCGGCCATCCGGCCCATCCCCGCGTGCGCCCCCGCCTTTTCCCGCCCGCCGCCTCAGCCGCTGGATCCTCGCCCGTGCCATGCGGCGCCATCCCAGCCGCCCAATCCTCGCGCGCCGCCGGCGCCGCCCGCGCCGCCGTTGATCGCGCCCCGCGCGCGGGCCGCGCGCCTCGTCCTTCCTCGCCCGTCCGATCTCGCGCCGCGCCTCCCCAGCCGTCGGATCCGCCCGCGCGCTCGCAAACCCTAACCCTAACCCGCGCCGTGCCTCGCCCGTCTGATCTCCCTCCCGCCGATCCGGACCGTCCAAACCTCCCGCCGCTAGTGCCCGAGCCGTCTCCGGATCGAACTCGCCTCGATTCGTGTGTTTTTATACGCGTGGCCACCTCGATTCGCGTGCCTCGCCCTCGCCTCACCGTCGCCTCCGCCGCCGCCTCCTCGCGCTTGCGTCACCGTTCTCGGAGCCGCGCCGCCATCGCCCGTGCGTCCCCTTCCCCGCCCGACGTCGCCGGAGTCGTCGCTGCCCTCGCTTCCCCGCCGGTGAGCCCCTCCGCCCCTCACCGCCGCTGCGTCACCCCGGTCGCCCACGTCGCCTCCCCGATCGCCGGACGAAGCCGCACGCTCCGCCCTCGGTCCCCGTGCCCGGACCCGCTCCGCCCTCAAGGCTGCGCTGCGCGACGCCGCGCGGCGCACCCACCACGCGTCGCCGATCGGCCGATGTCCCGCCTCCGCACCGCCCCATCCGAGCCACTCATCTAGATCTGAGCGAGTGGCCCGGATGCAGCCACGCGTCGTCGCCCCCGGCCGCCCGATCCCGCGCCGCGCCGCCGCGCACCCGAGCCGCCACGTCAGCCCTAGCCGACGTGGCATGCCATGTGGCTATGCCACGTCAGCCCAGCCCCACCCCCAGGTGCCACGTGGCAGCCACGTTAGCTGCCACGCCGGCCACGCGTCACCGTGCCACGTGGCGCACCACCACCGCCGCCACGCCAGCCCCGCCCCCGCGTTAGCACCGCCGCCCCCGCGTGCACTATTCCGTGCGCCGACTCCACGGTGAACTCGGTATTCCGTGCGCCCGGTCCACGGAACAGTGCATTTTCCGAATTTCCTGTTTTTCCTTTTGGATTAATTTTCCGAGAGCCCGTTCTCCTCCGTCCTAGCTCCGATTGACCCCGTTCTTTTTTCTAAATTCATCTAAAATTGAGCTCTAGCTGTTGGTTCTGGTTTTGTGATTTTTGGAGTTCTTTTGCTTATCATGTTATGTATTTTCTTTGTTTCGGTCGCTTTCTCTCTCGTTAGATTCGGATTCCGGAGGAGCAAGTTCTACGCCCGAAGTCCAGGAGTACCTCACTGAGCATAACCAAGATAAGTCATGTCCTTTGATCATGTTGAACCCAGTTTACAATCTATTATTTATTTATTTTGTTTTATATTACATTGCATCGCTATTTCTATTCAAACCCTTGTATCGGTAGTTATCGTCCCAATTGAATTCATCCCTCCTTGATAATTTGGAATGCCATGATACCATTGTCACCATAGGTTGGGAAACATACTAGTGATGCTAAATTGTCTGTCACATGGGTTGGTACGATAGGATGCTTAGCTTTACTTATAGATACGATTGGGTTTATCATCACATGTGAATTATCAATTTGACTTAATGAGATATGGAACTGTGGTTGGTGCCACATTTATTAAAATTTGTGCCATGACGTTGGTGCGTCATCGGCGGTGGTTATACAAATTGGTTTTCACTCGGGCGAGTGATCGTGCAGTAAAGGGGGAAGTGTTAGAGCACTTCGAGGGATGAGGTAGTCTCGCTCGGGTAGAATTAAGGACTTAACTTTATGCGCTATTGATCTGAGCTTTACCATGCAAACCACATGTCTGGTATGGGACGGACCTGGCTGACTAATTTGGAATGTTTCAACTTTAATCTTGCCATTGAGATGAACATGGTTGCTGATTTCCATGTGGCGCAAGGGGGGGGGTGTGATGTGAAACCCTAGCGGGCGGATTGAGTTGTAACTGAACTTTGTAAAGGCCTTGTTGTGATTATCTTAAGCTGAGGCTAATTACATCGTGTGGGTACAAGTTGTGCAACCTCTGCAGAGTGTAAAACTATTCGAATAGCCGCGTCCTCAGTCATGGACAATGCTCGGTGATTTCACACGAGGGGTAGTTATTTCTGAAAACTTCTGGATTGTGGTTGGACAGTGGATTGTTAATTCACTGTTGGTTTAACTTATAGATGGGAGGTCCATAAGCGGTTGGTTTAGCTTGTGGATGGGGGGTCCGCAAGTGGTTATGTCACTTCCTTTGATTATGTATTTACTATTGTTTTACTTAAAGTTCGCTTTCAATCTAATTACTATATTTACTTCTCCACTGTCATTTATGCAAATTAACCTTTCAGCCTTCCTTTGGTAAACCTTGCATACTATATTGCATTCATTTGTTACAAACGACTTGCTGAGTACCAATGTACTCACAGCTTTATGTCCAATGTTGCTCAGTTGAGGAGGAGGAGTACACCAACAAGAGGTTCCAGAAGGAGGCTACTTTGATGACTTCACGGATTAGGCTTCGTTCTCCACTCGATAGCCTGTGGGCTTTTCGATTGGTCGCTGCGCTTTATTTTGGAATTTCCGCTGCTGCTTTTGTTAAGCCTTCGGGCCAGTCTATTGCAAGCTTGACCATAAGGTCGTAACTTTTGAGATTTATTGATAGTTGAGTTTTCCTTTATCATATCGTGTATATGGTTGTGATTTCATCTATGTTTGACTGTGTACACTAGCATGATCCTGAGACTAGTGCAGAATACACAGAGAGACCAGATTCGCATATTCGGGTCTTGACAGTTCGTAAGAATCCCCAAATACACCTCACATAGATGGATGAAGATACTGAGGTTGGCGATTGAGTTGGAGGCCGAGTTCACAAACTCAATCTCATAAAACTCCAGAACCTATGACAAGAAAGGGTTCATCGACAGCCTAAATCTACATTCTATGTATGACCAAAAGATTGGGATTTTGTCATCACTCCCGCTCAGAAAATTTTCCCCTATCGCTGTCCTCTAGGAGATCAGAACCTTTTTCGGGATTATTCCTGCATCTTCCATGGCCTTCAATTTCTTTGATCCTAGTTTAGATACAATCCAATCGGTGATCAAATCAGACATTTTGATTGTGATGGCTGAAGATCTAAGTCTAGATTGAAGGGACTTGAAGCTATAGTCGAAAGGCGCTAAGGTGGAGAGGTAGAGGATATCGAACAAGATGAAAGGTTTTCTTTGCAAAGCATGAAGTCAACAGGTACCACACTTGTTTTTTATAAGTGTTTTTCCAACTGCAAAAATAGTAGTTGCCATATTTGAAGCCCAATAAATAGAAAACCTTTCAGTTTTTCCTAGTAGGTTTTCTCAATCTTAAGTGAATAAAAACTTCCTTTTTACACTTGTTAAAAGAATATCTTCCGACTTGAATTCCAATTGGAAAAATTCAAGCTATAAATTCACTTAAAGTTCAGGGGCTAGCTGACGAGGATTAAATAAACCCTTAAATATGACTTTAATACTTAATTAAAGCCCTAAGACCCATGAGGTCGTCAGCTTCCATAAAGCAGTTGCCCAAGTGACCCTGGTTGGAGACTCACTGTACATATTACCCAACCAGCAGAGCACTCGAAGGTTCTTTGAACTGGTATAAGGACCTGCCTCCAGGGAATTCCTCCCGTGCGGCGAGCAAAGCACATGCTTTATTCGCTCCAAACAAAGACGACAATTCAGCCTCAGTATCTTTGACAATAGCCACCATGTAGTTGTCTCCATGATTATCTTCTATTGACAATAACTGAAGATTAGTTATTATCCAACTGCTTTTTATATATGTCATTATCTCTAATATTATATATGTCAGTATAATCAGAATTGACATTTTATTCGATGTTATCCAAATGCAAATGTTCCTACTAAGGAAAAAAAAAGAAAGAAGAACATATTGGAACACACGTGTTCATGCTTATGTTTGTGTTGTTCTAATGAGATTTTAATAACAGTGCAGAATATGTGCCAACATCCAGAAATGTTCCAGCACTAATGGTGAAGTGACTAAATGAAGTATAAAATTCTTGCATTGTGGAGAATCGAGGTTTTGGAGAATGTTGACTAGTTGACTGTTGAGGCAATTGCCAGATCTTTTAGCAGTAAAATTTCCCCCAAAGTATATCAGCATGCACGCTTTTAGGCTTTACTCCATTTGGTTAATATAATACAACGATCTAAAGTTCACAATTAATTTATGAGCATGTACACATTAAGAGGGGTTCGTTTTAGCGATGGTTTCTGACTTTTAACTAAAATTTTACTATAGCTGATTTAACTTTTTAAGCATATGATGAAGATAGCATATGTAGCATTGTTAATGAACCAAACGTCATTCAGGCCACTAGTTGCTACTACAAGTGCTTAGTTGCTGCTGCTACTACTACTTTCTGTGCAGGTTGTGTGTCAGTGTTTGTGAGAGTGAGAGCTTAATTGTTTTCTGGAACAAAAGGCTTTACATTTGTCACCTCCTTGCTCCTTCTCCCAAAGTGTTAGCGATGATAGGGATGGGCACCACTTGCAGGATTTGTCACATCCATGTTCCAGGAATCTGAGTGTCTCTTTCGGCAGTTGCAGTTGTGTTGATTTGTGAAGCCTCTCGATTCTAGCATTAACAGTTCCCTCCATTTCGACATTAACAATGGAGGGAAAATGAGAAATTACATCCACGGTTTGGCCCGTTTAGCTAGAAAAAGAAGAAAAAAATCAGAAAATTATGAGAAATTAAGTAAAAAATTGTAAAAAAATACAAAAAATTATAGCAACTTGTAGACATTGTTAATCATCAAGATAATTATTGTCAATGATATAATGAGCTTTATTAATTGTTAAATTACATTGCATGGTTGGCTTGTTAAAAACTTTACCAAGTAATAACTCAACTTGAGAGAACCTTAGTAAAGAAAAAGAGTACACCTATAAAGCTCACTAGTGACTATATCTGAAGGAAAAATATTGGAAATCCTATTTATTGCTATATAGATACAAATTGTCAAAAGATTCTTTTAAATATGTATTCTCTGTAGTAAGTTGAAGTCTTGATTCAACTTGTTCCTAGTCTTTGACAGTCAGAATGATTACGACCATCTCGTTCAAAAAACTTATTCGTCGCTCCTCGATTATTCTTTCAGATAGGCTAAAGGTTGACTCCAAGGAGATCGTAGAGACAGGAACAATCAACACATACCGTGCCACCATGAGAGGATGTTCAACTCTTGCTCGAAGCTGACGGTATCACTATTGATATAGCTTGATAGGTCTCCAGTGCTTTGCCGCCTTGCTCCTCCTAACTGATGTGTACCTACACGAGAACCTCGAGAATCTCTAGAGGAAGAACCAAAAATCTTGCCCCATTACATAGTCCCCACAGAGGTGCTAGGGGCTACCTGGGGTCTTTCCAAATGCACGGACCCAAACTTATTTTCGTATTTCTCGTATACCTCATATAATTTATCGTTAACTACTCTATAGTATGTATAATAATCTAAATTAGTAGCATCACTTAAAAGTCGTAATACATTTATAAATCCTTGGAGTTTAGCCCTAGGATTCAAAATAAAGGCGAATGCATATAAAATAAGAATTTTTCTCCAATATTTTAAAAACTTAGATTTCATCACAACTATAGCATCCTATAGTACATGATCATTTTCGAAATCTTTTAGGTGAGTGGTAATTTCAAGAATGTTATGAACAATTAGAGGAGAGGTTGAGTACTATACTCCAGAAAGGCAAAGTGTAGCTTTATAAAAAAAAGTTCTAAAAAAAGAAAATATTTCTTCACCAATATCCCAATCATCCTCAGTAAGTTCGGGGTCTCAAATTTGGGTTCTACTATAGAAGTTACGAGATTGATGAACTTGGGTGTGAAGAAAAACAGATAATGTGCTCTTATATGGCAATATATATTTAAGCATAAAGTAAGTAGAGTTCCATTTAACAGGCATGTCTAAGCCAAAGTTTCTAGGATGAACATTCATTGCTATGCAAAAGCTCTTATATGCGGCTATTTGTTGGTTAGAACAATTAATATATGAAATTGCATTCCCAAAAGAATCAATACAAGCATTTAATATTTTTAAACTAGATTTAACAATAAAATTAATAATATGACAAGCACAACGTTGATTCAGTAAGAAAGATTGTGCATAAGTATTAAACAAAGGAGTAAGAATTTTTATAGCCTTAATGTTTGCAGCTGCATTATCTAAAGTATAGAAAAAAATATTATCCGTGAGGCCAAAATCTTCTACAACTTTAATAATGCATTTTGCAATATTTCCAGCGGTACGTGAAACATTAATTAATTTAAATCTTATAATTCTTTTTTCATTACCCAGTCATCATTAACATAATGAGCAACAACACAAATATAATCCTCCCTAGCCCTACCCCTCCATATGTCTGATATCAAAGTAATAGATAATGTACAAGTATGAAATATTTTTTTCAATTTTTCATGACAGTTGCTATAATATTTAATTAAATCTCTAATTATGGTTTACCTAGATACAATATTTAATTGAAGGTTATGATCAGTCCTAATATATTTTTGAAAAGCATCAGACTCACCAAAATTTAAAGCTAAATTTTGAGAAGCAATTAATCTACAAATGGATTCCCGGGCTACCTCCAGGTTGTACTTTCAAGTATATATCGAGCCGTTGGGGTTATATTACAGCTGCGTTTGGTGCATTTGTATTCCTTGCCTTCTTTTGCAGCTTGCACATACCGTTGCAGGTGACCCGTTCCACCTGAAGATTTTGCAGATAATTCATTATCATAAATTTTACAAATAGCATACCTCATCAAATTTCCATCATCGTCGGTCTTGAACTTGTCAAAATCATTTCAGACTACTGATGTAGTACCTCTTGTTCTTTTTACACCAGTGCTTTGGGTTGTGGATGCACTCGTTGAGTCAGCAGAAGCTGGATTGATTGGACCCTACGCTGTTGGGCCGGCCGTTTCTTCTAGCCCTACAGTTTGTTGTGCATGTGGACCTTTCACGGATAGATATCCTTCTTGAAAGATTGCATATCCTTCGTAATTATCTGCAGCTCTTTGAAAATTCTTAGAAGTTTTTTGAATTTTCTGAATTTCACACAAATTTCTCACTAATTTTGCCAAATGCAAACACTACTAAATTGTTCATAGCTAAACAAAGAGATGAGAGTCAGATTTGAGGTGTGGAAAATAGACGCCAGATGCCCTCCCTATTTTTTTGGAATTTTTTACACCCCAATAATCAAAAAATGGTGAGAAAACGGTTATTTTCACCAGGCCAGGGTGTGCCGTACCAGCACGTCCCGTTTACACCTGTTGCAGCCCGTGTCCTGCTATGCCGACATGTCCCATGAGTATTATCGAGCCATGCCGTGAAGGCCCAGTGTACCGGGCTGTGCCGGCATGGCCCACGGCCTAAACAGGCCGTGAAGTGTTTGGGCCAGGTATAACATCCTGTTTTTCTACTATTTTTAAAGCCAGGAATCTAAAAATGAATTTTCTGGAATTTTCTGAAATTAATTCAAGCTTCAAATGAATTTTTAGAATTTTAAAAGATTTAATGTGATTAAAATAAACATTAACATAAGTTGAAAATATTTTATTTGGATTCTTCAGGTCTCAAGAAATTTTCTGGTATTTTTGGAGAATTTTTGGGATTTTTTTGCTATTTTCTAGAGTTTGTAGAAGTTTATTTGAATTTCTGGTTTAAAAAGAAAAAGGGGAAAAATCACGGCCGCCCGATCTTCTCTCTCCTCCACGCGTCAGCCATCCACCGCTTCCGCGCGCGTGCATTCTTCCCGCTCTCCGCCGCCTCGACGATCGCCGGGACGCGTCACGCATCCGCTGCCACGCGAGGCACCAGCCGCGCTCGCGCGCCCGCGCCTCGCCTCTTCTCTCAGCCGCCCGATCTGCTGCTCCCCGCGCCGTGGCTGCATCCCGGCTGTCCGCACCCACCCTCGCGCGAAACCCTAACCCTAACCCTAACTCGCGGCCGCCCATCCGATCTAGCCACGTGGCCGCATCCTAGCCGTCTAACCCGCGCCACCGCCGTCCCACCCGTGAATCGACGGACACCTCGGTTTGCGTGCTTTTATTCACGTTCGTCTCTTGGTTCGCGTGCACGCCCGCCGCCGCCGCCTCGCGCGCTCGCCGCGCGCTGCCCGAGCCGCGCCATTGCCGCCCGAGCGCCCGCCGCCGTCGCCGCCGCCGTCGCCGCCGCGGAGATCCCCATCGGTGAGCCCCTCCGCCGCTCTCTTCGCCTTGTCGCCGGCCGCCTCCCGCGCCGCGCAGCCGCCCGCTGCACGCCGCTTCGCTCACACTGCGCGCGCGCCGCGCCATGCGCCGCGCGCCGCGTGCGCGCCGCCATGCGTCGAGATCCGCCTCGCCACTACACCCGCCGCTTCATCCTCGCCACCCATCCGGATCGAGCCAAGGGCTCGGATCGTACCACGCCCGCCTCGCACCGCCGATTCACCGCGCGCGCCGCTCCGCGCTGCGCCGCGACGCTCCGCAAGTTGTGCCGCCACGCGTCGCCCATCGCTCGCTTCCCGCCCCCACCGCGACCGCCGCAATGAGGCACCAGCTCGCGCCACGTGTCACGACCGTGACCGTCCGATCCCGCCGCCGCCGCCCGCGCCCGAGCTGCCCACATCAGTCCTACCCACGTGGCACGCCACGTCAGCCCTAGGGCCACGTGGCATGACACGTGTCCGCCACGTCAGCGCCGTCGGCCCGCGCATACTGTTTCGTGGACCGGGTTCACGGTGGACTCGGAATTCCGTGCGTCGGGTTCACAGCACAGTAACTTTTTCGATTTTCCCGATTTTCTTTAGATTAAATTTTTCGAGAGCCCGTTCTCCTCCGTCCTAGCTCCGATTGACCCCATTCTTTTTTCTAAATTCACCTAAAATCGAGCTCTAGCTTTTGGTTCTAGTTTTGTGATTTTTTGAGTTCATTTGCTTATCATTTTATGTGTTATTCTTGTTTCGGTCGCTTTCCCTCTCGTTAGATTCGGATTCCGGAGGAGCAGTTCTCACGCTCAAGACCGAGTACCTCATGAGCATAACCAAGGCAAGTCGTGTCATTTGATCATGTTGAACCCAGACTTTCAATCTATTATTTAATTATTTTGCTTTACGTTATATTGCATCGCTACTTTTATTCAAACTTTGCAACTGGTAGTTATTGTCCTATACTGGTTATCCCTCCTTGATAATTTGGAATACCATGATACCTTTGTCACCTTAGGTTGGGAAGCATACAAGTGGTGATAGAATATTTTATCACCTGGGTTGTTACGATTAGATGCTTAGTCCTGCTTTATTTACGAATGGTCTCATCATCACATGTTAATTATTAATTTGACCTAATGATATATGGAACTGTGGTTGGTGCCACGTTTATTAAAATTTGTGCCATGTCATTGGTGTGTCTTTGGCTTGGTTATACAAATTGGTTTTATGCTCGGCCGAGTGATCGTGCAGTAAAGGGGGAGGTGCAAGTGCACTTCGGGGGATGTGGTAACCTCGCCCGGGTAATGTTAATGACTTAACTTTGTGCGCCATTGATATGAGCTTAATCGTGCAAACCGCATGTCTAGTATGGGATGGACCTGGCTGATTAATTTGTAATATTTCAATTCAATTCTGCCAATGTGATGGACATGGTTGCTGATTTTCATGTGGCGCAAGGGGGGTGTGATGCGAAACCCTAGCGGGCAGGATTGGGTTGAGGTATAGCATTGTAAAGGCCTTGTTGTGATTTCCTAAAATCGAGGCTAATCACATCGTGTGGGTACAGTTGTGCAACCTCTGCAGAGTGTAAAACTATTCGAATAGCCGCGTCCTCGGTCATGGACATTGCTTGGTGATTTCACACGAGGGGTAGTGTTATCTTTCAAACTTGGTGGTTTATGTTGGAGGTGGACAGGTAGTTCACCGTTGGTTAGGTTGTGAATAGGTGTTCACAAGTGGGTTATGTTTAATTCCTTTGATTATTTATTATTACTGTTTTCATTTAAAATTCCGCTTTCAATCTATTATTCATATTTACCATGAAATATCTTTTATGCAAATTAACCTTACAGCCTTCCTTTGGTAAGCCTTGCATATTATATTGCATTCATTTGTTACAAACGACTTGCTGAGTACCAATGTACTCACGGCTTTATGCCTATGTTGCTCAGTTGAGGGCGAGGAGTATTATCAGCAGGAGGTTCCAGAAGGAGAGTACTACGACGACTTCACGGATTAGGCTTCGTTCTCCACTCGATAGCCTGTGGGCTTGTCGATTGGCTGCTACGCTTTATTTTGGTTTTCCGCTGCTATTTTGTTAAGCCCTTCCGGCTAGAGATGTTGTAAGCTTGGTCATAAGGTCGTACCTTTGAGATTTTATCGATATTCGAGTTTTCTTTTGTTATTATCGTGTATGATCAGAATTACATCTATGTTTGATCGTGTGCACTAGCGTGATCTGGACTAGTGCAGATTACACAGAGTCCGATTTGCATATTCGGGTCTCGACACTGTGCCAACAAAGGTAGGTCGTAGGCCGGCACACTAAGGCCCAGCCCATTGGCCATCTATAGTGTAACACCCCATTTTGTGTGTTTAAAAAAAATTGGCATAAAGGTTGTTGTTTGAGCACAACTCAAAATTTTCACAAAAACTCAAATTCAAAACCAAAATTCAAAATTCAAGCACAAGTAAAAAAGAAAATGCAAATCAAAAATTGAAAACCAGTTTGTGGGTCAGCCCCTTTTTCCTTCTCCAACTCACATGCCTCTGCCCATTCACCATCGGTCCGCTCCCTTCTCTCCATCTTTCTTTCCCTTCTGGCCAAGCACCGCTCACCCGGCCTGTCTTTTTCAAAAACTGAATATGTAAATCTAGAATATCTGTGTATAATGCACTAGTCTAGGATCATGCTAGTGCACACAGTGTAAACTGATGAGGACATCACTTCTACTGATATGAACACTCCTCTTACTGCTTCCATGAATGATGGGTAAGGTCCAATCACTCGGGCACGTGCTCGTCAACTCAACTAACAGGTAAACTCATTTTTAGGAGTCAATAATATTTCCGCTGAGCATTCGATACTTCCTAAGACTTGTGATTTTCTTGTCCTTAGGAACTATGGAGAAGAACCACATGAGCTCAAGTGTAGAAGTGGAACTGTCAAGCGCAATCCAACTTATATTCGCGAGTTCGAGTCAGATTCGGACTGCTGGACAGCGCCTATTTCAAACGACCATAACTTTTGATCTAGAAGGTTTCTCGGGGCCCGTGAGTACTCGTTGGAAACATCTTGGAGTCTACTTTCAGATGAATCTAGTCTCACCTCAAAATTCCATCCAAGCCTATCAAAAACTGTAAAATAAGTGCCAACACTTTTTAAGTCCGAGTCAAAGTGGGCCTTGGGCCTTGTAATCACACTTAGACTATTTGGGCTGGTACTAATCATGGGCGTACTGTTCACATGAACAGTACCTATGAATAGTACCGTACCCCCTTTTGTTAGCTAAGTGCGGCCTCCCCCACTCCTATTTAAGGAGGTCGCACCCCTTTAGTTTTCCTCGTGTTTTTCTTAAGAGTTTATTCTGCTTAGTAGTCTCACCGCACATCCGGTTGAGGAGCCCCAACTTGTGAACTTAATCTTTATTCGCAATACAATTTTAGATTACATATTTTACTCTCTTGCTTGTGTTCTCGATTCGCTTGCAGGAGATAGCCTTCTTGGCGAGGTCAACCGCGTTCAGCACGGTTGATAACCATCGAAGCAGTGGTGTAGTGATTGCGAGGGGATCGATCTATTTTGGTCGGAGCATTTGGATCATCAACGTCGAATTCTCCATAATTGACTTATCAGTACCTCTCGAAAGATCGGGCCATCGTCACATTATAAACATAGATGAATTATCCACAATATGAATAATTAATGAAGAAACAAACTTGAATATTAATAATTATCAGAGTACGACCTTATAGCTAAGCTTATAAATAATAGTTTGAAGGGTTTAAGAAACTAGCAGTGAAAAATAAAATTAAGCATGTTGGCCACTCGACATGCCCACAGGCAATCGACCGGGAAGCGAAGTCTTAATCAACGAAGTCATAAATCCGTGATCGAAATATCCTCCTTCTAGTACCTCCTACTGATATGGCTCTTTTTCTTCTAGTACCTGTCGCCCTCCAAGACCCCCAAAATCGGCCATCTTTGGCCTTAAAATCGTGTCGCAAAATTAAGGCTTCTGTTTTTGCTGGTTTCTTCAATCTTCCCTTCGGAATTTGGATTTCGTTTCAAACGAGTGTATATAAGCCATATAAAACTCTGCCTTTTCATCGTTTCAAACGAGTGTATATCTGTTATTTTTGCTCAATCTAGAGGGTTGTTTGCATTGCACCGATACCGATTTTGTTGTCTTTTGTGCTCTATGTCGTGCAAACAATCTTGTACCCTACAAAGAAGTTTGAGTAGATTGGTTAGCGTCTCTCCTAGCACTTGTTGTGAGGTTCTCCATTGCTTACATCAAGTCACATTGATCGTTGCATATGCCTACATACACTTTCTTGCATACGGCTTTGATTGGCTAGTTGTGATTAGGCTAGGATCGACAACTTTGACAAGTATTTTGAACAATCTTTCAACTTGCATTTACTGAACTGATTATTGCTGATCCTTTTGCTACTATATTGTCCTTCCAAGCTCCACCTACTCTTGATCAGAACAGGTCCCCTCTTGCGATCGTACCCACGCTCGACACGGTATCACGAACCAATCACCGGTTGAACCTCCTACTATTTGCGTTGGTAAGAACACTTGTAAGAGTGTGGTAAGACGCTTGAGAGTGTGCGATTACACCTTCCATCACCTAGTAGTTCATAGGGATAATTTCTTTGGGTTGTTTTCTGTTTTTCTACTAACCATGGCAGGTGAGTCGTCGGATACGCAAGAGTGTGTTGCAAAGGGAGAGCTCATGACGCTCTTCGATGAACAACGCACTACCATTAATGAGGACATCGATAGGAAGTTTTAAGCTATGACGGATATATTGCAGCGTTCCATCAATGAGAGTATTGCAGCACTCGCTACACGCCTTGAAAGAATGGTGAATCGGCCACCAAACAACGGGCGCGAAAATGAACAAGATGCACCCCAAGATCTTGAGGTGGGAGATGATAATGGGAGGCGAAATCGTGATGATGCACATCTACGACACCGCCTACAACGCAACCGTCACGGTATGGGAGGTAATGATTTTCAGCACCACAATGCTCGTGCTAATGATGACCCGTTTGCTAAAGTTAAATTTACGATACCATCTTTTGCGGGTGTTTATGATGCTGAAATTTATCTAAATTGGGAGATGACCGTTGAACCAAAATTTAATGCCCATCTAGTTCCTGAAGTGCACAGAGTCAGACAAGCTACTAGTGAATTTAAAGATTTTGCTATCCTTTAGTGGAGTTAAGTAGTTAATTCTGGTTTAGCACCTGATACATGGGATAGACTGAAGGTAGCTATGCGTGCTAGATTTATTCTTTCTGCTTTTAAACGTAATATGCGTAAGAAATTACAGCGCTTAGACCAAGGTAATAAATCTGTTGAGGGATATTATCAAGAACTACAAATAGGCATGCTGCGTTGTAATATTGTAGAGAATGAGGAGGATAAGATGGCTCATTTTTATGGGGGCTTAAGGCGCGAAATTCAGGACATAATTGATTACAAGGAGTATAATGATATCAATAGATTGTTCCAGCTTGCTTGTTTGGCAGAAAAAGAATTTCAAGGTAGGCAACAAAGGACAAGGAGCAACTTTGGAGGTACGTCTACATCGAGATCGACGCCTGGGCAAGCCAAGACAGCCCCACCTCCTGTTTTTCGAGCTGCTGCCCCCTCTGTGAGTAGGGCGCGTTCAGCAGCACCACCGCCACCATCACGCACACCCGAGATGAGCAAATCTACTAGTGTGCAAGCACTAGCACAGAGCTCTTCATCGGTTGCTTCCACGGGCTGTACGACGGGCATTGTGTGCCACCGTTGTAAAGGGATGGGCCACTTCATGAGAGATTGTCCAAGTCAGCGAGCGTACATTGCGACAGAAGATGGTGGATATGTAAGTGCTAGTGATGTTGAGGATGAATATGCTCTTGCAGCTAACCTTGTAGGTAATGAGGCTGATCCAGAGGAACATAGCGAAGAGGAGGAAATTTTAGGTACCGCTGCGACGGAGAATTATAGGACCATAATTGTGCAGCGAGTATTGAGCACCCAAAAGGAGCAAGCGGAGAAGCTACAACGCCATAATTTGTTTCAGATGTTCCTCATCGTCAAGGATTACCGTGTTCGTGTCATAATTGATGGTGGGAGTTGTAATAACTTGGTGAGTTTAGATTTGGTCAAGAAGCTTGGCTTGACCACACGTGCACATCCTCATCCATACCACATTCAGTGGTTCAACAATAGCGGTAAGGTGAAAGTAACACAATCTACGAGAGTGCATTTTTTCATTAGTTCCTATCATGATGTAGCTGATTTCGACGTAGTACCTATGCAAGCTTGCTCACTTTTATTAGGTCGTCCATGGAAATTTGATACCGATGCAACTCATTATGGTAGAAGTAACAAGTACTCTCTTATGCACAAAGGAAAGAAAATAATTTTGCTACCTTTGACACCTGCTTGAAATTGTGCAATGTGAAAAAGAGATAGCTGAAAATGAGAGGAAAGAACATGAACATGAATTTGAAAATCAGTAAGTAGTGAAGAACATTTTCCCACCTAAGAAAGAGAAATTGACATCTAGTTTTAGGACTGAGGGAATTAAATTAAAGGGTTGTGTCATGCTTGCAATCAAATCTGATCTTGCTGAAATTGTCAACAATGATATGCCATGCTATGCTTTGATATGCAAAGACGCTTTATTTTCACTTGATGATATATCTAGTTCTTTGCCGTTTGTTGTCACTAATCTTTTGTAGTAATATGAGGATGTGTTTCCAGCTGAACTACCCCCGAGACTGCCACCTATTAGAGGGATTGAACACCAAATTGACTTAATTCTGGGAGCGACTTTGCCAAACCGTGCAGCATATAGAACCAATCCGGAGGTGACTAAGGAAATTCAACGACAAATCCAAGATCTTTTGGACCAAGGGTATGTACGAGAAAGCCTGAGTCCTTGTGCTGTTCCTGTTCTTTTGGTTTCTAAGAAAGATGGTAGTTGGCGTATGTGTGTTGATTGTAGAGCCATTAATAATATCACAATACGGTATCGTTATCCTATTCCTAGGTTGGACGACATGCTATATGAGTTGAGTGGTTCTATTATTTTCACAAAGATTGACTTGCGTAGCGGGTACCACCAGACTAGAATGAAATTAGGAGATGAATGGAAAATAGCATTTAAAACTAAATTCGGGCTATATGAGTGATTGGTGATGCCTTTTAGTTTAACTAATGCACCTAGTACTTTCATGCGTTTGATGAACGAAGTATTACGTGCTTTCATTGGAAAATTTGTGGTGATTTATTTTGATGATATTCTGATATGTAGCAAGTCATATGAAGAACACCTGAATCATTTACGTGCTGTTTTTAATGCTTTGCGAGATGCACGTTTGTTTGGTAACCTTGAGAAGTGCACCTTTTGCACCGATCGAGTATCATTTCTTGGCTATGTTGTTACTCCACAGGGCATTGAAGTTGATCAGACCAAGATCGTCGCTATCCAGAGTTGGCCGTCTCCTAAAACGGTCACACAAGTGCGGAGTTTTCTCGGGCTTACTGGCTTCTATCGGCTTTTTATTCGGGATTTCAGCACCATCGTTGCACCGCTGAATGAGCTTACAAAGAAGGGTGTTCCTTTTACTTGGGGTACCATGTAACAACATGCTTTCGACGTTCTCAAAGATAAGTTGACACACACCCCTTTGCTTCAACTCCCTGATTTTTGTAAAACTTTTGAATTAGAATGTGATGCTAGTGGCATATGTCTTGGTAGTGTGTTAATTTAAGAAGGAAAACCTGTTGCTTACTTTAATGAAAAATTGAGTGGGCCTAGTTTGAACTATTCTACCTAGGATAAAGAATTATATGCTCTAGTTCGAACTTTGGAAATATGGCAACATTATTTATGGCTCAAAGAGTTCGTAATACATTCTGATCATGAATCTTTGAAGCATATTCGAAGTCAAACTAATCTAAACCGTAGACATGCTAAGTGGGTTGAGTTTATTGAGTTCTTCCCTTATGTCATTAAACATAAAAAGGGCAAAGAAAATGTAATAGCTGATGCATTGTCTAGGAGATATACCATACTTTCACAACTTGACTTCAAAATCTTTGGATTAGAGACAATAAAGATGCAATATGTGCATGATGCTGATTTTAAAGATGTGTTGCTCAATTGTAAGGAGGGAAAGGATTGGAGTAAATTTGTGGTGCATGATAGTTTCTTGTACCGTGCTAACAAGCTATGCATTCTAGCTAGCTCCGTTCGTCTTTTGTTGTTACAGGAGGCGCATGGAGGAGGATTAATGGGTCATTTCGGCGTGAAGAAGACTGAGGATATTCTGACCCACTACTTTTATTGGCCAAAGATGAGGCACGACGTCGAACGTTTCATTGCCCGCTGCACCACGTGCCAAAAAGCTAAGCTACGACTTAATCCTCATGGTTTATACATGCCTCTCCCTGTGCCAAGCACACCATGGGAAGATATTTCTATGGACTTTGTTTTAGGTCTGCCTAGGACAAAGAAGGGGAGGAATAGTATTTTTGTTGTCGTGGATAGATTTTCTAAGATGGCTCATTTTATACCATGTCATAAAAGTGATGATGCTACAAATGTTGCTGATTTATTCTTTAAGGAAATTGTTCGCTTGCATGGTATTCCGAATACGATAGTTTCAGATCGTGATGCTAAATTTTTTAGTCATTTTTGGAGAACCTTGTGGGCTAAACTGGGGACTATGCTGTTATTTTCTACTACTTGTCATCCCCAAATCGATGGACAAACTGAGGTAGTCAATAGAACATTATCTACTATGCTTAGGGCTGTGCTTAAAAAGAACTTAAAACTGTGGGAGGAATATTTGCCTCATGTGGAATTTGCTTATAATCGTTCGCTGCATTCTACCACAAAGAAATGCCTTTTGAGATTGTTTATGGTTTCATCCCTCGTGCACCTAATGACTTGTTGCCCCTTCCCGCATCGAAGAAGGTAAATCTTGATGCTCAACAACGTGCTGATTTGATACTTAAGATGCATGAGACAACTAAAGAGAACATTGAGCTCATGAATGCTAAATATAAAGCTGCTGGTAGTCAGGGACGCAAGCATATTACTTTTGAGCCGGGTGATCTTGTGTGGTTACACTTGTGTAAAGAGTGATTCCCTAAATTGAGAAAGTCTAAACTCATACCTCGTGCAGATGGTCCTTTTAAAGCGCTTGCACATATTAATGAAAATGCATATAAGTTAGACTTGCCTGTAGATTTTTGGGGTTAGCCCCACCTTTAACATTGCAGATCTACGGCCAATTCTTCGGTGCGGAAGATGAGCTTGAATCGAGGACGACTCCAATTCAAGAAGGGGAGGATGATGAGGACATCACTTCTATTGATATGAACACTCCTCTTACTGCTTCCATGAATGATGGGTAAGGTCCAATCACTCGGGCACGTGCTCGTCAACTCAACTATCAGGTAAACTCGTTTTTAGGAGTCAATAATATTTCCGCTAAGAATTCGATACTTCCTAAGACTTGTGATTTTCTTGTCCTTAGGAACCATGGAGAAGAACCACGCGAGCTCAAGTGTAGAAGTGGAACTGTCAAGTGCAATCCAACTCATATTCGTGAGTTCGACTCAGATTCAGACTGCTGGACAGCGCCTACTTCAAACGACCATAACTTTTGATCTAGAAGGTTTCTCGGGGCTCGTGAGTACTCGTTGGCAAAATCTTGGAGTCTACTTTCAGATGAAACTGGTCTCACCTCGAAATTCCATCCGAGCCGATCAAAAACTGCAAAACAAGTGACATCACTTTTCAAGTCCGAGTCAAAGTGGGCCTTGCGCCTTGTAATCACACTTAGACTATTTGGGCTGGTGTCGAGACCCGAATATGGAAATCCGGTCTCTCTGTGTATTCTGCACTAGTCCCAAGATCATGCTAGTGTACACAGTTAAACATAGATGAAATCATAACCATATAAACGATATGATAAAGGAAAACTCAAATATTGATAAATCTCAAAGGTACGACCTTATGGCCAAGCTTACAATATCTCTAGCCGGAAGGGCTTAACAAAATAGCAGCGGAAATCCAAAATAAAACGTAGTGGCCAATCGATAAGCCCACAGGCTATCGAGTGGAGAACAAAGCCTAATCCGCGAAGTCGTCGAAGTACTCTCCTTCTGGAACCTCCTGCTGGTGATACTCCTCTTCCTCAACTGAGCAACTTTTGGGCATAAAGCCGTGAGTACATTGGTACTCAGCAAGTCGTTTGTAACAAATAAATGCAATATAGTATGCAAGGCTTACCAAAGGATGGTTGAAAGGTTAATTTGCATAAAACGGCATTTGAAGGTAAATACAGTAAATAGATTGAAAGCGATCTTTAAATAAAATAATATTAAATAATAAACAAAGGAATTGTAATAACCACTTGCGAACCTCCCATCCACAAGCTAAACCAACCGCTTATGGACCTCCATCCATAAGCTAAACCAACAATGAATTACCCATTCACTGTCCAACTACAATTCACAAGTTTTCAGAAATAACTACCCCTCGTGTGAAATCACCAAGCAT
Organism: Melocanna baccifera; assembly: GCA_036346265.1. Classification (NCBI taxonomy): domain Eukaryota; kingdom Viridiplantae; phylum Streptophyta; class Magnoliopsida; order Poales; family Poaceae; genus Melocanna; species Melocanna baccifera. Next base: position 33,244,387 of record CM070693.1, read on the forward strand.
TGTCCATGACCGAGGACGCGGCTATTCGAATAGTTTTACACTCTGCAGAGGTTGCACAACTGTACCCACACGATGTGATTAGCCTCGGCCTAAGGTAACCACAACAAGGCTTTTACAAAGTTCAGTTACAACTCAATCCGCCCGCTAGGGTTTCGCATCACACCCCCCCTTGCGCCATATGGAAATCAGTAACCATGTTCATCTCAATGGCAAGATTAAAGTTGAAACATCCCAAATTAGTCAGCCAGGTCCGTCCCATATCAGACATGTGATTTGCACGGTAAAGCTCAGATCAATAGCTCACAAAGTTAAGTCCTTAACAATTCCCGGGCGAGGCTACCTCATCCCTCGAAGTGCTCCAACACTTCCCCCTTTACTGCACGATCACTCGCCCGAGTGCAAAGCCAAGTTTGTATAACCACTACCGATGACGTACCAACGTCATGGCACAAATTTTAGTAAACGTGGCACTAACCACAGTTCCATATCTCATTAAGTCAAAAATTATAATTCACATGTGATGATAAACCCATTCGGAACTATAAGCAAAGCTAAGCAGTCTATCGTACCAACCTATGTGACAAAAAATCTAGCATCATTAGTATGTTACCCAACCTATGGTGACGATGGCATAAGGGTGTTCCAAATTATCAAGGAGGGATAAACAACATGGGGCAATAACTACCAGTACAAAGGATTTGCATAAAAATAGCGATGCAATGTACTTTAAAATAAAATAATTAAAAAATAGATTACAAACTGGGTTCAATATGATCAAAGGACACGACTTGCCTTGGTTATGCTCAGTGAGGTACTCCTGGTCTTCGGGCGTAGAACCTGCTCCTCCAGAATACGAATCTAACGAGAGGGAAAGCGACCGAAATAAGAAAAACACATAAAATGATAAGCAAATGAACTCCAAAAATCACAAAACTAGAACCAAAAGCTAGAGCTCGATTTTAGATGAATTTAGAAAAAAGAACGGGGTCAATCGGAGCTAGGACGGAGGAGAACGGGCTCTCGAAAAATAAACCCTAAAAGAAATCAGAGAAATTTGAAAATCGCACTGTGCTGTGAACCCGGTCCACGGAATATCCGGTCCACGGTGGACCCGGTCTGCCGAACAGTGCGTGCGGGCGGCGGCTAGGGCCGACGTGGCGCGCGCTGGTGCCGCCACGTGGCAAGGGTGACGTGGCAGCTGACGTGGCTGCCACGTGGCTCGGGGCGGCGGTTTTGGCAGACGTGGCGGTGACGTGCCATGACACGTGGCTGCCACGTGGGCTTAGGGCTGACGTGGCCTGCCACGTGGTAGGGCTGACGCGGCGCGCGGCACGCGCGCGGCGGCGGATCGGCGGCGGGGCGCGGGGATTGCCGACGCGTGGCGCGCGCGTCGCCGCGGCGCGGAGGGAGCACGGCGCGGCGACGCGTGGTCGGGCGCGGAATGGATCGGCGACGCGTGGCCCGGCGCGCCGCGCGCGTCGCGCGCGGCATGGGGTGCGCTGCGGCGCGCGCGCGGCGGCCGAGGCCGAGGTGACAGCGGCGACTGGACGGCGACGCGGGCGAGAGGTGACAGTGCGGAGGCTCACCGGCGGGGACGGCGACGGCTGCGACTCCAAGCGAGGATGGGGAGGCACGGCGAGGCGAGGAAGCGGCGGTGAGGGCGGCGGAGTTAGCGTGCACGCGAACCGAGGGAAGAACACGTTAAATACACGCGAACCGAGGCGAGTTGATCCGGAGGTGGGGCGGACGCAGTGCGGACGCGGTCGGCGCACGCGGACGGCCAGGATGCGGCCACGTGGCACGGGCGGCATCGGACGGCGAGTGCGGCGCGCAGCTAGGGTTAGGGTTCGCGCGAGCGACGCGGGGAACGGGCGGCTGGGATGGAGCCACGGCGCGGGGATCGGACGGCGCACGGCGCGGGCGAGAGCGAGCGAGGGAGCGGGCTGGTGCCGCCACGTGGTAGGCGCGGATGCGCGACACGCGGCGGATCGGGTGGTCGCGGTGACGAGCGGCGAGCGGCCATGGAGGCGGGCGCGATGGTTGCCACATGGCACATCGGGCGGTCAGGCGGAGCGGGCGCGGGATCGGCCGAGAGGCGGCGGGGAGATGGCCGGGGATGGGCGATGCGTGTCGCGGGAGGAGATCCGACGACTGAGGGAATTTCTCTGATTAATTTCTTTTCAGAAAAATCACATAAAATTCCAGGAGCTCTAGAAAATAGAAAATAAATCCCAAAAATTCACCAAAAATACCAGAAAATTTCTTGAGACCTGAAGAATCCAAATAAAATATTTTCCACTTATGTTAATGTTTATTTTACTCAAATTAAATCATTTAAAAATTCTAAAATTCATTTGAAGCTGGTTTTAATTTCAAAAAATACCAGAAAATTTCTTGTGACACAAGGAACTTAATTAAAATATTTTCAGCTAATGCTGAGATTTAATTTAATCACATTAAATCTTTTAAAAATTTTGAAAATTCCATTTAAGCTTTATTTAAATTCAGAGAAATTCCAAAAATTAATTTTTAAATTTCAGGTTTTAAAAATTCCTAAAAATCAGGATGTTACAGCTGGCACTAATCACGGACGTACTGTTCACATGAACAGTACCCATGAATAGTACCGCACCCTCTTTGTTAGCTAAGTGCAACCTCCCCCACTCCTATTTAAGGATGTCGCACCCCTTTAGTTTTCCTCGTGTTTTTCTTAAGAGTTTATTCTGCTTAGCAGTCTCACCGCACGTCCGGTTGAGGAATCCCAACTTGTGAACTTAATCTTTATTCGTAATACAATTTCAGATTGCATCTTTTACTCTTGCTTGTGTTCTCAGTTCGCTTGCAGGAGATAGCCTTCTTGGCGAGGTCAACCGCGTTCAGCACGGTTGATAACCATCGGAGCAGTGGTGTAGTGATTGTGAGGGGATCGATCTGTTTTGGTCGGAGCCTTTGGATCATCAACATCGAGTTCTGCACAATTGACTTATCAGTACCTCTCGAAAGATCGGGCTATCGTCACATTATAAGCATAGATGAATTATCGACAATATGCATAATTAATGAAGAAACAAACTTGAATATTAATAATTATCAGAGTACGACCTTATAGCTAAGCTTATAAATAATAGTTTGAAGGGTTTAAGAAACTAGCAGTGAAAAATAAAATTAAGCATGTTGGCCACTCGACATGCCCACAGGCAATCGACCGGGAAGCGAAGTTCTAATCTACGAAGTCATAAAGCCGTGATCGAAGTATCCTCTTTCTAGTACCTCCTACTGATATAGCTCTTTTTCTTCAACTAAGCAACAGTAGGCATAAAGCCGTGAGTACATTGGTATTCAGCAAGTCATTTATAATAAAGATGCAATATAATATGTAAGGCTTACAAAGTGATAGCTGAAAAGGTTATTTTGCAGAAAGCAATAATTGAAGTAAATACACTAAATAGATTGAAAACGAACTTTAAAGAAAATAATAATAATAATCTAATTGTAGTAGGGATGGCCCCCACCTAAACCCAACCAGCCTATTAGGAAGAGTAAGTATCGAAGAGTAAGCATCGAGTAGGGCATGTATGATGACCTAAATACCCTCGAAGGGGTACACTTGTAAAAACACTCATCGCAGGGAGATATACCTCTCGCACCAGCAATAGGAGAGGGGACATCTCACCTAACTCCCCACTACCATGCCCTCTCTCTGTTTGGCCTGTAACCACAACACTAATCAAACAAATTGAATAGACCATATTGAACCACTCATGAACTAACCATTCACGAATTCAAACCAGCAGTAAACTAACCATTCATTTTTCAAAGTTATCCCAACTAAGTTTTATAAAATATCTAACCTTCATGTGAAATCACCGAGCATTGTCTATAACCAAGGACATAACTATTTAAATAGTTTTATACTCTGCAGAGGTTGCAAAATTTTACCCACACAATATGATCATCCTCACGCTAAAGAAAATCACAACAAGGCCTTTACAATGTTCAATCGTAACCCAATTTCTCTTATACCTCATGAAAATCAGTATTCATGTTCACCACAAAGGCGAAACCGAAGTTGAAATACCACAAATTAATTAGCTAGGTCTATCCCATACTAGACATATGGTTGTACGGTAAGACTCAAATCAATACCAGATAAAGTTAAGTCCTTAGACATTACCTAGACGAGACATCCACATCTCTATAAATAAATCCACACTTCCCCCTTTACTGCACGACCACTCACCCAAGTGGAAACCATTTTTTGTATAACCAAAACCAGTGACATACCAATGTCATGGCACACAAATTTTATAATTATGGCTACAACCACAATTCAATATCTCATTAACTCAAATTAATTAATTGATCATAACTGATAATGAGCCCAACGAGACTATAAGCATGGCTAAGCATATTAGACATAGAACCCATACAACTAGTATTGCATCACTAGATAATTTCACATCCTATGGTGACAATGGAATCATGGCATTCAAGTCATCAATGTGGAATTAATCAAATTGGACAATAACAATCACGTACAAGGGTTTGTAACAAAATAGAAATGCATAATAATTTAAAACAAAATAAAAAAAAGTAGACTAAAAAGTTCAACATGATCAAAGGACATGACTTGCCTTGGCCTTGCTCTATTAATTGCTCTTGATCTTCAAATCTTGCTTCAGCTTCGACAAAGACGTGATCTAACGAGAGAGAAAGTGAAATAAACCACAAGATAAAATCAAACAAAATTCAAATAAACTCCAAAAACTTCAAAACCAAAATTAAAGTATGGAGCTCAATTTTAGATGAATTTAGAAAAAAGAATCTGGTCAATCGGAGTTACGACAAAGAAGAACATACTCTTAAAAAATTAACCCTAAAAAAATACTATAAAAATAGAAAATGTTACTGTACTATGAACTCAGTGCATGAAATAATGAGTATACAATAAGCCTGGTTCATGCGTAGATAGAGTTCGGCTCTATGGTGAAGAACCAAGAAAGTGCCACTCTCTGCAACGCAAGGGGGAGCCCCTTCGCCTTCGTGGTGTCGTCTCTGCCTACGGCTTCGATGGCGGTCTCGTACACGCAAATTCCCGGGGGTCCGTGTTGCCCTTGTACGATGCGATGGCGCTGGGGAATTTGAAGTCCTCCGGCCATGCCGCCTGCTCCAGGCCCGCGGATAGCGGGGACTCTGGATCCACGTGTCGCAGCGAGGCGCGGCTGGATGTGGGGGCATCACGGCTATCCGCCTATTCTGGCGTGGGCTCCGGCATGACAACTGGCGGGGTCTACTGACTCCGAGCCTCTTGCATCCTCCGCACGGCCCGCGAGATCCGCGACCTCGCCGAGCGCAGCCGGCGCCGCCAGCAGGGCGTTCTCCACTGCCGGCGTAGAGGAAGCGAGCAGCGCACCTGACCGCACTACCGGGATAGCTGTGACCACGGCTTGTGCTCTTGGGTTGCCCGCCGCGTCGGCGTGATGGACTCCGGCGTCGATGATGGGGCCCGTGTCGCTGCCGGGACCGCTCGGTGCTCCCGCACCGGGTGTAGGGATGGCGGTCGTGCCTCCATGGGCGCCGACGTTACCGCTCCCTTCCACCCGGCTGGTACTGTCGGGGTTGACTGTCCTGCCGGCGGTGGGATCGGGCATGACGCGCAGAGCAGGGTCAGCCGCTGCATCGGCGGTGGGGTCGATCATTACATCGGCGATGGCGGGGTTGGCTGTCACGTCGGCGATAGCGGGGTCGATCGTCACGTCGGCGATGGTGGGGTCGATCATCACACGGTGAGCGTCAACGCTTGTGGTTGCCGCGCCTGCATCGTCGTTCGCACCCGCGACTGCTGATGCTAAAGCCCTGGTGTTGACGCGGGACTTCGCCGTGCCCCCCTCCTTCTTCACCGCTGATGATGATGCTTTCTTCGGTGTCATCCTTCTCGAGATCTTGAGGCCTACTCTTGTCGTCCCCACGGATGGCGCCAACTATTGTGGTTACAGACCAAACAGAGAGAGTGTGTGCGGTAGTGGAGAGTTAGGTGAGCAATGCACTTCCTTCGGTCTCTCCATGGCTGTATCGTGTATATATATCCTCATGGGGAGTGTTTTTACAATTGTACCCTTACATCCAAATAACCTTTCCAAGGGCAATTATGTCATTATACATATACAACCTTTTAACAGGCCTACCGGGGTTAGGTGGGGGCCTCCCCTACAACAGCTACCATGCTTATTTTTATTTTCCGCTGCTAGTTTTTTAAACTCTTCAAGCTATTAATCAGAAGTTTGGCCATAAGGTCATACTCTGATAATTATTAATTTTTGAGTCTTTTTCTTTGTTAATCATGTATATGGTTGATATTTCATCTAGGTTTAAATTGTGTGCACTAGCGTGAACCCAAACTAGTACAGTATACACAGAGAGTTTGGATTTGCATATTTGGGTCTCAATAGAGGTGGTATCAAAGCCATATCAACTGTAGAATGAAGCCCTAGTTAGAGTGCTCACCTTAGCCAAATTTTAAAATCTATTTTCTAAATCAAACCAACCAAACTCGATATTTAGTTTACTTTACCAAAGATGAAAAGGCAAAGGACCAACACATTGATGCGCTCATCGTGCTATACTTCACCACAAGGATTGGCAACCAAGTTCTATAGTATAGTTTCAAGTGCACCGGTGCTTATGGAGAATGGTCTAGGCAAGGAGCCACGCACAAGGCCATCTGACATCTTTGCAAGTTATACAAGATCAGTATGCCCAAACTCATTTGGAAGTTTAAGGAGCAATATGTAGTTACCCCAAGTGTAGCAGAGCAGAAGGGAGCCATGGAGGGATCTCAACCACTGCTGCCAGCACTTCTACCTTTACCCATGCCACCGAAGTTCAAAGGAGAGATGACGCATAGCAGTAACAACCGTCGTGAGTATCTTTGGCACTTCATTCCACCCGTAGTAGAAAGCAATGTCACAAGTCTACAACTTGTGGGTGATCTACAAAGGACTCGGAGGAGGAGTCAGCGAGCTCTACTTGGCAGACCTGAGTGGAGCCCTTAGATTAGACCCATATATAGTTTAGAAAGTACAAGTAGAACATTTTGGTTTTTATTTGCAATTGCTTGTGATGTGAGATGCAGTCTTGCCCTTAAAAGCATCATGTTACAGTCATATCAAAATCTTTAATGGAGTACTTTAATTGGTTCTTTTGTTAACCTCTCGGCTAAGTGTTTTGATTAGTTTAGGTTTGCCATTAGAAATCCCCTTAGATGAGTTTATATCTTATATATACTTTTCTCTCTCACCTTTTGAGCCTTGTGAAATCAGTTCTCAACAATTGTGTTTCCTTTCAGAGTAGTGAAAAGATAGTTAATACCCGAAACTCAGCTGGTGATAGTCAGATAAACCAAGGTCCAAGAAGTAGCACCGCAAACCCATCGACTCAGTGGACCGCATGCAACCCCAATGGGATTGGATCCAACTCTTAGTCGGGCCATGGTAGCCTGCATACGCTTGATGCACACTATGATGCGTAACATGAATGCCATGAGGAATCGGTAGAATCAAGAAGCAATTGCATCTCAAATAGCTAGATAACAATCCAAGTTTGCAGAGTTCATGAGGAAGAGACCGCCCACCTATGCACGGTCTTTTGAGCCTTTGGAGGCAGATGATTGGCTCCGTTCAGTTGAGACGAAACTAAACCTCGCTCAGTGCACTGATCACAAGAAGTGCTCTACACCGCCCATCAGTTGGAGGGAGCCACCGTAGAGTATTGGGAGCACTACTGCACCACTCATGAGGATCAAGAAAACATCTCTTGGGCTTAGTTCACAGCAACATTTCGTCATGCTCATATTCTGGATGGGGTGATCGAAATGAAGGAGGAATTCTGTAAGTTGCAGCAAAAGAACATATCAGTGAGTGAGTATCTTAATAAATTCACTCAGCTAGCTCACTATGTACCAAAGGATGTTGCCACTGATGATGCCCATTAGAAGAGATTCAAGAAAAGGGTTCAACCCAATGCTCAAAGTTCAATTGGTAGGAAATGATTATGCCAGTTTTCAAAACATGGTGGATAAAGCAATGCTTATTGAAGAACACCACCGTGAGTTGGAGGAGCCTCGCAAGAGAAGGATGATGCAACAAGGATCTCAGCTGCATCAGTCCTAGAAAGCTCGTTTCAGCACATACCAGCCAGCTTATGTGCCACAACAGTCAGGTTTCAGGACGTTAGCCCCCGCAACATGTTAGTTCATGTCCGGACCCCATCCATTTGGACGAGCAATCAGCAACAGAGAAATATCAACCCTGCAGCATTCATCACTTGTTTCAAGTGTTATGAGCCAGGACACTATGCCAGCAAGTAACCATAGAGACAAGCCCCGACGTCAGTTCATTTCAACTTGGGAGCTACGCCAGATCGGACCTCTGCTTCAAGACTGGCACGTGGAGCACGTCAAGTGTCAAGTCAAGCTAGTCGGGTGTCTCAGTCAGAGCAGAGGAGGCTTAAGCATCACCAGATATTGTGATCGGTAAGTTTCTAGTAAATTCAGTTTCTACTATAGTTTTGTTTGATTATAGAGCTTCTCATTCATTTGTTTCATGGAGTTTTTCCTTAAAGCAATGGTTGAAAACTGTTGTTCTTGGATCTATCCTTTTGGTTCAATCCTCGGGCTCTGAGTTGAGTATAAATCTAGGTTGTCCTGAAGACAAGATAACCATTCAAGGAGTGAAGTTCTCAGCCGACCTTATTGTGTTAGATATCCAATCTTGGATGTGATTTGAGAATAGATTGGCTTAAGAAGCAATAAGAAGTGTTGGATTGTGGAAGTAGAGCCATTACCTTGATCAGTTCAGAAGGAAGAAAAGTGAAATTTGCAAATAGCATGAGTCAGGCAGAGAAGGTTATGATTTGCCAGAGCAAAGGAAGCATGTTAGAGGATGTGCCAGTTGTCAGGGAGTATCCTGATGTGTTTCGGATGATCTCCCTGGAATGCCACCTAATCGGGAGATTGAATTTTCAATTGAGCTAGTACCTAGTACTTTGCCGATTTCTAAGAGACCATATCGGAAGCCTGCTAATGAGTTAGCAGAATTAAAGAAGCAAATTATGGAGTTATTAGAGAAAGGTTATATTAGATCTAGCTTATCTCCGTGGGGAGCGTCAGTGTTGTTCATCAAGAAAAAGGATGGTAGTCAGCGTATGTGTGTGGATTACTGAGCACTCAATAAGGTTACTATCAAGAATAAGTATCATTTGCCTAAGATTGATAATTTATTTGATCAGCTAAAAGGAGCTAGAGTATTCTCGAGATTAACTTGAGGTCGGGATACCATCAAATGAAAATTCATCAGGAAGATATATCTAAGATAGCTTTCTTGACTCGTTATGGTCTATACGAGTCACAGTGACGTTCTTTGGTTTGACCAATACCCTAGCCTATTTCATGTACCTGATGAACAATGTGTTCATGGAGTATTTGGACAAGTTTGTCGTTGTGTTCATTGATGATATTTTGATTTACTTCAAGGATGAGAAAGAGCATGTAAAGCATTTGAGATTAGCTTTACAAAATTAGTGATATGCCTAGAGGCAACATGGAGATGTTGTATATATCACATACTATGTTTATGATACATTACTTTGTTCCTTGGAATAGACATCATCATTATTGATCAATGAGTATGTGACTTATTCATGAGACTCTTAAATACTAAGATGTTGCTATTTCTAAATGATCCACGATCGTATATCATATGAGGAACAAATATGATTCAAAGACAAAGATCAGCATATGTATTGATTGATGATCATGTCTCATGGATCATGGTATGGTGATACCAAATCAATAATATGGACATGTGTTAGTGAACATATGTTGGATAGACTGCCATGAGACAACTGCGGAGATTCCATGTGTCATCGGTTGGTCTCAAGTAGTGTTTATGTAGAGTCCTTAGACTTGAGATCATCATGGTTCCCAACATGAGTAGTAGCTTATTTTGGGACTACTAAACACTACTCCGTGGCTGGGTAGTCATAAAAGTAGTCTTGGGTTTGCCATGAAACATGTAGTGGGATGTGAATGATCAAGATAGAATTTGCCCCTCCTTATGGGAGAGATATCTCTGGGCCTCGATGTAATGGATTATGAAAGTGCATGGCCATGCCAAGGTGATTGAGAGTCAATCACGAGTTTATAATCCATCACGGAATCGAGAGAGTGATTGAGCTATTAAGAGGATGACACGAGTCTCGCCTTGAGCTCAATCTATATCGTGAGGCAAAGGATTAGTACATGAGAGAACATTACGAGTTCAGCCGATATGATCTTTACATATACTTTGGGGTTAATATGTCTTACTAGAGGCGCTATTAACATGGTAGCGGAAAGGCGTTTCGGGTCACGACCAAGTATCGTGAACCTCTGGTCGCATGCGCTTAACGGGTTGGAACACTAATTCGAATATGATTCGGATATGGGCTCAATTCGGATAGAGATCGAATAGACTCCTATTGGGCCTCGGTCCACGAGGCCCACGTGAAGGTCTATATATATGGAGCGAGGGGGAGGATTCGTCCTGATTAACATCTAGCAAAACCCTAGCCGCCACCTCCGAGCCAAACCCTAGCGCTCACGAGTGCTAGTACACTCGCGATCGGCGTTCGGCCCGGGCGTGTGGATACGGTGGAGCGCTGCTCGTTGCGATCTTGATCGGCGTGCGTGGAGAGCGATCTGTTGGGACGATCGGCTACTTCCACTACTACCTCGGCGCGCGATTGGATCGGTTTCCAATTCTTCTTCATTGCGCTGCGCGTCTAAGTGGTAACGATCCATGATCCTTCCTTAGCATGATGTTCTTGGGTGCGCGGTAGAAAAGTTTTGTTTTACGCTTCCGTAGCCTCTGCGTATTCCTTTAGTGGTATCGAGCCATCTTGCTTAGTTTGCAATCTGGATCGGCGCATATGTTGATATGCGATAGTAGTAGATGGATCTATTACGATCTAAATCAGGTATACGGGTTGATGAGATCAATCGGTCATAAGGGGTTGAAATAGGTATGAGTTGATAGCATCATAAGGCCAAAAAGATTAGTTCGTGCTCCTTCTTTGATGTCTGCGACTTGCCCCTACGGTGGAATCACCATCGGGGCTAGCTGCGCGCAATCGATGGATCGAGCCAACGGATCGAGGTCTTGTGTTGTGGTCTCCTCAAGTATACCGATCGCGATGATCAATATGATTGATCTAATGAAAATTGAGACATTTTGAATGGCTCGGTTTGGGTTGATTTGATCGGCTCGATAAGATTTTCATAGCGATTTCATAGATGCGATCTATGTATCTGAGGTTTCCCCTGAGTGTTGCCATGCGGACCGCGTGTGTATCCCCCTTGTATAGCGTCTTGGGTTCACATCGTTAGGTAGAATGCGATTCTCGTCTAACTTGTTTTGCAGAGAATGATGTGAATAGTATGGCCCTATAGCTTATTTGAATGTATGAGATGTATGTGATGCATGTAACATTCGTTCATGGCTGCGTGTCATGATTATTTCAGCTATTGTTAGCTGTATATATTGTATTTAACGACCTGCGTGTCGACCTTAATGCTTGAATCTATCTTTGTAATCTTCAATTTCTAGCTATTATAGGTAGTAGCCTAGTTTTGAGGTTACAAGCTTTTAAGCATGGTGGCCTAAAGGAGTGATGTGGAGGATGGAGATCGTCTACACCTACTTGGAGATGGATATCACCATTTTTGGGCCATACTACTTCACGATTAAATGTGTTTATCTATGATGTTATCTATCTTATTCTTATGCAATGATATATGTGATATGTTGCTTTGGTAGGATAGAATCCCTCTTAAAATTAGGTGTTAATGCCCTTCCATATGTTGCACCAAAGATAATGATCACCGCATGGTAGGTCTACCAAAGTAGAGTGCCATCGGTTATCATCATCATTTAGGGTAGATGTCGGACATCTACATGCGGAAGCATTTGGTTTACTAACAAGGTTATCAAAATAGTTTTGGACCTTGGGGCATAGATTGGGGCGAGGCATACTAATGTCACCCAAAGTAGAGTCACATAGGGATGTGATTAGCAAAGTGTTGCTTACCCATGTCACTAGTTTTCTAGCCGTGATGCCAAAGCTCACTAGGAATTAGTGAAATGAGGATCTTTACCCACTATGTAACTTAGAGGAGTTTTGTTGCAAAACTCATAGTGGGAGTCTTTTGCTAAATAGTTTAATAAAGATGAACATAAACATAGTGCTAAACTTTGCATATTCTTGTGTTGTAGATCATGTCATTCTTGCGCATCCAGTACTTTTAATTTGCGATCTGTTCTTGAGAAAGAAAAACTCAATGGAACAAACTTTTTGGATTGGTATCGCAACTTGAGAATTGTTCTCAAGCAAGAGCGCAAGGAGTATGTCCTTGAGTCTCCTTACCCGAAGACTTGCACGATAATGCTACTGTGGCTGCACGGAGAGCTTATGAGAAGCAAGCGAATGATTGCCTTGATGTGAGTGTCTCATGCTTGCCACAATGTCCTCTGAGCTTGAAGCAATATGAGAACACGGATGCCTACAATATCATTGTGGGGTTCGTGGTATGTTTGAGAACCAAGCAAGAGTGAGAGGTTCAATACTTCAAAGTCCTTATTTGCGTGCGAGGCTTGCGAGAAGAATCCGTCGACCCTCATGTGATTAAGATGATTGGCTACATTGAGAGTGCGGAAAAGCTTGGTTTCCCCTTAGCCAGAGTTGGCTCTGATGTGATTCTCGATCGCTTCCCAGAGCTTTGAGCCATTCATAATGAACTTTCACATGAACAACTGGACAAGACCACGGTGAGTTGCATGGGATGCTAAAATCTGCCGAGAAAGCATTAAGAAAAGCAGCAATCATGTGATGATGATGCGAGAAAGGCAAGGCAAGCCCTATGTCAAGAGAATCGCGGTCAAAAGAAAGAAAGCTCGATGCGATCGCGGCGGTTCTAAGGCCAAGAAAGACAAGAAGAGCGATGCTCATCGATGCATGATTGTTACTCTGTAAGCAATCGGGACATTGGAAAAGGCGCCCAAAGTACTTGGAGGATCTTGAGAAGAAGAAGGAAGTATGACTTCCACTCCGTATAAATGTTATAGAGATCAATCTTGCTACTTCATCAACTAATTCTTGGGTATTTGATACGGATCGGTTGCTCACATTTGCAAATCGTTGCGGGGCTAATAAAGTAGAAGTTTGAGGAGGAGCGAAGTGGATCTTGGCGTTGGCAATGGAGCAAAAGTTGCTGCGGTAGCTGTTGGCACCATGCCATTGTCTTTACCTTCGAGGATTAGTTTTGGAATTGAATAATTGTTATTGTGTTCCATCTCTTTCAAAGAACATTATTTACGCTTCATGTTTGCAAGCGAAGGTTATGACTTTAAATCTATGGACAATGGTTGTTCTCTTTATTTCAAAGATATGTTCTATTGTCATACTCCATTGGTGAATGGGTTATCGTTCTTACTCTTGAAGGGTCACGGTCTATAACATTAATGCAAAGAGGCAGCGTCAGAATGATTTGAATCCACGTTTATTTGTACTTGTCGCTTAGGTCACATAAATGAGAAGCATCGAAGCTCCATAGAGATGGTATTCGCACTCATTTGATTTTGAATCATTAGAGACATGCGAATCTTGTTTACTTGGCAAGATGACAAAGGCACCTTTCACGGTCAAGGTGAGCGGGCAAATGACTTATTGGCACTCGTACATGCGATGTATGTGGACCAATGAGCTTAACGACGGTGGTTTTGATGCTTCATAACTTTTCTTGATGACTTTAGTAGATATGGGTATATCTACGATGAAGCATAAGTCGAATCCTTTGAAAAGTTCAAAGAATTCCAAAATGAAGTGCAAAATCATTTAGGCAAGACAATCAAGTTTCTACGATCGATCGTGGAGCGAGTATTTGAGCCATGAGTTTGGCAATCATCTAAAGGATTGTGGAATTGTTCCACAATTGACTCCGCGAGAACACCTCAATGGAATGGGGTATCGAGCGGAGAAATCGCACCTTATTAGATATGGTGCGCTCCATGATGAGCCAAAGTGATCTTAGTTGTCTTTTTGAAGTGCGCTCTTGAAACGACCGCGTTCACACTAAGCGAGGTTCCATCAAAATCGATAGAAAAGACACCATATGAGATGTGGGCGGGACAACGTCCTAGCTTGTCTTTTCTTAAGATTTGGGGATGTGAGGCTTATGTAAAGCGTTTACAATCGATAAGCTCACTCCTAAATCGATAAATGCTTCTTTATCGGGTATCCTAAGGAAACAAAGGATATTACTTTTATAATCGAGGAGAAGGCAAAGTGTTTGTCGCTTGGCATGGTGTCTTCTTAGAAAGAGTTTCTCTCAAGAAGGGATAGTGGGAGCACAGTGCAACTTGAAGAAATTCAAGAAACACACGATAACGTTTCAGCTCCTCTGAGAACCACAGCGGGATGAACAAGCTGTTGAAGAACTGTTGTGGACACACCAGCACCACGTAGGTCGGAAAGGTCACGTCGTGCACACGAGAGGTACATGTTCTTGACTACTCAACAGCGGGACATATTGTTGTTAGACAACGATGAGCCTAAGACCTATGAAGAAGCAATGGTGGGACGGACTACGAGAAATGGCTTGAAGCCATGAGATCGAAATTGAATCCATGCACGATAATCAAGTTTGGAACTTGGTTGATCCACGATGGTGTTAAAACCATTGAATGCAAATGGGTTTTCAAGAAAAGATAGACATAGATGGAAATGTTCACATCTATAAAGCGCGATTGGTGGCCAAAGGTTTCAAACAAATTCAAGGTATTGATTATGATGAAACTTTTAGCCGTCGCAATGCTAAAGTCTATTCGGATCATTCTAGCGATTGCTGCATATTTCGACTATGAAATATGGCAAATGGATGTCAAAACAGCTTTCCTTAATGGAAATCGGTGAGGATGTGTACATGACACAGCCCACGGGTTTTGTCGATCCATGTCGATTGGAAAGATATGCAAGCTCAAAGATCCATTTATGGATTAAGCGAGCATCTCGGAGTTGGAACATTCGTTTTGATGAAGTAATCAAAGGGTTTGGTTTCATCAAGAGCGAAGAAGAGCCTTGTGTTTACAAAAGGCTAGTGGGAGCGCACTCGTATTTACGGTCTTATATGTGGATGACATATTCTTGATCGGAAATGACATTCCTTTGCTCGAAT
The DNA here is from genome assembly GCA_036346265.1 of Melocanna baccifera. Taxonomy (NCBI): domain Eukaryota; kingdom Viridiplantae; phylum Streptophyta; class Magnoliopsida; order Poales; family Poaceae; genus Melocanna; species Melocanna baccifera. The sequence continues at coordinate 33,259,652 of CM070693.1, forward strand.
CATTAAGTCTTCATTAAAAATAGTTTCTCTATGAAAGACTTAGGAGAGCGCATATATTCAGGCATCAAGATCTATAGAGATAGATCAAAAGGCTAATTGGATTAAGCCAAGATCGTACATTGACAAGGTGTTGAAAAGGTTCAATATGCATGATTCCAAGAAAGGTTTTCTACCTATGTCACATGGTATAAATCTTAGCAAGAATCGGTGTCCTAGTACACACGATGGCGGGATAAAATGAATGCGATTCCATATGCTTGGCTATTGGGTCCATTATGTATGCCATGCTTTGTACACGTCGGATGTTTCGTATGCTTTAAGTGCTACGGTAGATACGATCGAGATCGGTGAAAGTCAGCTGGATTGCGTAAAGAACATCTTGAAGTACTTGAGAAGAACTAAAGATGTGTTCCTTGTCTATGGAGGTGAGGAAGAGCTCGTTGTAAATGGTTACACGATGCTAGCTTCCAAGCGACAAAGATGATTTTAGATCGCAATCTGGATTTGTGTTACTGCTGAATGGCGGTGCGGTAAGTGGAAGAGTTCCAAGCGTGACGGTTCTTGATTCTACAACGAAGCCGAGTACATAGCGACTTACGAAGGCGCCAAAGAAATTGTTTGGATCAAGAAATTTATTTACGAGCTTGGTGTGATGGCTAGTGCCTCGGCCCAATGGACCTCTCTTGTGACAATAGTGGGGCCATTGCACAAGCCAAAGAGCCTAGATCGCACGAAGTCCAAGCACATTTCGGCGATTTCATCTCATCCGCGAGATAGTGGAGAGCGATGTGAAGATATGCAAAGTACAAGCGGTTTGAACATTGCAGATCCGTTGACAAAGCCGCTTCCCGACCAAAGCATGAGGCTCACACTAGGGCAATGGGTATTAGATACCTACATGGTTGACTCTAGTGCAAGTGGGAGGCTGTTAGTGATATGCCTAGAGGCAACATGGAGATGTTGTATATATCACATACTATGTTTATGATACATTACTTTGTTCCTTGGAATAGACATCATCATTATTGATCAATGAGTATGTGACTTATTCATGAGACTCTTAAATACTAAGATGTTGCTATTTCTAAATGATCCTGATCGTATATCATATGAGGAACAAATATGATTCAAAGACAAAGATCAGCATATGTATTGATTGATGATCATGTCTCATGGATCATGGTATGGTGATACCAAATCAATAATATGGACATGTGTTAGTGAACATATGTTGGATAGACTGCCATGAGACAACTGCGAGAGATTCCATGTGTCATCGGTTGGTCTCAAGTAGTGTTTATGTAGAGTCCTTAGACTTGAGATCATCATGGTTCCCAACATGAGTAGTAGCTTATTTTGGGACTACTAAACACTACTCCGTGGCTGGGTAGTCATAAAAGTAGTCTTGGGTTTGCCATGAAACATGTAGTGGGATGTGAATGATCAAGATAGAATTTGCCCCTCCTTATGGGAGAGATATCTCTGGGCCTCGATGTAATGGATTATGAAAGTGCATGGCCATGCCAAGGTGATTGAGAGTCAATCACGAGTTTATAATCCATCACGGAATCGAGAGAGTGATTGAGCTATTAAGAGGATGACACGAGTCTGCCTTGAGCTCAATCTATATCGTGAGCAAAGGGATTAGTACATGAGAGAACATTACGAGTTCAGCCGATATGATCTTTACATATACTTTGGGGTTAATATGTCTTACTAGAGGCGCTATTAACATGGTAGCGGAAAGGCGTTTCGGGTCACGACCAAGTATCGTGAACCTCTGGTCGCACGCTTAACGGGTTGGAACACTAATTCGAATATGATTCGGATATGGGCTCAATCGGATAGAGATCGAATAGACTCCTATTGGGCCTCGGTCCACGAGGCCCACGTGAAGGTCTATATATGGAGCGAGGGCGGAGGATTCGTCCTGTTAACATCTAGCAAAACCCTAGCCGCCACCTCCGGCCAAACCCTAGCTGCTCACGAGTGCTAGTACACTCGCGATCGGCGTTCGGCCGGGCGTGTGGATACGGTGGAGCGCTGCTCGTTGCGATCTTGATCGGCGTGCGTGGAGAGCGATCTGTTGGGACGATCGGCTACTTCCACTACTACCTCGGCGCGTGATTGGATCGGTTTCCAATTCTTCTTCATTGCGCTGCGCGCGTCTAAGTGGTAACGATCCATGATCCTTCCTTAGCATGATGTTCTTGGGTGCGCGGTAGAAAAGTTTTGTTTTACGCTTCCGTAGCCTCTGCGTATTCATCCATGCATGCATGAAATACCTGTCCGCGGAACTCATCCATGCATGCACTCAAGTGTTTATTTGCGTACCCGTCTGTGCATGTGATAATAACTTCGCCCTCCTACGCGCAACCTCCTGGACCTCGTCCCCCGGCCATATACGGGTTGGCGGAGCCATCCACGGGAAAGTCCACCGCACCGGTGACGACAGGCGCCCCTCCGAGCCGGCCCCTCCTGGCGTGCTGCAGGACTCCATCGCCGATTCACGTGCCGACCTCGCCACTCAGCCATCAGGGAGTGGGACCCCTCTGTGCGAAGCCAACGTCGAGCCTCCGCTTCACAGATTCTGTGTGACTTCGAACCTCCGACGTCGAGCTTCGCGGCCCATGTCTCCGACCTGGCCTATTACCTCCGTCGAGCTTCCAACCCAAGTAGCAGTGCACAGTTTGGGCAGCGGCATCTGCGCAGACGAGGCATGAACCCCGCGCAGCCGCAGATTATCTCGATCGGGGATTTCACACAGATGAAGTGGCCTACGCGTCGCTGAAGGCCGCCTCGGAGCCTCTGCGGGACTCCGCGCGTTCACCCCACCAGTCAGTCAGCTTCGAGGTCAGCGAGGTCTCTACTGCAGTGTCCAGGGTCTGCGCCGATGTCAGAGGGGCCTCTGCCTCGGTGTCCACGATCTTCACCGTGGCCAGAGCGTCTTCCCTGAGCTCTCCGGAGTCTCCACTAAGCTCTTCAAAATCTTTGCCGATGTTTTCGGAGTCCGCTGAAGCTCTTTAGTGTCTTCGCCGAGGTCTCCAGAGTCTCCGCCAAGCTTTTCGAAGTCTACGCCAGTGCCTCTGGAGTCTTCACCGAGCTCTTCAGAGTTTCACGCATAGCACGAGTATGCTCGCCGCATGCATACACTCACGAAACATGCATGCACGGAAACAACGTGCGAATGATCATCCACCAGACCGTTCAGACCGTCCGGAGTCTTCAACGAGCTCTTCGGAGTCTGCATCGACCTCTCCGGGGTCTTCACCAAGCTTTTCAAGTCTCCGCCAGTGTCTTGGGAGCCTTGCACCTCAACATCGGAGGCTATTTTGCTCCACTCCAGACCCCGCGACATTGACATTCGGCTCTGCATAGAACAACTCTACGGAGTATAAATAAGACGTGACCGTCGAGGCATACCTCCGCACGCACTCTACGGAGTATAAATAAGACGTGTCCGTCGAGGCATATCTCCGCACGCACTCTACGGAGTATAAATAAGATGTGACCGTCGAGGCGTACCTCCGCACGCACTCTACGGAGTATAAATAAGATGTGACCGTCGAGGCGTATCTCCGCACGCACTCTACGTAGAATAAATAAGACGTAACTGTCGAGGCGTACTTTCGCACGCACTCTACGGAGTATAAATAAGACGTGACCGTCGAGGCATACCTCCGCACGCACTCTACGGAGTATAAATAAGACGTGACTGCCGAGGCATACCTCCGCACGCACTCTCACGGAGTATAAATAAGACGCGGACTGCCGAGGCATACCTCCGCACGCACTCTACGGAGTATAAATAAGACGCCGAGACCGCCGAGGCATACCTCCGCACGCACTCACGGAGTGTAAATAAGACGTGACCGCCGAGGCATACCTCCGCACGCACTTCTACGGAGTGTAAATAAGACGTGACTATCAAGGCATACCGAGTCGAATCGCACGCACTCCACGGAGTATAAATATGACGTGACCGCCGAGGCATACCTCCGCACGCACTCCACGGAGTATAAATATGACGTGACTGCCGAGGCATACCTCCGCACGCACTCGCGACCGTACGGAGTATAAATAAGACGTGACTGCCGAGGCATACCCGCCGAGGCATCCGCACGCACTCTACGGAGTATAAATAAGACGCCGAGGCACCTCCGCACGCCGAGGCATACCTCCGCACGCACTCTACGGAGTATAAATAAGACGTGACCATCGAGGCATACCTCTGTACGCACTCTACGGAGTATAAATAAGACGCAGCGGGGGGACGCTTCCGCGCGCACTCTGCGGAGTATAAATAAGATATAGCATCGAGGTCCGCCTCTGCACGCACTCTGCGGAGTATAAATAAGATGTAGCGTCGCGGTTCGCCTCCGCACGCACTCTACTGAGTATAAACAAGACAAGGATGACCCGCACACGCGCTGGTGGTATCACTACGCGTACTCTTCGGAGTATAAATAAGACGTGGTTGATGTTCCCACGCACTCTACGGAGCATAAAGACTGCGTGATGGCCGACACACCAAGGAGTGCCTCGCTTTTGCGACGCATTGCCGGGATGTCACGTCGTTGCGCGCAGCGCACCAGGGAGTGCATTGCCTCCTTACCTCCGCGGGCACTGTTTTTGAAGGTAGGGGAACGGCAGCTTCGCCTCCCTACCTCCGCGTATGTGGCGCCCTCGGCCTACGCTGTAAGCGCCTACTCTCTGCGGGTACTATTTTTGAAGGTAGGGGAACGACAGCTTCATCTCCCTACCTCCGTGTGCGTGGCGCCCTCGGCCTACGCTATAAGCGCTCGCCCTCCGTGGGCACTATTTTTGAAGGTAGGGGAATGGCAGCTTCGCCTCCCTACCTCCGCGTGCGTGGCGCCCTCGGCCTACGCTGTAAGCGCCACCTCCGCGGCATCGCTTTTTTTAAGGTAGGGGAACGATGCCGCTCTCCTCCGCATGCGTAGCACCTCGCCACGCTGTAGCGCCCGCCTCCGCGCACTATTTTTTTAAGGTAGGGGAACGCAGCCGCCTCTACCTCAGCGCGTGGCGCCGGCCTACGCTGTAGCGCCGCCCTGTGGGCACTGCTTTAAAGGTAGGGGAATGACAGCTTCACTCCCTCCTCCGCGCGTAGTGCCTCGGCCTATGCCGTGCAAGCGCCGCTTCTCCGCGGGCACCGCTTTTGAAGGTAGGGGAACGGCAGCTTCGCCTCCTTCCTCCACGCAAGGGGCACCTCGGCCTATGTCAGCAGCACCGCCCGCTGGCACTGCTTTGAAGGTAGGGAATGGCAGCCGCGCCTTTCCTACAAGGCGCATTTTGCGTGGCGCCTCGGCCTCTGACGCCAGAAGCGCCCGCCCTCCACGGGCATTGTTTTTGAAGGTAGGGGAATGGTAGTTTCGCCTCCCTACCTCCGCGTGCGTTGTGTCCTCGGCCTACGCTGTAAGCGACCACCCTCCGCGGGTAGTGTTTTTGAAGGTAGGGGAACGGCAGCTTCGCCTCCCCTCCACGTGTGTAGCGCCCTCGGCCTACGCTGTAACCACCCGCCCTTTGCAGGCACTGTTGTTGAAGTAGGGGAATAGCAGCTTTGCCTCCCTGCCTCCGTGTGCGTAGCACTCTCCGCCTGCGCCGCTCGCGCGCGTGTAGCGCACTCCGCCTACGCCGCAAGCGCCCGCACTCCGCGGGCACTATTTTTTAAGGTAGGGGAACGGCAGTACCGCCTTCTTGCCTCTACGTGCATGCTTCGGCGGGGTAGCGCACTACCTGGATATCACTCCTTTCCGCGCGTCCCACCAGGGCGTGCATTGCTTTAGGGCGCATCCCATGATAACCTGCCTCAACAAGCGTATCGCCCTCGGCCTACGCGGCTCGTCCCCATTCTTCACGGCGGTTTGGCCTCAGCAGGGCGATCCGGTCTCGGGGCAGCGACTTCGTCGTCCACTTGGTAGGCCAAGCCTCGGCGGGACGCCTCGGCTCCGGTGCCATACTTCGCTGACCACTTGACTTTGTTGCCCGCCTGGTAGGCATGGCCTGCAGGCGACCTGCCCTCGTAGAGCGCCGCGCCGCGCTTTATAGGCATTGCCTCGGGCGGGCAAAGACGATTGCTGCCGCTCGTAGGCCACGCCGGCAGACGGCTGGCTCAGTGCAAGACTTCGCGTCCGCCGACAGCCATCGCCACCGAGGCGACCCGGTTTTGGAGCAGCGCCTCACCCCCCGCTTTGTACGGATTGCCTTAGCGGAGCGGTGTGACTTCGGAGTAGGATTCCCCGGACCCCCTCGTAGACATTGCCTCAGGGTTAGTTGCATCGACTCACCAGTCGGTACCCTCGCGCTTTGTAACATCCTGTTTTTCTGAGATTTTTAAAGCCTGGATTTTAAAATGAATTTTCTGGAATTTTCTCAAATTAATTGAAGCTTCAAATGAATTTTTAAAGTTTTAAATAATTTAATATGATTAAAATAAACATTAACATAAGTGGGAAATATTTTATTTGTGTTCCTCGTGTCTCAAGGAATTTTCTGGTATTTTTGGTGAATTTTGGGATTTATTTGCTATTTTCTAGAGCTTTTAGAAGTTTATTTGAATTTCTCGGAAAAGAAAAGAAAAGAAATTAACCTCAGCCGCCTCGATCTCCTCTCTCTCCTCTGCGCTCGCCGATCCCGCGCTGCCACGCCACACAGACCCTTTCCCACAGACTCCGCCCCTCCCGCTCGATCCCGCTCACGCCACGCTGTCGCGCATCCGCTACTGACGCAAGGGCGGCACATACTGCGCCGTCGCCGCCGCGCTTCCGCCGCGCCGGCCGCTCGACGCGCGCGCGATCGCAGCCGCCCGCTCCGCGCGCGCGCGAACCCTAACCCTAACCCTAATCGCGCCGCCGTCTGATCTTGCCGCGTGGCCGCATCCTAGCCGTTTAACCCGGCCGCTGCCGCGACCGCCGCCAGAATCGATCGAACTCCGCGTTCGCGTGTTAAAACTCGCGTTCGCCCTCGGTTCGCGTGCCGCCACACGAACTCGCCGCCGCCGCTCGCCTTCTCCTCGCGCCGCGCTGCCGCCGAGCCGCTCCGCCGCGCTGCCGCCGCGCAGGCGCCTCCGTCGCGCCTGCCTCGCCGCCGCCGCCAAGACTCGCCGGTGAGCTATCGCCGCCTCTCTCGCTGCCGCCTGCCGCCGCCTGCCGCCGAACCCGCACTTCGCCCGCCTCGGTCCTCGAAGCCGACCGCGCGCGCCAAGGCACCCCGCGACGCTCGCGACGCCATACGCGCGCGCGCCACCACGCCGCCGATCCGCCTCGCTCCGCGCCACGCTGCCGCCATCTCCACCGCTTCGCGCGCCAGCGACGCCAAGCGGCGAGCCGCCACGCTGCCGCCGATCCGCCTGCCGCGCTTCGCCGCGCCGCGCAATCCTCCGCCGCCCAGATCTAGACCGGTTCAGATCGCGCCGCGCGCCCGCCCCCGCCGCCGATCGTTGCCGCCGCCGCGCCGAGCCGCCACCACCGCCTAGCCACGCAGCAGCAGCACCAAGGCCACGCCAGCCCTAGTCCACGTGGCATGACACGTGGCATGCCACGCCGCCACGTCGCCCCGAGCCGTCCTCGAGCCACGTGGCGCCCACGCCACCGCCACATCGCCGGTGACACGTGGCAAAGATATGCGCGCGCCACGCCGCCAGCCCCGCCACCAAGACCCTCTCTCCGTGCATCGTTACGTGGACCGAGTCCACGGTGGACTCGAATTTCATGGACCGGGTCCACAAAGACAAGAATTTTTCCGATTTTCCTGAATTAATTTTTGAATTAATTTTCTGGGAGCCCGTTCTCCTCCGTCCTAGCTCCGATTGACCCCGTTCTTTTTTCTAAATTCATCTAAAATCGAGCTCTAGCTGTTGGTTCTGGTTTTGTGAATTTTGGAGTTCATTTGCTTATCATTTTATGTGTTTCTTTGTTTTCGGTCGTTTTCTCTCTCGTTAGATTCGGATTCGGAGGAGCGTGTTTCGCGCTGTAAGACCAGAGTACCTCACGAGCATAACGAAGGCAAGTCGTGTCCCTTGATCATGTTGAACCCAATTTTTGCAAACTATTAGTTAATTATTTTGTCTTAAATTACATTGCATTGCTATTTTTATTCAAACCTTTGCACTGGTAGTTATCGTCCCAATTGAATTTATACCTCCTTGATATTTTGAAATACCATAATGCCATTGTCACCATAGGTTGGGAAATTTATTAGTGATGCTAGTTTATTTATCACATGGGTTGGTACGATTAGATTGCTTAGCCGGTTTATATTTACGATTGATCTCATCACACATGTTAAGTTATTAATTTGACTTAATGACATATGGAACTCGTGGTTGGTGCCACGGTATTAAAATTTGTGCCACGCCATTGGTGTGACGCTGGCTTGGTTATACAAATTGGTTTTGCACTCGCAGTGATCGTGCAGAAAGGGGGAAGTACGCTTGTACTTTGGGGATGTGGTAGTCTCGCCGGTAATGTTAAGGACTTAACTTTGTGCGCCATTGATCCGAGCTTAATCGCAAACCACATGTCTATTATGGATGGACTCGGCTGATTAATTTGTAATATTTCAATTCAATTCGCCATTGTGATGGACATGGTTGCTGATTTCCATGTGGCGCAAGGGGGGGTGTGATGCGAAACCCTAGCGGGCAGGATTGTATTGGGATAGAGCATTGTAAAGGCCTTGTTGTGATTTCCTTAGGCCTAGGCTAATCACAACGTGTGGGTACAGTTGTGCAACCTCTGCAGAGTGTAAAACTATTCGAATAGCCGCGTCCTCGGTCATGGACAGTGCTCGGGGATTTCACATGAGGGTTAGTATTTCATTTATAACTTGGTGGCTTATGTTGGGAGTGGACAGGTAGTTCGCTGTTGGTTTTACTTGTGAATTGGTGTTCACAAGTGGTTCATGTTTATTCCTTTGATTATCTATTGTTACTGTTTTCAGTTAACTTTCGCTTTCAAGTTATTTAATATATTTCATCAATAAATGCCTTTATGCAAATTAACCTTTCAGCCTTCCTTTGGTAAGCCTTGCATATTATAACGCATTTATTGTTACAAACGACTTGCCGAGTACCAATGTACTCACCGCTTTGCGCCTATGTTGCTCGGGCTTGAGGAGAGGAGTACTATCGCCAGGAGGTTCCGTATGAGAGTTCTACGACGACTTCACGGATTAGGCTTCGCTTCTCCACTCGATAGCTTTGTGGCTTGTCGATTGGTCGCTACACTTTATTTTGGATTTCAGCGCTATTTTGTTAAGCCCTTCCGCCAGAGATATTGTAAGCTTGGCCATAAGGTCGCACCTCGATATTTTATCGATATTCGAAGTTTTCCTATATTATTGTCGTGTGTATGACTATGATGACATCTATATTTGACTGTGTGCACTAGCGTGATCCTGGACTAGTGCAGTTTACACAGAGAGACCGAATTTGCATATTCGGGTCTCGACACGCTTGCCGTCGGGGAATGGGGGGCTGGGATAGTTTGGTGCGCCACCGCCATCGGACTCTCACGCCATCGCCGAGGAGTACTATTATGGGGGTGGCCCAACCCCCCGTGACTGGGCCTTGCAACTGACCTAACATGTAATAGGCCCAATAGCGTAGAGACATAAATGTACCCATGTACCCTCATCCTTTGTAAGCACTAAGGGGTGGAATGGGGATTTCCCATTCTACCCCACTCATGTATATAAACCCCCGGGAGGGGCAGGAGGGGGCATCATCCTCTCATTCTTAAAGCTCCCCCTAGATCTAGCTCTCCTCTTCCTCCTCTATGAGTCCCCTTCTTTTCTGTTTGGCCTGTAGCCACAACATGCCAAATTCAGCAAGTATAAGTTTTGGATGAAGGAAGTCATTTTCTTAGGCCATGTCATGTCAACAGGGGGGAGTTATTGCTGACTCTAGAAAAGTTAAAGATGTGTAAGATTGGAAGTCACCATCATCTGTAACGCAAGTTGGTAGTTTTCTTGGAATGGCCAGTTATTACCGTCGCTTCATCGAAGGATTCTCTAGTGTAGCCAGACTGCTTACACAGCTATTAAAGAAGGAAAAGAAATTTGTTTGGACGCTAGAGTGCGAAAAGAGTTTCCAAAAGCTAAAAGGGAGTTTGACTACAACCCCAGTGCTAGTATTGCTAGATATTAATAAGGATGTTGAGATCTGTTGTGATGCCTCCCGTAAAAGTTTGGGATGTGTGTTGATGCAAGATAGAAGACTGGTAGTTTATGCTTCGCGACAGTTGAGGCCACATGAGAAGAATTACCCCACTCACGATTTGGAGTCAGCAGCCATAGTGCATGCTTTAAAGATTTAGCGTCATTACCTCGTGGGTAACCATTGTGAGATTTACACAGATCACAAGAGTTTGAAGTATATTTTCACCCAGGCCGATATTAATCCCAGTCAAAGAAGGTAGTTAGAGTTGATAAAGAATTATAATATTGAAATACATTATCGCCTAGGAAAGGCCAATGTGGTAGTAGATGCTTTGAGCGAAAAGGTTTATTGCAATATAGTGATAATCAAGGAAAGTTAGTCAGCTTTACATGAGGAATTTCATAAGCTTAGCTTAGATTTGGTGGAAGAAGGATTCCTAGCCATGATGGAGTTGCAGCCAACTTTGAATGGTCAGATTCGTCAAGATCAGGTAGAGGATGAGAATATTTAGCAGATTAAGATTAATATGAGTAAAGGTAAAGCAACAGGTTTTACAAAGAATGACAAAGGAATCTTGTGGTTTAAGGAGCGTCTGTGTGTGCCAAATAAAAATGAGTTAAACAAGTTGTTCCTCAAAGAAGCTTGTTGTAGGGGTGGCCCCCACCTAAACCCAGCTAGCCTGTTGAGAAGGTTATAAACCATGTAAGTGATGTAGCTTGTCCTGGAAGGAAGGCTCGGTGTAAGGTTACGATGGTAAATGCGCCCCTTATCAGGGAACGCATATATGTCATGATCTGCCCTTGGGAAAGACCAAAGAGGTCATTTGCTCACCTAACCCTCCACTACCATACCCCTCTCTCTCTGTTTGGTCTGTAGCCACAACAGTTGGCGCCGTCCGTGGGGACGACGGGAGCAAGCCTCAGAGATCGCAGGAAGGATGGCACCGAAGAAAGCATCATCGGTGGCGAAGAAGAAAGATGCGGTCGTGGCGAGGCCCCGCGTCAACACCAGGGCTTTGGCGTCGGTGGTCGGGGGCGAAAATGACGACGATCATCGCGCAACCATCGACCCCGCCATCACCGACGCCACTGACCCCGCCACCACCGACGTGACGCCGACCCCACCCTGCGCGTCATGCGCCACCCCGCCGTCGGTACGACAGCCAACTCTAACGATGCAAGTCGGGTGTTAGGGAGCGGTAGCCCCGACGCCCGACGAGACGCGACCGCTGCCCCTACACCCGCTACGAGAGCACCAAGTGGCCCCTCCGGCGACATGGGCCCTACCGTCGACGCCGGAGTGGTTGCGACTACCTCGACCGTGCGACCAGACGCGCCCATTGTCCCACCTACGCCCGCAGTGGAGACCGCCTCGCCGTAGCCCTGCACGCCTAGCAAGAATTGGCGATCTCCGGGGAGCCGTGCGGAGAATGCAAGAGGCTCGGGGTCAGCCGACCCCACCGGTGGTCGCGTCGGAGCCCATGCCCGAGCGCACAGACAGCCGGGACGCCCCCACATCCAGTCGTAATTTGCTGCGGCATGTGGACCCGGAGTCCCCGCTATCGGCGGGCCTACAGCAGGAAACGTGGCCGGAGGATTTTAAATTCCCCAGCTCCGTCACGTCGTACAAAGGTGACACAGATCCCCGAGAGTTCATACGCGTGTACGAGACCGCTATCGAGGCGGCAGGCGGAGACGACACCACCAAGGCGAAGGGGCTCCCGCTCGCGTTGCACGGAGTGTGCTTTCATGGTTCTTCACCATAGAGCCGAACTCCATATACGCGTGGGAGCAGATTCGCTACCGCCTCTACAATAACTTCCAGGGGAACTACGTTGAGCGTGTCGACATGGATCAGCTCTTCGCGGTCAAGCAAAAACCATCGGAAAAGCTTCGCAAATACTTCAAACGCTTCGCGAAGGTCCGCTGCCAGGTCAAAGATATCAATGAGACAACAATCATCAATACGGCAGTACAGGGCCTCCGACCGGGGCCGCTAGCCGAGTACAATGTGCGGAAGCCAATCAAGACAGTTGCGAAGCTCTTCGACAAGATGGAGGAGTACGCTCGGGTGCAAGAAGACGCGAGGCGGCACCAGGACAACGAGGCCGACGCCATCACAGCAGAAGGTGCCGCAAAGAGCGCCGACCCGTTGAAGGCAAGTTCCTCGCGGCAAGCGTGAGGCGGAGCCGCCGAGGACGCCCCAAGATAAGGACGCGCCGATCGATAAGCCTCGCCACGCCGCCGATGTCTCGGCGAACCCACTACGTCTTCGACGTCGAGGGCGGCTCGGAAGATAATGCCCCAGCCAACCGCGGGGCCAAGGCTCGACGGGGTCGGGGACGAGGCCGAGGCTGAGGCCACGACGGTTGGGCCCGCGCAGAGTATGGTAACCAACACCGCCCACAGTGGTGCGAGGTGCACGGCCAAAGCAATCATGACACCTGCTCCTGCACCACCATTGCGGCGCTTCGCCAAAGCGTCGCCAAAGACAGGGATCTCGAGGCACGCCCACTCATTGTGGCGCATGTTCAGCAGCCACTGGACGGTCCCCTAAGGATTTGGGATCAGGAGCCATAGCCCCCGGAGAGCCCCCTGCGGATCCATACCCTTGAGGGTGCTTTGCGTAGGGTCATCAACGTAATTTCCAGAGGCTCCTCCTTGGAATTCGCCTCGGAGCGACAACGCAAGGCCTACGTGCGGAGACTACACCACGTGGCGGCGTACCCGACTCATGCCCCACCCGATTGGGCACAGCATGTGATCACCTTCACGCCCGCTGATGCCGAAGGCGTGGAGTTCCCCCATCAGGATCCCCTAGTCATCCAGGTTGCGGTTGCCGTGCGACGTCCGGTGTGTCCTGGTCGATGGGGGCAGCTCCGCGAACGTTTTATTCGCACAGGCCTTCGACCGGATGGCGATCCCTCGAAGTCGCCTAGGCCCTTCAAGAGCTCCGCTGCAGGCTTCAAGGTCACCGCATCGCGCGCCGCCAAGTGTGTTTGCAGATCTCCTTCGGCCAGGATGACAATATGGCGAGCAGGGACGCCACCTTCAATGTCGTCGATATGCAGTACCCCTACAACGCCATTTTAGGGAGACCGACCCTCAATTCCTTTGGGGCGGTGCCACACCATGGCTTCCTATGTGTGAAGCTGCCGGACCCGCGAGGCATCATCACCATCCTTGGCGACCAACACATGGCCCAGCACCTGGAGCATGGAACCCGAGGCCCGCCCCTGGGAGCCCAGTGAGGCCCTTAGGTCAGGCGTGCCCATACAGGCCCTACGGTAGCCCAGCACCAGAGGCTTCGTATCTCACCACCACGACAACGAGTCCAGTGGTTAGTTCATAACCTTTTGTACTCACTCACCCGCGCAAACGGGAATTTAATAAAGTTCGCCGTTTGCGAAGCTATTCATGCCCCCCACCAAAAATGTGCGGAGGCTTCCTCCGCACGCACTCCCGAGTATAAAAAGCCACGGATGCTTTCCCCGCGCACTCATCGAGTATAAACAAGACGCGGGTTCCGCAGACGATCGGGTGTTATCGCTACGCTGCACTTAAAGAGTATAAAGACGTGGTCGACGTTCCCACACACCGCACAGAGACTCACCTCCGCACGCGCACCGCACGGAGGTCTGCCTTGGCACACACTCTACGGAGTATAAATAAGATGTAGCGTCGAGGTCCGCCTCCGCAAGCACTCTACGGAGTATAAATAAGATGTAGCGTCGAGGTCCGCCTCCGCACGCACTCTACGGAGTATAAATAAGACGTAGCGTCGAGGTCCACCTCCGCACGTACTCTACGGAGTATAAATAAGACGTAGCGTCGAGGTCCGCCTCCGCACGCATTCTACGGAGTATAAATAAGACACAGCGGGGGAACGCCTCCGCGCGAACTCTGCGGAGTATAAATAAGACGCGGATGTTTTTCCTGCGCACTCTACTGAGTATAAACAAGACGCAGATGTCTCGCGCGCACGTTGGCGTACCCTCCGGAGTTTAAGTAAGTCGTGGTTGGCAGTCCCACGCATTCTCCGAAGTACAAACAAAGACGCGGATATTTCCCTGCGCACTCTACTGAGTATAAACAAGATACGGATGTCCTGCGCGCGCGTTGGCATACCCTCCGGAGTTTAAGTAAGTTGTGGTTGACAGTCCCACGCATTCTCTGAAGTACAAACAAAGACGCGGATGTTTTCCCTGCGCACTCTACTGAGTCTAAACAAGACGCGGATGTCCCGCGCACGTGCTGATTTTATCACCATGTGTACTCCCCGGAGTATAAATAAGACGTGGACGATATTTCCACTCACTCGCCGGAGTCTACATCCGACGGCGCACGGGCACCAGAGGCTCCTCGCGCCTCCAGCAAACCGCGGCCACCGCATGGACGGGCGCCCACGAGTGCAGGAGCCAAGAAGAGCCAGACGCGTTTGACGAAAGTGCCCACGCAGGCGCGGGCCTCCAGCGCGGAGCGACGCCCCAGCGGACGCCTGGAGCCATTGACGTTCGAGCTCGGGATGCAGCATCGCCACAATAAGGTGTCACAAGACTGAGCGCCAAGGCCCCTGTGGTGTGCCGCCCCGAAGCCGAGGAGTCGGCGCCGTTTTGAGCAAAGCACGCCCCCTGCGGTGCCACAAGCGCCAAGCCCCCCTACTCCCCTCATCCCAGGGGAGCAAACTGGGGGAGAGAACAGGCGTCAGATGGGACAAAGACGGCAGACGTGATTCTCGCCGGCGTGCCATAGCGATCTCCTCGGCTAGGAGGGGCCTTGATGAAGTACAAGTGAATTGCCCACTACCCTGCATCAACTGCGGCTCTTCGGCGCATGGGCGAGGCGAAAACACATCGCGTTGTCGCATCCCCCCACATGGGCGGGATGCCCGACCCCGCGATCGCCCAGGCGGCATCAGCCGCGTTTTAGAGCCCTCCACGCTACTGGGCGAAGTTGGAACACACCGAGGACCGTAGTTTTGCCAGAAGTTGTGGGGGTGCGATGTCTGGGAAGGCGAGTGCCGCTCCACTCGGCCACTCGCCCCCTTTTTAAAGAGCCCTGGAAGCAAGACCGCAGACATTACACCTCAAGAGTCGCATCGCCCGCCCCAGGAGCACGTGGTGCGATAGCGTTGCCCCACGCCAGGGCTACGCCTGCTACACGCAACGCGTCCCCCCTTATCCCGTAGGGCCCAACACAACGGAAGATGGCCAGGGGACACCTCCCTCGCAGTCATATGGCGCCACGTGCGGACCTCCGTTGATCCCGCCTCAGCTGTCCCAGCAGTAGGGAACGGAGCGCTCGCGCGTCTACTTCGACTAGGCGCCAGCTCCGCTGCCACCGCCTCGGAGGGTAGGGGATGGAGCGCCGCGCTCATTTCGACCAGGCGCCAGCCCGCCGCCACCGCCGAGGGTAGGGGACGAGCGCCGCGCCTACTTCGACCAGGCGCCATCTCCGCCGCCACCGCCGAGGGTAGGGGACGGAGCGCTCGCGCGTCTACTTCGACTAGGCGCCATCTCCGCTGCCACCGCTTCGGAGGGTAGGGGACGGAGCGCTTGCGCGTGTACTTCGACTAGGCGCCAGCTCCGCTGCCACCGCTTCAGAGGGTAGGGGACGCAGCGCTGACTAGGCGCCAGCTCTGCTGCCACCACTTCGGAGGGTAGGGGACGCAGCGCTCGCGTGTCTACTTCGACTACGCCCCAGCTCCACCCCTACCCCAACCTTCTGCCCCAACCAACCCACAAGCCCCACAAAAAAGAAGACGCAAAGCAGACGCATCCAAAAACGACGGCGGTGACGAATGTCCCAGCTTGTCTACCACGCTGCCACAACGTTCTTACAAAACCCGGCGGGTCGGCACTACTCGTCTGGCATCGCTGGGATGACCTTTCGCGCCGAAGTCTCGCCTGCCGAGGGTCGATTCGCCCAGAAGTCGAGTGAGTCTTCGGCCCGCCACCAGCGACGTAAGCGCGCCGTGTTACGACGCCGTCAAATCAGCAGCAGTCCCCATCGCCACCGCCGAGCAAAGTGCCAAGGTCGATCAAAGAAGCGAAGCAACTTTCACTTCATTCGCGGCATGGAGTACACAAGCTTACAACACACACCAGCGTACAAGAACCCGGGGTCACACCTACTTTGAGCCGTCAGCCCCGTCATCGTCGCGCCGGGTGTAACATCCTGAATTTTTGAATGAGCAAAATTGCCAATAATTTAAAAAAATTTTTGCATCTTACTGGTATTCAAAATTCCGTTGCAATTTTAATTAAGTTTTCCAAAAACGTGTTATGCAATTGGGGCATAACTCCCAGATGGAAATAATAAAATAAATAAATATAGCAAAGACAAAATAATTTAAAATGTAATATAAGAAGGAAAATAATTTAAAATGTAATATAAGAAGGAAACAAAAATCATATGCAAGTTAGTAAAGCAAACCCAAAACTTAAACCGTGTGTCCAAAAAAACAAACGAATCAAGGTTTTGAGCTTGAAATTTAACTACAAAATTAAATTAACCAAAATAAACTAAATTCCAAATCAGAATTCAGCCTATGCCTAAATTGGAATTTCAACCTCCCCACTTTTTCCTCCCTGGCCGCGGGTCCCGCGCCCCACTCCCATCTCTCCTTTCCTCTCTCCTATGCGCAGCTCTTCCTTCCCGAGCGCCGCCGCCCATGCCCTCGCTGCAGCAGCCAGCTATTCAAGGTCAAAGGGATGTGGCAAGCTGCATGCTTGCCATGGCCTGCATGTCCGCCACGACTTGCCCCGACGTCGCCTATAGCCACACACCGCCTCCTCCCCATGGCTATAAGAAAGCTTCCTACTCCTTCTCCTCCCAGCGCCGTGAACCACCCGCCGCCTCCACGCCATTCCCGCCTCCGGCGACGCCCACCACCCCGAATGCATCGGCGTGCCCTCGCTGCCCATCTACATCCCCGCCGAGTTAATTGACTCAGCACCGGAGCTCGTGCATTGCCCTCTTCCCCACCGCCGACCGAATGCGCCTCCACCGCCGCGTTCCTCCATAGCCAAGCTCCCCGATTCCTCACGGGAGCAACTCCTCGGCGCCCGGACCTCCGCCGACCGCCGCCGAGCTCTTCCCACCTCAGCTCGCCGCGCCATGAGCTCCACCGCGCTGTCGCGGTCCTCGCCGCCAGCCCACCTCGGCAACCCTCTGGCTCGACCAACAGCACGGTGAACCTCCTCTTAACCCCCTCTAGCTCGTGCTCACCTCGGTTCTTTCCCCCACATCGGCTGAAGGGACACCAGTGGTGGGTGATTTGTTTCTCAGTCTTACTAGCACTATGGGGAGTGGAGCCTGGAGGTGCTAGTGATAGTGATTAACATCCCGTGCAAACGTATAGGTCCCACCGCAAGTGGGGTAGACCCATAGGGTGAGATGAGACCCTGAAGCTAGGTAGTGTTGAAAGGTTATTGTGATAATCTACTCGACTACATGACCAAGGAATCATGCGGGGCAAGGCGCCGCCATTTCCTCTTCCCCCTTCGTGGCCGGCCGCCGTGGGCCATCTCGGCCACGTTGCGTCGCCGCCTGAGCCGAAATACGGACACCCCTAGCTCACCTAGCACCCAGGATTCCATTTTGCCTGTCGCGGCCGAGTCCCAGGCCTTGCCCCGCCGGCACTGCCGACGCCAGAGACGCCACGCCGCCTTCTCTGTTTTGTGCTCCCGGCCACCCTCCTTAACTGTTATACATCTGTGGAATAACTGTGTCAGTCCAGAGCCGTTGCTCGGTTGGCTAGCCGCGCCACTCGTTTGCCAGCTAGTCCCAAGTTCGATTCCCCTCCTCGCACACTGTTGATTTCATTTTTTTGGGGCATTCCAGTTAGAAAATAATTATGGAATAAATCAAGGAAGTTGAGATAAGTGATATGGGTTCAAATAAAATTTATGTGTACATCAAAATATAGAATTATATTCATATAAACAATTAAGAGATTAATGGAAATATTTATGTGAAGTTAAATAAGTAGTTAGAAGGTAAATTAAAAGAGAAGCTTAATTAGAGGTAGTGGCGGAAATATAACTCTATACTAGAACCCAAAAATCAAGGTTGTTAAGGGTAAACAGCAAACAAAGTAGACAACCGAATAGTTTTGTGAAGTGATCTTTTAATTAGCAAACTTGACCAAAGTGCAAATAGTTAGCATAAACTTAAATAAAAGTGCAATAGCATATAATCTAGTTATGAATGCATATACATGTAATAATAGGGGTAGATTTGTGAAAATCAAAATAAGGTTCTAATAAAACAACAATGTTAGAAGAGCTAATCCGAAATAGTTTCGTGTCCATAAAATTGAGTAAGCAATCCAGAGTGATAAGATGTGTTTTGGAGAGTAAAGGCTAAATACAGATATCGTAAAAGGATAGCTGTAGGTGAAACACCCAAGTATCACACAGTCGTGACTAAGCATACCTGAATGATCGATGGCAAATAGTTAATAGGGTGCTGCATTTAAATGTAAAAGAAAATGGTGTTACATGAAGTTTTGCGGATGGAAATGATAATTGAATTACATAATTGGGTCCGTAGGAATAGATTCTAAGCGAAGATAAAATCGTGAAGGATAATAAATGCAAATATATATACATGAAGCGTCAATGCCCTCAGTTCTCCGAGCATCGTGAACTAATGTCATATCAAAGTATAACTTCATATGCTTAATAAAAGGACTCATGGGTTGCCAATTGTTAAAAACAATCTCGCTAGCCTACACCTTAATGAGCACGTTAATACTAGAGCTGTATAAAGTAATACGTCCCTAATTGCTAGAAATATAAGCCATAAGACTACCGTGATAAATCAAAATGGTCGTATACCTTATGTATGTAACACATGCCTTAGTTCGTAAATACTAACCCCGATAAAATAATGCTCGGCTAAATTCATACATCTGTTCATAGGTATATCCTAACTCATGGAACTTCCTTGATAAATATAAAAATTATAAAAGAAATTATCAAATAAAATAGGTCAAGCCATGACATTCTACAACCGGCTATGCCTAGCCATCCTTGAACCCAAAGAGGATTGTTCCGACGAATGCTCCTTCCGCCCTGAAACTTCCTTTTCCTTTTCGCCGTCTATTACTCTGCTCCAACCTCGTTGATTCTGTCAATTCTCCACATCCAATCAATCCAACCCAAAAGTCACCCTTTAACTCATAATAAAGCTTCAGTTGAATTTATTTGGCTTTTCTTGGATCTTTTGAGTTATTTGAGTTTATTCGATTCCATTGTTTAGCGTGTAACTAGAAACTGGAGTCTCGGAGAATCAGTGGAACCATCAAGATCGAGATCCCAACAAAGACGAAGATCAGAAGTTCGAGATCGACAAACAAGAAAGCCTTGAGTAAGCTCAAGACCACGGTAAACCGCGCCAGACAAGTCAATACTTTGATCATATTTGAATACCCATTCTTGCAAATTATTTAGATTTAAAATTATCAAGTGCATGCTATTATTTTATGTGCTATTTCACATTGGTTTTGCTACTTTAGTTAAGCTGTCCCGTTTAAGAATGCCATTATTATAACTTCCCGCATATTATTCTGCGAACCTTGTTAACCCTAGTGAAAGCTACATATGTAACTATTTCCAAAAATGGATGGTATATTTATGTCATATGGCCTAGGGATGCGTAGATGTCAAGGAAGTTGGGAATACCCCAACCTCATATGCAAAGGCAAAAAGTAATTTTGGGGAAAAATTGTAGATGAGAATGGTGGTGTATTTCGGATATGATTATTATTTTATGCCTCCAAAAGTCCCTAAAATGCTGGGTGTGTCTGGGCGGATGGTTTGGTGGTGTGGTGCATCGGTGTGCACGAGAGTGGGATTTGTGGTAGAACCGCCCGATGGTTAAAGGACCGAATCGAGTCATGACCTCCCATTGTAAAACAGTACAACCACAAGTCTGCAAAGTGCAACTTGGCTAAGTAAATCCTACCGAACTTCGGACTCATCTCACAAACTGGGGGAGAGAAGGCTATGGCAAGGAGGGGCTGAAGGGACACCAGTGGTGGGTGATTTGTTTCTCAGTCTTACTAGCACTATGGGGAGTGGAGCCTGGAGGTGCTAGTGATAGTGATTACCATCCTGTGCAAACGTATGGGTCCCACCGCAAGTGGGGTAGACCCATAGGGTGAGATGAGACCCTGAAGCTAGGTAGTGTTGAAAGGTTATTGTGATAATCTACTCGACTACATGACCAAGGAATCATGCGGGGCAATGGGCGGATTGTCTCTTGTGGTGAAAGTGTCAAAACTATTCGAATAGCCGTGCCCACGGTCAAGGGCGGACATGGGAACTTAACTCTGATATAGTTCTATTTCAAAATGATTTATACAGTTGGGTCTGGAATGGGAAAATGGAGGACGAAGGAATGTCCTTGTTTGAGTTGTCCTGGGCGTCGTCCTAGTGGTAAGTTAAGCGGTTATAGCGCCGAAAGTTGGCTTGTGGTACAAACAACCTGGGTTGATGGATGAGATTTGCACTTATTCAATAAAATTTTTTGTTCAAAAGTATTATAAATTTTGGTCCAAAGGCTAAGTCTAGGAATTTCTTATATATATATATATATATATATATATATATTAAGTCTTTTAAAATGTAACTTTTGGCAAAATAAAATAAACCTGAGCCCATCCTTTGTCAAGCCATACATGTTATATACTTGCATTCTGTGTGTTGGCTCGCTGAGCACGGGGTTGGAGTGCTCACTCTCGCATAATCAAAAATCCAGAATCAAGAGTCGAATCGCTGCACTTCAGCAATGCGCCAAGCCATGATGAAGAAGAGAACAAGAAGGTCAAGAACTAGGTCGCGAACCCCCAGTTGGCTGCCTGTGGGCATGTTCTGTGGGTCTCACCTGTGTGCTTCGTCTCCGCTGCTGCTTTCGTCGTTTTCGGCCCAATCGGCCCATGTGTAAGTATCCTATTATAATTTACACTTTTGCTTGATATGTATTTCGATATTCAGTAATGTATCTGTGAGCACTATCTACTGATCCAGGGAATAGTGCGGTGAAATCACAAAGGATTCTGGATTGAAAATCCGGTCCGACAGAGCTGGTATCAGAGCATATCAACTGCAGGTCATGACCCTAGTTAGCATGGCAGTTAGTTTCACAACTAGAGTTATTTCTTAAAACCTATTTACAAAATGTAGGTGCCATTTATACTCTCATCTCTCTTAGATGATTCCCTCTCATCTACATGCTGCCCTGTCCACTTTTAAAGTTCTAAAGCTTCTCATCTGGAATTTAAATTGACGAAAGTCGAGACTCCTCTTATAAACCCTTTTTGGAAAAACCGTACCTTGGACCTAAAACCCAAGGCTTAAATTTTAAATTCCTTCTCAAAAACTGCTTTATCTGTGAAGGCCTGATTTCCAGTTAATTTACAAAAATTTATATCAACCTATTTCAACTAACATGTTCGTCCAAAGAAAAGTTTTTTTTAAAAAAAAAGCTGAACATCTTACAAAGAATTACTCCCAAAACCCTCCTTGACCCCTCCGAGTACATGGGTAGGATGACACAAGTTGGTGAATTCTTGTCAATCATTAGACAGAGATAAAAGTGCAAAACCCTGGATGGATAAATGGAATCAGTGAGAAATCAACAGAATTTAAATGTTTGGATTAACTAGATGTTGGATTAGCCAAATCTGTGGGGAAGAGCCATGACAAAAATAATAAATGTTGTGACCTCTCTAGTAGGTGTGTATAAACCTTGGTGGATTCCTGTCAGGTCTTAGAAAGACAATTGTATAAATTCTTGGGTGGAAAATGGATAGAACAAATTAAATGCTTGGATTTGGCTAGGCTTTAGCTAAATGAGTGGATCGAATCAAGTTCATTCCAAAAATTCAGTTGGGATTTCTTGAACATATGCATATACCAACCTGGATGGACTCATGACAATTCTAGGAAAATCAATGATACCCGCTTTTCGAATGGAAGAAAATTGCGAATAGTAGAAATTGAGTACTTGGTGACCAAATCATAATTATGCATTAATGAAGAAGGGAACGGAATTATTAAAGAACCCATGATGCAAAGGGTGGATTGATGTAAAGAAAGTATTACTGGGATATAAAGTTGAATGGATTGACCACCTAAGTTAAACAATTTGAATTTCAAAGAAATAGAAAGTGAGACGACACTTGTTGGATATAGCCCAAATAAATATTATAATTCCTAGTGGATGTTCCCCATGATAGGATAATAAGAATATAATCGATTATGAGAAGGATTGATTAGAGAATGTGGAAGAAGTAATAATACCCATTGAATTATGCACTTGATTAATAATATTATTCTTGGTGGATAGTTATAATAATGAGTTAGCTGATGTAGACAGTGAAAAGCAAAACTGATTGAGCAGATTATAAACTGAGGTCCATGAGAAAGGATTGAATTATTAGAAAATCTTGATGAAAAGGATGTTGGTGGACTTGAGAAAGTAAAGATATTGGATTCTTCCTTAAATGTACAATTAAATAATTGACGAAAAATGGATCTAGAGTTCGTGTACATCACTTATGGTGGAAATTAAAATTTTAGTAAGAAATTAGGTAACCCTGATTCGAATATTGAAATCATGGATGACCCAAGTGGAGTTATATGATCATAGAATGTAGAGTGGATTGAACTGGTAATTAACAGATGTGAAATTGGATTTATAAATTCAACATTGTTATCGAGATTTATGTATGATTTAAATAACCGAGTGAATTGAAATATACAATCAGTGGATTAGATAAATATCGACACTCGCCATTTGGAGTTTTAGATGGCAGTAATACTATGACCAAGTAATGAAGAAAAATAGCCTAGTGCTAAATAGCAAGATGTGGGAGTTAGAAGTCTACGAGGCTATTGGATTCTACGCCTGTGAGTAGAAGTAGTCTGGGAGTGAATTAGTCCATTCAATAATATCCAAATATTGCAAAAGATTACAATATTTTGACAAGAAATGTATATCCTTTTTCAAAAGCAAATATTTCAAATATCAGTGTTTCAAAACAACTACTAGAAAATCCATTTTGCCACCAAGTTTTCCTTTGCAAAAGGAAATGGGGATACAAGGGCGATTATTGACATCGATCAAATTCCTCTCAATACTTCCTCTTCCGTACAAGATAGCCTCCCACGCCGCCGCCGAGGCGGCACCTGGGCCGCCATCGCGCTCCTCGTGGACGCAGTGAGGCGGCCGTTCTCTTCTCCAAGATAAAGAACTCGCCGGAGCAGCCCATCACGCCCACCACCGCCGCTCGCTGAGTCGATGCCACACGCCCGTGGCATATGAGACGGCCGCCGCGCTTCCGCCTCGTGAACCGCATGTGGTCATCCTAGCGGAATGCGCCTCCGACGCGCTGGCGGGCCCTCTCGACGCCAAGCACACCGGTCCTCCGTGGCCTCTCTGCTCGACACGGCCGCCCACGCGCCGGCCGAGGGCGAGGGTCTATACAATGAAGCAATCGCACACCTCCCAATGGCTATGTGCCGCTGGGGTCGACACTTACCTCGCCTGAGACCTCCAAAGACTCCCTCGCGCTTTAGGCCCACGATCTCGCAGCGGTCACAATCTAAGCTCGCGATCGCGTATCCGCGCCCCCGCCACGCCGCCAACACCTCTGCTCGAGGGACGAAGTCCGCTAGACAACGGGCGGCATCCACGGCAATAGTCTCGATGGCGCCAGATGCCCCTTCCAAGCAGTCGTCCTCGGGCTCCAAGGGTCGCCCGCGTTCGGGGAACCATGTTGCTGTAAGGGGACACGACGGTCAGCCCTGCGAATACCTAGCAGGTCACAATCAAGAAATGTCTACCTTCAGCCCCGCCTGAATCCACAAAGACCTCCGCATCCCCGCCCACCTCGCCAAGCGGGGAACTTCGGTGTCGGAGCTTAGCTCCACCAAACCTCGCCCGTAGCCGCAGCACTGATCGGGCCGCGGGGCACCGAAGCACTCGGTGTCTGAGTCGGAGTCCCATAGGGCTTCGACCCGACTCGCTACAACAAACCCCCCAGACGAGCGAAGGGGCGACCGTATGCGGGGTCACTTCGCCTTTGGAGAATAAGAAGGTGGTCCCGCCTCAGAAACCGCCGCAGAAGGAGGTCCCACGGTCGCGGGAATCAACTCCGCGGGCAACGGCTCCGCCCCAGTATCTTCCGCGAGCGATTGCTCCGCCCCAGCATCCTCCGCGAGCAACGACTCCGCCCCAGCATCTTCCGCGAGCGATGGCTCCACCCCAGCATCCTCCGCGAGCAACAGTTCCACCCCAGCATCCTTCGCGAGCGATGGCCCCGCTCCAGCATCCTCCATGAGTGATGGCTCCGTCCCAACACCAGCAGGTGGTGAGGCAAGATTCGCCGCTCCATGTCCGCATGCCCTGCCGAGCCGAACCGCGCCCGCTAGTACCCTCCCCGTGGAGTCGCGCGAGGTGGGTCGGGCCGAACAACGCTGCTCGCACCTAATACCCAAGGCTTGGCACATGCGTTCAACCGCCTGCACTGCCTCCGCGGTCGCAGACACGCAGCAGCGCGCTCCCGGGCCGTACGATCCAAGGAATGCACCCACCGCGACGCCCACGCCCCCGTGGAAGCACCGCCAAGGCCACGGGCACGTTGTAAAACACCACCGGCGAATAGCGCACGAGAGCAAACTCCAGGATAACTTACGCGGACCGGAGGGTTTCGGCAATAAGAAACAGAGGGCGACGCTGTCGCGCCGGGCTTCCCGAGCAACACGCCACTCGCGCTGCGGCGCCACGCCATACATCACGAACTCCTCGAGGTCACGATATTGAAGCGGCGGTGATCCCCACAAGCCTTCGTGGCTATCCACTTATCATCATCGTCTATGGGTGCGCCGGGCACCATGTTAACCACCACCGGCCGCCCCGAGCACTCAAGGCTCCCACTCCGCCCGACGCGATTCTGCGGGAAATATCTTCTCGCACCGCGGGCGCAACGCGAGATCGACGCCGCTGAAGACGGGCAGCGCCCCGTCCCCCTGATCCTCCGTCGCGCACCGGACATTGTGGAGAAACGCGAACAGTGACGCGGTGGGCCAGCATGCCTCCGTGCGCACTGTCCAGCTGTACATGGCAAGACGGGCTATCACATTCGGCGTTATTTGCACCACCAAGCCCGGCGCCCGCAGAATCCCCGACAAGTCCGGGCGCCGTGATGCGTAACCCGCCTCGGCACGCTGATGAATACGACGCCCCGAGGTTTCGGTGCGGTTCGGTCTCGCCGCCGCGGGCGCCGCACCTCCCGGCGTCCGGCAGCCTTCCTCACGCAGAAGGCCACAGATCGTCTCCTCCGTCACCAGTGTCGAGCCCAGGATGCGAGAGCACGGTCCCCCTACTCTCCCCGCCGCCATCCACCACTTGTTCATAGGCGCGGAGCCGCGCCCCTCGAGGGTGTACCTCACCTTGAGCGGCAACGCCGCGGAGGACGCTGCTGCCATCGGCCACCAGCCACGGCGCCTGTCAGACGCCATCGTTCTCCTAGAACTCAGAGGCATGGGAGGAAGCAAGGAAGACAAAGAGACTGGGGCGCGTGAATGGGAGCTAGAAGGCAAGGCGATGAAGATGCACGGGGCGTAAGGCAAGGGGTATTTAATACCCCTGTGTCTCCCACGCCATAGATGAACATAACTGTTGGAAGGCGAACCGCCCACCTTCCCACGATCGCCACCGTAGTGGCACACCCATCCGTGCGCACCACGCCCCATCAAGCGGCGATCGAACCAAGGGGCCTGACAGAACACGGTGCGCAAATAGCGCCTCAACATGTGTCCGCTCGGGAATCTATGCAAAACAACCTGGCTCCGCCTTTGGCGGCATCTTCGCCTTCGCAAGACAGTCCCGGGTCTGCCCCCAATGACGACACGCAACCGCGCACCGGCGGGGTGTGCCAAGAGACGCCTCGCCTCCGGAGCACTTCGCGAGCAGCCTCTGCTCAGCGTACTCGCGCCATCGCCAGAGCCAACCAAAGGCCGCGCCCAAGACATGCCGGGAGACCAACCGCTTGTAGTGCAACGGCCTCCCTTCCCCGCAAAGCGCGCGGCGGCCGGCGGTCGTCGGAACATTGCACTTGAGAATAGGCCTCCTTCGCCATCAACACGCAGTTGTCCTCCGCATGTTCGCGAACCAAGAAGGCATATAATCGAAATCAAGGACCACCTCAGCCACGCTTGGGAGACGCTCCAGCCCTTCGGGTAAGTTTATATACAGTTGTCTCCCGCATGGAGAAGCGCAATCGACGGAAGCCGAAGCATCGTCCACGCGTGAAGAAGTGCAATCGGCGGAAGCCGAAGCATCGTCCACGCGTGAAGAAGTGCAATCGATGGAAATCGGCAGCATGGCCGCCATGCGCGGCAACGCTCGCTGATCGCACTCGCGCACTGCCGCTGCGACGCAGGCCTTCGCCTCGCAGCCACATGCAACTCCGCCTCGACAACCCCGCTCTTCCCGCATAATACCCATTCACTCTTGCCACAACCATTTTCGTACCCTAATATGTCCCATGCCATTCCATGGATGCTAGGTTGCAGAGAGCGTTGGCGCAGCGGGCCAGTAGGCGGGAGTCCGCTCCGACTGACGTGAAGCCAGCCGCCAGAAAGGCACATGTACCCGCGGTCGTCCGGCCACACGCATCCAACCAGCGGGAGTCGGACCAACGCGGTCCCTCACGCGCATGACACGCCCCAATCTCCAACGCCTGTCCGCTCCTCCCGCATCGGCGATGCCTTCGCCTCCGCAGCACAGATGCGACTCTGCCCGTGACCGCCCTCCGCGGCGGGCCCCTGGCTTCGACTCCACTTCGCCCACAACCACACAACGTCACAGGCCACAGGGACAGAGGGGGCCAAAGGGCTCGGTAACATGGCTTCGGCCTGTGAAGCCCTTCACCATGAGAGGCTCCTGTTGTAGGGGTGGCCCCCACCTAAACCCAGCTAGCCTGTTGAGAAGGTTATAA
This sequence comes from Melocanna baccifera, assembly GCA_036346265.1. Taxonomy (NCBI): domain Eukaryota; kingdom Viridiplantae; phylum Streptophyta; class Magnoliopsida; order Poales; family Poaceae; genus Melocanna; species Melocanna baccifera. The sequence goes on from CM070693.1 coordinate 33,286,842, forward strand.
ACCATGTAAGCGATGTAGCTTGTCCTGGAAGGAAGGCTCGGTGTAAGGTTACGATGGTAAAGATGCCCCTTATCAGGGAACGCATATATGTCATGATCTGCCCTTGGGAAAGACCCAAGAGGTCATTTGCTCACCTAACTCTCCACTACCATACCCCTCTCTCTCTGTTTGGTCTGTAGCCACAACAATGCTCATGAGTCATTATACTCGATTCACCCAGGCAACACTAAGATGTACTAGGATATCAAAGATAAATATTAGTGGCCAAGCATGAAGCGTGATATAGCACAGTATGTTACACTTTGTGATGTGTCTCAAAGAGTAAAGGCTGAGTATCAGAGACCAACAAGTTTGCTACAACCGCTGAGGATTCTCAAGTGGAAATGGAAAGAAGTTAGCATAGATTTTATTACAGGATTGCCTAAAACCAATGATGATTATGATTCAATCTTGGTAATTGTGGATCGACTAACAAAGGTTGCTCATTTCATTCCAGTCAGAACAATCTATGCAGGAGATAAATTGGCAAAGTTATACATATCGAGAATTGTGAGTCTCCATGGAGTGTCTAAAAATATAGTATCAGATCATGGATTGTAGTTTATTTCACGATTTTGAGGGAGTTTCCATGAAGCTATGGGTACCCATCTGAATTTCAATACAGGTTACCATCCCCAGACCGATGGTCGGACTGTGTACGTGAATCAAATTCTTGAGGATATGCTAAGAGCTTGTGTGTTAGATCATGGAGCCAAGTGGGACAATTGTTTGCCATTCATAGAGTTCTTGTACAACAACAATTACAAGTTTAGCCTGCAAATGTCATCATTTGAAGCTTTGTATGGTAGAAAATGCAGAACCCCTTTCAATTGGAAAGAGACGGGGAAAGGTCAAGTCTTTGGGCCAGATTGTTTAAAAGAAGCTGAGGACAAGTTTCAACTAATCTATGAGAGGTTAAAAACTGCTCTAACTAGACAGAAAAGTTATGCGGATACTCGTCATCAAGAGTTGAGCTTCAAGCTAGATAATTATGTGTATCTCAGGATTACACCGTTCAAAGGTGTCAAGAGATTTTAGATGAAAGAAATGTTTGCACCAAGATATGTGAGGCTATTCAAGATATTAAAGCGTAGGAGAGAAGTTGCTTGTTAGTTGGAGTTCTCTGCGTCCTTCGGGATACATGACATCTTTCATGTGTCTCGGCTAAAGAAGTGTCTACGTATGACAAAGGAAGAAGTACTAGTGGAAGTCATTGATCTCTAAGAGGACTTATCTTACAAAGAGGACCCTATCAAAATCTTAGAAGTATCATAGCGTGCAACCAGGAGCAGAGTCGTCCGCTTTTGTAAAGTTCAACGAAGCAACCATTCTAAGAAGGAAGCCACCTAGGAGTGCGAAGATGACCTTAGAGGAGATTTTCCAAACCTATTCTCTTAGTAAACCCGGATCTCAGGGTCAAGATCCTGTTTAAGGGGGGCTTGTAACATCCTGATTTTCAGTATTATTTGAAGCCTTTAAAAATAAATTTCATCACTTAGATTTTCTTGGATTTAATACAAGCTTAAAATAAAATTTTATTAATTTAAGAGGTTTAATATGAATAAAACAAATATTAACATATACTGAAAATATTTTATTTGGATTCCTTATGTCTTAAGTAATTTTCTAGAATTTTCTATGAATTGTTTGGATTTATTTGCTATTTTCTAGGATTTATGTGAATTTTGAAAATAGAAAACCCTCAAAAACCTTTGAACAATAATGGGCTGGCCCGTACTATTCATTTTGACCCAATTAGCCACATGTCAGCCATCCAAGCCGTGCTCCGCACCGGCTGTGAGATCTCACATGAAACACGTGTCAACCATCAGGGGGCCATGCACTGTTCAACTGTGTTTTCTCCCATCATCGTTCAATCCGAAGCCTCACCATGTGTCGTCCATCCGCAAGACAGGTTACTGTTCATCGTTGTTCCAGGCTAGGCTTCGCCGCCATCTCAGGTTATGTGCTCGAGCCAGTTTCCTCTATCGTCATCTCCGTTCGAGATTCCTCGATGTCCATGCCTATTCAAGCACCGCCGCCTCACGTGTCTAGCAACACCGCTGAGCTCGCCCATCCTCCGTCGCCCTCGCAATGCCGCCATCATCCTCCGTCGACATCGCCGCTGTCCCGATGACCGCCTTCGGCCGCCGTCGCCAAAGCACGTTCGTGCAGTCACCGTTCACCACTTCATCGTTTTAGTCGTCGGTGAGTGCTTGCTCGCCGCCCGGCCAACTGTCGCCATCCCTTCCCCCTGCAACCGTCGTCTCGCTTCAGCCGAACTCCGTTGCTCACACCATGCTCGCTCGCCCGACACGCCGCCCCTCGTTTCCCATATCGCTGCCCTGATTCATGTGCCCGGCTGACGTCAGTAGTGATGTCATCCCGCACCCATGCCCGGCCAACGATTCGTATTCTCCATGGACTATGTCCACCGTATGCCGAGTCGCTAACAAGTCGAGCCCACCTATTAGATGCACTGTATCGTAGACCCATGAGCCAGCCAAGCCAAGTCAGCAGTCAAACAAGCATGCCACCTTAGCCTTAGAAGACATGTGTCGCCATGTGTCATGATACGTGTGTGCCACATCAGCACCAAAGCCATCCCAGATGCCACATCGGATACCATGTTAGCTTGCCATGTGTCTGTCCATGTCACCCTGCCATGTCATTAGCCATGTCAGCCCTAGTGTCACCAGTTAGCCATGTGTTAGTCCAGTTAGCGGCCACATCAGCCCTAGCCGCCACATCAGCAAGCCTAATCACCTGTGCACTATTCTGTGAGACGAGTCCACCGTAGACTACCTATTCCGTGCACTGAGTCCATAGTATAGTGACCTTTTTTTAATTTTCCATCATTTTCCTATAGATTTAATTTTTCAATAGCCTGTTGTTCTTCATCCTAGCTCCGATTGACCCCATTCTTTTTCTAAATTGATCTAAAATTGAGATCAATCTTTTGGTTCTAGTTTTAAAGTTTTTTGAGTTCATTTGAATTTTATTTTATTTTAAATTATCATATATTGCTATTTTATTACAAATCCTTATATATGATAGTTATTGTCCAATTTCTTTAATCCCCCATTTGATAATTCGAATGCTATGATTCCATTGACACCATAGAATAAAAAATATTAGTCACAGTTTTGGTGTAGGTTTAAATAATAATAATAATAATATTAGTCGCGGAGTCGCTGGTTAATCGGTAAATCGCGAGAAGGAAAAAAAATTAAAATTGTGAGTTAGCATTAAGTGAGAAAAGAAAGAAAATATAATTTAAATAAAAAATAGTTTTTAGGAGGGTGGACTTGCCACCTTAGGCCAGGGGGCCTAAGGGGTGGCCGCACCCTCCCCCCTTTTTGCCCTAGCCGCCCCCCTTAACCCTTGGTCGGCCACCCCCTATCCCCTTCCCTCCCCCCCAAGCCGCCACACCCACCCCTCCTTGCGCCCCCTCCCTGCCTAAGTGCTACCCCAAGTGCAAGGAGAAGGAGAACAAGGGAAGAGGAAGGAGAGGAAGAGAAGGGAAGGAGAAGAAGAGGAAGAAGAGGGTGATCCCAATCCCCTAGGTAACTCTCCCTCAGTCCCAATCCCTCTGTTTTATGCTGAATTCAGGATTCTTAGCCCAGATTTGGTGGGGATTAGCATTTTAGATACCCCAAGTAGTGATTCCCTGTTGTCTGCCTGAAGATTAATTCACGCAGCGTTACTGTTCGTGTAGTTTAGACCCCCAAGAAGATTTTCCTGCGGGTTGTCCCAAAAGGAAAAACGTACAGGACGACGAAACGCATCTCCTGTATTTTTTTCATATTTTTTGTATCGCGGGATCTGGGCGCAGTAAGGTCGGAAATCTTGCTGTTTGTCAGGGGTACAGTTTAGGACAGACTTGTAACATCTTGTTTTTCTACAATTTTTAAAGCCAGGTTTTCAAAAATAAATTTTCTGGAATTTTTTGGAATTAATTCAAGCTTCAAATGAATTTTTAGAATTTTAAATGAATTAATATGATTAAAATAAATATTAACATAAGTTAAAAATATTTTATTTGCATTCTTCAGGTCTCAAGGAATTTTCTGGTATTTTTGGTGAATTTTTGGGTTTTATTTGCTATTTTCTAGAGCTCCTAGCATTTTATTTGGATTTCTGGAAAAGAAAAGAAATCAAAAATCTTCCCCGCCGCCCAATCCGCCTCCCTTGCCAGGCGTCGGCCATCCGGTCCACGTCCCTGCCGCCGCCGTACCTCCTTTTCCCGCCCACTCATGATCAAGTGTGATTGGATTGAGATAGAGCATTGTAAAGGCCTTGTTGTGATTTTCTTAGTCCTAGGCTAATCACATCGTGTGGGTACAGTTGTGCAACCTCTGCAGAGTGTAAAACTATTCGAATAGCCACGTCCTTGGTCATGGACAATGCTCGATGATTTCACACGAGGGGTAGTGTTTTCATTATAAACTTGGTGGTTTATATTGGCGGTGGACAGGTAGTTCACCATTGGTCTAGCTTGTGAATAGGTGTTCACAAGTGGTTTATATTTATCTCCTTTGATTATTTACTATTATGGTTTTCATTTAAAGTTCGCTGTTAACCTATTTATCATATTTCCTGTGAAATGTCTTTTATGCAAATTAACCTTTTAGCCTTCCATTGGTAAGCCTTGCATATTATATTGCATTCATTTGTTACAAACGACTTGCTGAGTACCAATGTACTCACGGCTTTACGCCTATGTTGCTCAGTTGAGGGCGAGGAGTATTATCAGCAGGAGGTTTCAGAAGGAGAGTACTACGACGACTTCACGGATTAGGCTTCGTTCTCCACTCGATAGCCTGTGGCTTGTCGATTGGCTACTACGCTTTATTTTGGATTTCCGCTGCTAATTTTGTTAAGCCCTTCCGGCTAGAGATATTGTAAGCATGGCCATAAGGTCGTACCTTTGAGTTTCATCGATATTTGAGTTTTCCCTTTATTATATCGTGTGTATGGTTGTGATCACATCTATGTTTGACTGTGTTGATCCTGGACTAGTGCAGTTTACACAGAGAGTCCGAATTTGCATATTCGGGTCTCGACATAACTGTTGTTCAGTGGGAATTAAGGGGTAGTAAATGATTTTTATGCGTATGGTCGTAATTGTTAAAATTGTAGATAAATAAGTAATCTATATGCTGTAAACAAATTATATTTTTTTGAGCTATGTAAGCGTTGGAAGTTGATTGTCCAAAATGCCAGAACAGAGCAAGTCCTCTGTCTTGTACGTAGATTACATCATGATAGGAGACAAATATAATTAAATGATCTACTTAAAAATTGAGAATGTTTAAGTGTAGTTTCCAGAGGTATGTCGTTTGTTGTGTTCAGCTTAGTATTTTTAAAGTTACGGAAAAAACAAACAACGTTGTTGCAGTGGGCTATGCGTAAATTCGACAGGCACGGTAGGGAATGAAGGGATTGAAGACTTAGCGGTATTTATATGCTTTTTATATAAGTCACAATTATCTCGCTGTAGTCGTATGCTGAGAGTGACTTTTGGACAGGTGGCTACGCTCCCGATCGTGCGTGATTTCGTCGCTTCGCCGGTAGAGGCAAGTAATTGTAGCAGTAATGCTACCATTTAATTGGCTATTCTTACTGCTTGCAATTTACATGATCCTCGTATTTTGAAGTAATATGCCATGGTTGGTTGACGCATTAATGAGGTTGTGGTAGCAGTAGCAATTAATAACTAAATGTTATGCTTTGGATGACTTGCTTGTAGTCATGATGTAGTTGCTATATGTGCCAAATGTGGAACATGGATATAAATTCATGGTAGATATGTTAATGTTTCATTGAGGTTGAATTCATGTTAATCATGTTGATGTCCCTTTATGAGGTTGAAATTCATATGGTTTATGATTATCATATCATTCATAACATGCTTATAGCCGCGACCGTACCGGTACAGCATCGTACATTGCTGTAGTACGATGCACACTCTTATCTTGTTGGGTAAGAGTACAGTGGAGCATAGCATGCATATGCATTTAATTGTGGATGGAGGAATTGCATTCATATGCCAATGGTTTAAAACCTTATGTGGCAGGACTTGTGATAGTCCTTGTGGTTTAATGAATGAGGATAAGGAATATGGTTGTGGTCATGTAATAACATAAATGTTATTCTAGCTTTGCTTATTGTTTGAATAACCTGTTAAACAATTTACTTGCTGAGATTTTTATCTCACCCTTGTTGTTTCCCCCCCCCCCCCACAGGTGATTCTTGAGCATGCATGGGAAGGCTAGAGTGCCACCACAATAATGCACTTGATTCGTTGACACATGCTGTAATAAAGTCAAAGGGACTATAGTCATTTGCCTCGCTATTCATTGATGTATGCTTTAAAATAATAATACCGAATTTGTGGACTATTCTTTTGGTTAAACTGTTAGAGCTTGTTTCATTTATTAAACTTATTATCAATATTGTGGTTTTCCTTAGTGGATCATGCTTCTGCTTAGTTCGTCATGTTTGTAATTGTTGCCGGTTTAAATTATCCTGTAAACTTGGCTAGCTGTAGAGTGGTTTAGTGACATCCTAGGGTAATGTGGGTCTTGGGGTGTTACATTCCTGGTTATGGACAATGCTCGGTGATTTAACACGAAGGGTAGTTATTTTATAAAATTTCGGTTGGATAACTTTGGGAAGTGGACAAGTAGTTCACTGGTGATTTACTAAGTAGATGGTTAGTTCACTTATGATCTATATAATTCATTTGGCTATTTAATTATTATTATTTTCTTTAAAGTTCACTTTCAATCTATTTATTATATTTACTTTAATTACCGCTTTCTGCAAAATAACATTTCAGCCATCCATTGGTAAGCCTTATATGTTATATTGCATTTTTGTTACAAACGACTTGCTGAGTACCAATATACTCACGACTTTATGGCTACTGTTGCTCAATGGAAGAAGAAGAGCCATATCAACAGGAGGTATCAGAAGAATGATACTTCAACGACTTCCCAGATTAGGACTTCTTTTCCCAGCCAATTGCCTATGGGCATATCGAATGGCTACCATACTTATTTATATTTTTCACTGCTAGTTTTTTAAGCCCTTCAGGCTATTAATCATAAGCTTGGCCATAAGGTCGTACTCTGATAATTATTATTATTTGATTCTTTTTCTTTGTTAATCGTATATATGATTGATATTTCATCTATGTTTATATTGTGTACACTAGTGTGATCCTGGACTAGTGCAGTATACATAGAGAGTCCGAATTTGCATATTCGGGTTTGACATTGCCCCGCTATATAAACTCTACCCAATATAGGTTATTTAAACTCTAATATATAATATTAATGTGTGGTACGGTTCACATAATATATGTGTATGTTCTAGTAATGTATCTCTGTGCACTATCTACTCATCTAGGAGAAAAGTGGAATCACGAGATTTCTCGGATTATGAATCGTGGTCTAACAAAGACTTGCATCGTAGTATACGATTATAGAGTTAAAAGCCTTAGCTAGAATGGCCGTTATCTAAGGACTTGAGTCTTATTTTCAAAGGCTAAGCAAAAATTCACCAAAAATATAGCTTACTATTGCTTCTACTTATCACTCCTAGCTTTTGACTTACCTTCTCATCTTTATATCTTTTATCTATTATTGACACCCTCCTATTCAAAATTGTAGATGGTTGGATTTTCTTAGTTTCACCAGGGGACTACTTCACCCATGAAGAGGATGAAGGGGAGTTTGTTGACACACTACATGAGCAAATTCAAGACCTAGGCTACTGCACCTTTAGGGGCCGTAAGACCTAGGAAGGAGACAGAGAGCTAGACCTTTTGGACTGAGCACTTAGGAGTGCGAGCAAGCCACCACAGTCGTGGCGCTTGAGCAAACCACAATGGCAGTGGCAGTGTATACTCCAGCTCCTATTAGACCCGCTATCATGCCTACCAACTCCGCTCCACCTATCCGGAACACCACCAGACAACTACACCTAAGGACCACCACATGCAAGAATGTGCAACTCCCCATCGTCACCAATGGAAACACCAGCTTTAATCACTCCCACTCCTGCTCTAGCTCGCCTAGCTATAAATGTTCTCATTCCCACTCTCGCTCACCCGATAACTATGCCACCAACTGTGGTGATAACTACATGGAGGAGTAAGTAAGATGAAGATCTCAACTGGTTACTGTTGCTCGCTAGGAGTAGGTTTGCGAGCACTAACCCCTGTATTAAGCAGTAGACGTTGTACTATGTAATGTATTGTATCATCTTGACTGAGCGTGGCCTATGTGCCATGTACTAGCTATCATGTATAACTTGTTCAATCTATTATGGAATGGTGTGTAGCCATTATAGGCCTTATGTTTATTTATTGTTTGTCTTGTTCGATAGGTTTTCAATGTGTTTTCTTGAGAACATGTCAACTCCTCTACTTAGACTTTAGTACTAAATGAGCATGTTCCCCATAGATGGCCCGAAGGAAAGTCGCCAAAGGGTGTGGCACCACCAATCACCATGAAGAGAGTCCCGCTAGTAGTGAGAGAGGCCGTGGATGTGCGTCTATCCTCCCTCCACCACCAGTCAACCCCACCCTGGCGCAAGTGATGGCCCCAACAGATACAGATCTTGCATGCCATCTTCATTGACCAACAAGCATGGGTAGACAAACCCCTCAAAACCAAAGACTATCTCTATGACACAAAAAAGAATCTTAGACTCACCTGTTGTGCGAAGGAAGACAAGGTGATCTTTGCCACTCACCAGCTCAATGGGACTGCAACTTCCTGGTGGAAAAATTACCTGGTAGCCAGAGGAGGAGATAGCCCAGTAGCTGAGGAAACCTTTGATGAGGAAGAACAAGCTAAGGAGCAAGAGGTAGAAGACGCCAAAGATCAGGAAGAAGAGGTAGTTGATCGAATAGCGCAGACTATCCCATGGACCAATTTCAAGGTTGCCTTCAGGACCAACTTCATGCCTGCAAGAACAATGCACATGAAGAAAAATGAATTTAGGGCCTTCAAACAAGGCAATATGTTGGTCCATGAGTACCTCATCGAATTCAATCAACTGGCCTACTATGCACTAGGAGACATGGTGAATGAAGAAGAGAAGATTTGCCATTTCCTAGAGGAAATGCATTAGGAATAAAGAGTACAACTGATTATCCAAGACTTCCATAACCTTGTCAACAAGGCTCTGCTCATAGAGAATAAGAGGAGGAACATGGAAACTAGCTGCAAGCCCAAACTAGCTGCCTAGAGGCCTCAATAAACCACCCCCAGAGGTTCTTTGGAAACCCCTCCTTACCCAAACTAGCAATGGCCCTACCGTCTCGAGTTTCAGTTCCAACACCCCATCCAAGTGGCAACATGCTCCGTACTCCCCGCCATACAAGTCAACCCTCCGGGACCAACCCTGCCACAACCAACTTCAACTGCTTCAACTATGGAGAAAAGGGGCACTTTGCCAACCATTGCCCACAATGCTAAGTCATGCTAGTTAAGTTCAACCTAGGTACCACTCCTACCCATGGCCAAACATTAGCACCCAACAGAGGATATTAGACACGCAAGATGGCCCCAACACACCAAATTGTGGCTATGTGAACCATGTCATAGTTGAGGAAGCCCAAGAGGCCATAGGAGTCTTAATGGGTACATTCTTTGTTAACTGAGAACCTGCACACGTCCTTTTTTTTATTCTAGAGCATCCCATTCCTTTATATCAAGAAAGTTTGCTAGAAAAACATCAGTTGCCAACCTTTGAGTTGAAGAAACCTATGGTACTTAGCTCACCCAAGGGCCCTTAATAGCCATCTTAGTGAGTCCTGGGGTAGAGATCCTGATGGAAGCAATAAAATTCCCTACAGACCTAATGATATTAAGTTCATAGACATTGGATATCATCTAAGGGATGGACTGGTTATCAAGGTACAAAGGAATAATAGATTGTTCCATTGAAAAGGTAGTACTCACCAAAGGCCCATGAATGATGATAGAAGTTAAGGTAAACCAACCTTACCATTGGGGTCATGTAGTCTACCATCTCAAGGACGTGCCCCTCGAAGAGATAATGGTAGTTCAAGACTACCCTGAGGTATTTCCAGAAGAGTTACCTGTCATGCCACATAGGTGCCAGGAATAGTTCCAATTGCCAAGAGACCATATAGGATGGCAATTGATGAGCTCAAAGAACTGAAGAAGTAGATTCAAGAGCTACAAGACAAGAGATTTATTAGACCCAACTCATCACCATGGGGTCGCTAGTGTTGTTCATTAAGAAAAACGAAGGCACTGCAAGGATGTGCGTGGACTACAGGTCCTTGAATGAGGTAACAATCAAAAACAAGTATCCCCTACCTTGGATTGATGACTGCTTTGAGTAGCTTGAAGGAGCAACAGTCTTCTCCAAGGTAGATTTCAGGTCAAGATACCACTAGTTGAAGATTAGGACTGAGGACATCACCAAGACAGCATTCATCACTAGGTATGGCCTATACAATTTCATGGTCGTGCCATTTGGCCTAACCAATGCTCTGGCCTACTTCATGAACCTCATGAGCAAAGTATTTATGGAGTACTTGGACAAGTTTGTGGTAGTATTCATTGACGACATCCTTATCTACTCCAAGAATGTGGATGAACATGCTGAACATTTGAAACTGGAAAAGCTTAAGAAACATTAGTTACACACCAAATACAGTAAGTGTGAGTTTTGGTTATTAGATGTTAGTTTCCTCATACATATTGTATCTGCGTGAGAAGTGTCCATCGATCCAACCAAAGTAGATGCCGCCCTAGAGTGAAACCAACCTACCTCAATGACCGAAGTGCATAGTTTTCTTAGATTGGCTAGATATTATCGTCGATTTATAGAAGAATTTTTAAGATTGCCAAACCCTTGTCATACTTACTAAAGAAGGAGAAGTATAAATGGACGAAAGCGTGTGAGAAAAGCTTCCAAAAACTGAAGAAGAAATTGACCATAGCCCTAGCGCTGGTACTTCCAGACATATGTAAAGGTTTTGAAGTATGTTGTGATGCTTCACACCAAGGCCATGGCTATGTACTTATGTAAGGAGGAAAAGTCATGGCCTATATGTCAAGACAACTTTGCCCTCATGAGGAGAATTATCCAATCCATGACTTGGAGTTAGCCTCAGTAGTGCATACTCTAAAAATTTGGTAACATTACCTAATCGGCAATCATTATGATATATGCACCGATCTCAAACTAAGACAAAAAAAGATGGCTAGAACTGATTATGGATTATGATCTTGGCATCCACTACCATCCTGAGCTACAAGCCATATTGTAGTAATATCATGGTTCAAGAACAGCAGCTTGAGCTTTATAAGGAATTGAAGGCACTCAACCTAGAACTAGTGAAGCAAGACACCATAATTGTGATGGAAATACAGCCAACCCTGGAGGAGCAAATTAAGGTTGCACAGAAAGGAGACTCGGGTGTCCAATGATTCAAGCACCTCATGTCAAAAGGAAAGGCCTCCAAGATGGTTGAGGACTGACAAGGAATCATACGATATGGAAAGTGTCTTTGTGCCACATCAGAAGGAGCTTAAGGTGTTAATACTCAAGGAAGCCCATAGCTCAGTGTATTCTCTACACCTAGGGAATACCAAGATGTACCAGGACATGAAGAAGTAATATTGGGGGCCACGCATGAAGAGGGACATCACCGAGTATGTACCCTGTTGTGATGTGTACCAAAGAGTCATGGCTGAACACTAGAGACCAACAGGACTGCTGCAACCATTACAAATACTTGAACAGAAGTGGGAAAAAGTTTGGATGGACTTCATCACCAGCTTGCCACGGACTGTCGACGATCGACTCGCCGATCTTACGAAATAATATGAGAAAGATGGCTGAAATCCTTAAGAGAGAATGAAGATGGTCTTTATTACTATGAACTGGTTATAGGATGCCTTTACAAAGGTTTGAAAGTAGCCCTAATCCCTATATTCTTCCCACTAGATGGAAGACTATGGTTCGCATAACCTACTTGGCTCTTAACTATCTTCAATCCCCTTGAATGTGATTGAATGTCTAGAATATTTCTTTCTATCTTCTTTTGTCACTCCTTAAATACCATTGAAGGGTCGTTAATTGTCTGTTGTGGAAGATGTGTTATGGAACTGACGCGTTTGATTGGGTAGGAATTTGGTGTCAAAGAGAGGACGCCTAATCGCCAACTGCTGTCAATAGGAAACGAACATGGGAAACAACTGCTTGGCGATTGTTTGTCAAAGATTCAAGGCCAAAAAATTATGCGGTTTTAGGTGGATAAGGCACAGATTCCATCCATTGTATGGAAGGAATTATCTAGAGCGAGCCCAGATATCAGTTCATAGATTTTTCAAGTGGTCATCCGGTCGGGTAAGATGCATCGTGCTTCTCCGATCGTACTACTGGGAGCAACCTATGGAGGCTTCGACCATAGGGATCTTCTGGCTTTAATTAAATATTAAAACCATATTTAAGGATTTATTCAATCCTCAGCAACTAGCCCCCAAACTTTCAAGTGAATTTATAATATGAATTTTCTTCTGATTGAGTTTCAATAAGGAAACCACTTCTTTAACGGAAAGAGAGTAAAGAAGCAATTTCTATTCACTTTAAGGTTGAGAAACTAACTGGGAAACTGAAGGGTTTTTTGTCCTTTGGGCTTTAGATCAAATGACCACTGTTTGCGGTAAAAGAAAACACATATAAAACCCCTAGTGTGTCTCTCGTTGGCTTCATACTTTCATAAACCTTTCATCTCCTTCTCTTCCCTAGTGCTCTCCAGCCGTAACTTTAAATCCTTTTGATCCCCTTTTGATTTTCTTCCACTTATCCATAATGTCTTATCTAATCATCGATTACCAGCGTCTCAGCTGGGATTGAAGAAGTTGTAGGCCAAAGAACAGGAAGGGTTGCTTTCCAACTAGGTTTTGATCCTGTGGAGGTCAACAGTCAGAGAGAACTTTTCATGCTGGAACAAAGGCAAAATCCCACTTTTTGGTCATACATTAGGTGTGGATTTAGACTGTCGGTGCATCCATTCCTCTGAGAAGTCTTGGAGTTCTATAGAATCAAATTGGTAAATCTAGCCCCCCAATCGATTGCTAATTTAAGCATCTTCGTCTACCTTTATGAAGCGTATTTAGAGGTTCCACCAAGTTTGGAGCTCCTCAAATACTTCTACAAGATGATGGGGAAGTCAAGAAAATCAGTAACGTCATCCAGGGGTTGCACTCTCTGGTTCCACGATGGGAAGGCAGGAGAATACATCCAGATATATTCCAAGTCCTCGTGGTCATCATGGAAGAAGTATTATTCTACATGGCACTTAGCAAAGAAGATAGTTTTAGTAAAGAAGATATTCTCTTCTTCACCGGTCAAATTGCAGTGGAGAATGCAAGGTGGAGGTCGTCCTTGAAGAAGGAGAGGAAGGTAGGGCAATGGGTCGATGCCATCATCCATCTCAAGTATAGAGGACTAACTTCATGGTACGTCGTAAAGGATTTGTCCATGTGCCATAAGCCATCTGAAGTCATGAAACCACATCATGCACTGGTACGAGGGTGTAGTAGACTCGACTAGGGATTCTTCAGAAGGTAAGCCTTGAAAATTCTGACCAGTTGATTTTTGCTTTTCTTTAGTTAAGTTTTTTTTACCTTAAGGTTTTTCTTCTTCCTTGATTTCATAGCCATTTCTCCTGCTGAGGTGAGAGAAAGGGTCAAGTCAATTTGTGCGGGGGAGACCGACCAGAAAGGAGAAGTACCCTTGATCCTCACCATCACCTCTCCAAAGGATAGGATCAAAAGGTAAAAATAATCACTCTTTTCACCGATTTGTATATTTTTCAATTGGTCTATTGTAACATTCTTATGATGTGTAGATGGTCGGTCGGAGAGTAGCAAGTTGTATGAGAGCTCAAAGGTTGCCCCTTTGAGTCCCAAGAGGCATCAAAGTGAGAGAAAGTCATATGGAGCATTGAGATCACACCCTGCACCATCAACCACTACCCCAACAGTTCCTCCAAGTGCCCCTACGACTGCTCCAACGACCACACAAACTTCTAAGACCAAAATCCCCTTAGTGGTAAGCTTCTACTATGACTACAAGAGTTTCTCTTATAAGTCTACACCTTCTCTTATAAGAAGAACAGTGAAAATGCACCGACGAAAGTATATTTATTGGATGAAGGACTTTGTTGTCGAGCTCACTTCAGTCAATGACAAGGAGAAAAAGAAGGAAGACCTGCTGATCAGAACTACTATGATTATGGAGTCATGGTGATACCAAGTTCACCGGTTGGGGGTTTCAAAGCAGTCATGACTGACTGGATTGAAGCCCCAGTGGTCATCCCTCAAGATTCAAGTGCACCAGGAGTAAATGACTGCTCTGGTGGTCGAGGGAGCTCTAACCTCCGAGCAGGTGGTAGGAGAAGTTGTTTCCGACCACCTTATGGAGGATCCTACTAAGGATAAACATATCCAGTCATAAGACTCAAAGGGTCTAACCAGCCCTACTATTGTGGTACTAATGAAGTCGATTGAAAAGAAAAGGATAAAGGCAAGCACTCTGGACTATGCTCCATGGCATTTTAGCTTCAAAATGAAAAGGACAAGGTATGTACTAGTAAAAATTTATGTAAATTCATATCGTTGGATTTTTTATGTTTTGAAGTCCTTATTTCTTCTTTCTTTTTCTTTTTCTTTTTGTTTGTAGTACCTTTAGTACTCTGATCAGTCTTGATCCGAGTACTCCTAATGATGAGACTCCTAAGGAGGGAGTGGTCGAGGTAGCCCCCGAGCAGATGGAGGAATTGACAACAGATGCTGCAACTCAAAAATCTTTGACAACTCCAACCACATCAAAGGATATATAGGACGAAGAGAAGTCTCAGCAGGATCGGCCTATAGTGGAGAGCTCCTCTTTGATCAGGAAGTCTTCACACCAAAGGGACATCCCCGATCGGCTACAGATCTTTAACAACCAAAGGCTCGAGCAGCTTTGGTAGAGGAGGTTCTCAAATTGTTAATTGAGGACAACTCTCGAGGTGCTCTACTCTGCATATGCCGATAAAGCAGTCTAGGTAAGTTCTCAGGACCACTCTAGGATGTATTTTTAGAGTTTCAAAACTTTTCTAAGTTTCTTTTTCTCCTCTTTTCTTTTCTAGCACATGGTGGAGAGTGTCGCTCTAGTCAAAGAGATGACTAGATGAACATTAGTCTTGGAGAAAGAAAGGGCTCTCCACCAAGAGACCGACGATTGGTAATGACATTTCTTCTTATTATCTTCTAGTCATGATTTTTTTATACTGTGCTCGAAGAAACTCTTAAGAATGAAAGGGAGTTATTAGAGTAACTGTGACAGAGAAGAAGCAGCTCCTTAAAACTCTTGAGGAAAAAAGCCAACAATTGAAAAGTAAGTATTTTCTTCTCATTCTTGTTGCTTCCTTGTCTTTGCTTCTTCTCATTTTGATTCTTTTGTCGTGGTCAATAGAACTAGAAGACTATGAAGCAGAGGCAAAGGTGAAGAGTATTGTCATCCCCAAACTTGAGGAGATGCTCAAGGCTAAGGACTGGTCGATTTAAGACCGGTTGACCAAGTTTAAGGGCAACATCCTTCAACACAAAGAAGCAATTGAATTCGAGAAGAAGAATTGAGGTAACTGATAGTAAATCCAATCAGTCTTGCTTTGGTTCTAAGTTATTTTGTGACTAATTTTGAGTTACTCATGCAGAGCAAGCCCTCAAAGTTGAAGAACTAGAGAAATCGCTTGGCTCCGAGGAGAAGAGGAAGGACATCAAGGGATTCCTTCAAGATAAAACTTCCCTATTCAATAGCATGATTGCCGAGATGGGCTCAGAAGCAATTGCGCCCTCCTCAAAAGAAATGACCAAGAAGGTGAGTTGCCTTGGTTGACAACTCAAGCACCTATAAGGTCTACTGGGCACTTCTCAGAGCAACCACGAGCAAACTATGAGAGATGCCATGGTTGATAGAGTAAGCTTGGCTTTAGCAAAGCTTAAAGCTGTCAACACCCACTCTGGTCTTCAAGCACTCAGAGCGGCGTTTGACTGCTCGGAGGAAGAAGCTACTAAGTTGTTCGAAGAGATGAAACCCTTCGGGAACCAAGTAGCAGAGGAGATAAAGGTCGGGTCCCCATCGCATAGCGGCCAGTCTGATGGCTCCGAGTAGTGGTTTAGTATAAATGTAATAGAAAGTACTCATATGTAAAAACTTACCTTTGATATCAATAAAGTTTATGTCATTTCTTCAACTTAATGAGTACTCGTATTTGTCCTAACCCCCGACTACTTGTGTAGCAGTAGAACTTACTAAGGAAGCAATAGACCAAGATAAGATGTTCTTTATCCGATCAGTGAACTTTAATTATGTTTTAGAAATGATCTAGCAGTTCCTAGGAAATCATATCGGGCAAGACCAATGAATGATTTTGACTAGTCTTAGATATGATTTCAAAATAAAGAATTTTGTTCAAATAAAATTATGACATAAACATATGAAGAACAAGAAAAACTTTTGCAAGGATGTATGTACGAAAGATAAGTGTTTTTATTTGTATACTTTATCCAAACTAGTCATAAGATAACTATGAACTGAAGACATGAACAATACTTCCTGAAACATTTTCACTCTCAAGTTCTGACTAGTAGCAAAGATCATAGGAAGAAGGTTGTTCCTAGGAAACTCCTTCCAGTGGGCATGACTATATGCAAACAGGAGAGATTTTGACTAGGAGGTTTTCTATGTCTCGATTAGGTTTTAAACAATAGAGGAATAGAATGTAGAAGTAAGAAAGAAAGCCTTCGAACACCCGAGTATTTAAGTAACTATGTTAGTTGTCTATGTGATTCTTCTATTACTTGTTTTTCTTTGGGAAAAGAGTGCAGATTATCGTAAGAACCATCTCTGTGAAGGTCACAATAGAAATCCCCATGACATTTAATGAAATGTCAAAGCCAATAAAGTAAAAGCCATAAATTTGCTAATATTCATTTCAAACATGAAATCTTGGATTTGGAGAGCCATTAGATGGAAATGGTTGGTACTTGAACTGAAAGGATATTTTGGAACCCATAACTCTAAACTTGCTTTATATTTGGGTGGATGGCAATTGTGGCTATTGCAGATAGAGCATGAGAGTGTGGATTAAGGACTAAATCTTGTGATGACCTCCCAATATAAAACATCGCAACCACAAGTTATAATGGGTGTCACTTGGCTAATTAATTTGCATCGACCCAGCGTTGGTTGCACCATCCGGTTGAACATGAGATGAGTGCTAGATGGAAGCCTCTGTGTGGTGCAAGAGTAGGCCTTCAGAGTGAGTTGATATAACCCCATGGTGGTGGAAACATTAGCAGGCATAACCTCATTGGGAAGGTGCATTGTAAAGACCTTGTGATGGTCTTCTTGATCTGCATGTCCAAGAAAATATGTAAAATATAACAAGTAAAATATCACTTGTGGGTAAAATATGTGACCTTTGTAGAGTAAAAACTATTCGAATAGCATGTCCATAGTCATAGACGGGCATGGGAACTGACTCGAGTTAGTGCCTATTTACAAAATAATATGTGTGGGTGGGATGAAAAAGGCAAAAAGGGTGGACAGAACCCTGAGCGGATTTCCCCTGGTTAGATAGAATCCCATGATAATAAGGGGTGGATAGAACACTAATAACCAAAATAGCATATGGTGAATAGAACTATATAATAGATGGATGGAACCTACACCTCAATTATTATTGCATACTTTGACAGTCTTTAGAAACATTGTTTGGTTAAAAATGCTAAGTCTTAGGATTTCTAATTACTGTGATTCAACTATGCCATTTAGCAAATGAATAAACCCTAGGCTTCCTTTGTTAAGCCTTTATCTATATTATTGTATTTAGTGTGTTGGCTCGCAGAACATGATGGTTAGTGCTCACCCTCGCTCACTTCAATAACTCAGAGTCTTTGAATCAAGACCAGACGGAGAAGAAGATGGTGGAGTCTAGGCCGTTCCTACATTTTCTCGTTCTTACCCTTACTTAGGCAGACTTTGGTGGTGATTGTGTACATATCTATTATCCAAACCTTACATAGTATTTGTTGTACACGCTTTACCTCCAGTCATTTACCTATGGCAAGGTGTAGCCTCACTTTTTTCTTTCTGCCTCCACTTTTACTTTTGTTTACTTGTAATGTAACATTTGGCCTGATCGGTCTACTATGTAAACTCTATCGGATATGGGTTATTTAAACTCTGATATATAATATTAATATGTGGTATGGTTCACGTAATGTATGTGTATATTTCAGTAATATATCTATGTGCATTATTTACTGATATAGATAATAGTACGGTAGAATTACAAGGAGATTTTCAATGTTGTTTAAGCTAAAGCCATGCATCTCTTCTCCTCTCTCTCTCTCTCTCCTCTGGTGCAGGCTGCAGGCCCCACATTCCTCTCTCTCTCTCTCTCTCTCCCCCTTTATATCATCACCACAGATTCTCCCTACACTAAGTACACTTATATACTCCCTCCATTTCTGATAGGCAGCACATCGCAAGCTAGCACAAACACACAACATTTCAAGAAGAAGAAGAAGCACAAGAAGAAGAAGTAAAAGAACATTTCAAGAAAAAGAAACTCAGGTACTATCCAGTGCTATGGTGACCACTCTTTGTTCGGTTCCAACCTTGCTGTGGTGTCTTGTCCTACTCTTCGCGGTCGGCGATGGTGACGCGGCGGCATTGGACACCCAGGCCGCGTACCTTTCCCAGATGAAGGAAGAGTTCGTCGGCCCGGCCATGGCGAGGTGGAACTTCTCATCGCCGGCGCCGGACTACTGCAAGTTCCAAGGTATTGCCTGCGACGGCGGCGGCAACGTCACCGGCATCGACGTCACGTCCTGGAAGCTGAGCGGCAGGCTCCCGCCCGGCGTATGCGCGGCGCTGCCGGCTCTCCGGGACGTCCGGCTGGCCTACAATGACATCCGCGGCGGCTTCCCCACCGACCTCCTCAACTGCTCGTCCCTCAAGGTGCTCAACCTGAGCTACGCCGGCGTGTCGGGAGCCGTGCCGGACCTGTCCTCGATGCGGGCGCTGCGGGTGCTCGACATGTCCAACAACTTCTTGTCCGGCGCCTTCCCGACGTCCATCGCCAACGTCACCACGCTCGAGGTGGTCAACTTCAACGAGAACCCCGGCTTCGACATCTGGCGGCCGCCAGAGTCGCTGATGGCGCTGCGGGGCCTTGGCGTGCTCATCCTGTCCACGACGTCGATGCGCGGTGGCATCCCGCCGTGGCTCGGAAACATGACGACGCTCACCGACCTTGAGCTCAGCGGCAACTTCCTCACCGGCAGCATCCCTCTGTCCCTCGCGCGCCTCTCCAACCTCCAGCTCCTCGAGCTCTACTACAACCATCTCGAGGGTGGCGTCCCCGCCGAGCTCTGCAACCTCACGCAGCTCATCGACATCGACCTGTCCGAGAACCGCCTCACGGGGGGCATCCCGGAGGCGCTCTGCGCGCTGCCGCGCCTCCGCGTGCTCCAGATATACACTAACCGGCTCACCGGCGGCATCCCGGCCGTGCTCGGCAACTCGACGCAGCTCCGCATCTTGTCGGTGTACAAGAACCAGCTCACCGGCGAGCTCCCGCCGACCTCGGCCGGTACTCGGACTTGAACGTGCTGGATGTGTCCGAGAACCAGCTAACGGGGCCGCTCCCGCCGTACGCCTGCACCAACGGCAAGCTCCAGTACATCCTCGTCCTCAGCAACCTCCTCACCGGCGCCATCCCGGCCTCCTACGCTGAGTGCAAGCCGCTCCTCCGGTTCCGCGTCAGCAACAACCACCTCGAGGGCGACATCCCCGCGGGCATCTTCGCGCTCCCGTACGCCTCCATCATCGACCTCTCCTACAACCACTTCACCGGCCCGGTGTCCCCGGCAATCGCGGGCGCCAGGAACCTCAGCTCGCTGTTCGCGTCCAACAACCGGATGTCCGGCGTGCTCCCGCTGGAGATCGCCGACGCCAGGGGCCTCGTGAAGATCGACCTGAGCAATAACTTCATCACCGGGCCGATCCCGGCGGCGGTGGGGCGGCTGACTCTGCTGAACCAGCTGTCGCTGCAGGGCAACCGCCTGAACGATTCGATCCCCGTGTCGCTGGCCGAGTTGAGGAGCCTGAACGTGCTGAACCTGTCCGACAACGCGCTGTCCGGGGCGATCCCGGAGTCGCTGTGCACGCTGCTGCCAAACTCGCTCGACTTCTCCAACAACAACCTGTCGGGGCCCGTGCCGCTGCCGCTGATCAAGGAAAGCCTGCTCGAGAGCGTAGCCGGCAACCCGGGTCTCTGCATCGCGTTCCGGCTGAACCTGACGGACCCGGCGCTGCCGCTGTGCCCGAAGCCGAGCCTGCGGAGGGGGCTGGGCAACGCGTGGGTCGAGGTGGGGGTGTCCGCGCTGGTGTGCGTGGTGGCGATGCTGGTGCTGGTGAGGCGGTGGATGCTGCGGGCGCAGCACGACGGTCTGCCGGCGTCGAGCTGGTCCTACGACGTGACGAGCTTCCGTAAGCTGAGCTTCGACCAGCACGAGATCGTGGGGGCGCTCATCGACAAGAACATCGTCGGCCACGGGGGCTCCGGCACGGTGTACAAGATCGAGCTGAGCAGCGGCGAGCTGGTGGCGGTGAAGAAGCTGTGGGTGTCGCGGCGGTCCAAGGAGCAGCAGCACCATAGCGGAGGGCGCCTGGACCGCGAGCTTCGCACGGAGGTGGAGACGCTCGGCAGCATCCGGCACAAGAACATCGTGAAGCTCTACTGCTGCTTCTCCCGCGCCGACAGCAACCTGCTGGTGTACGAGTACATGCCCAACGGCAACCTGTGGGACGCGCTGCACGGCGGCTGGGGGTTCCTGAACTGGCCGACACGCCACCGCGTCGCCCTCGGCGTCGCGCAGGGCCTTGCATACCTCCACCACGACCTCATATTCCCAATCGTCCACCGCGACGTCAAGTCCTCCAACATCCTCCTCGACGCCGACTTTGAGCCCAAGGTCGCCGACTTCGGCATCGCCAAGTTCCTCCAGGCCCGCGGCGACCGCGACGCGTCCACCACCACCATCGCCGGCACCTACGGCTACCTCGCGCCAGGTAAATCCCCAACTAATTGAATAGTATCGTGCATGCATGGATCGATCACCATTGCATCAATCGATCGCTTAATCATGACATGCAGAGTACGCCTACTCGTCCAAGGCGACGACCAAGTGCGACGTGTACAGCTTCGGGGTCGTGCTGATGGAGCTGTCCACGGGGAAGAAGCCCATCGAACCGGAGTTCGGCGACACGCGGGACATCGTGCAGTGGGTGTCCGGCAAGGTGGCCGCCGCCGCGGAGGCGGACGCGCTGGACAAGCGCCTCGCGCGGAGCCCCTTCAAGGAGGAGATGGTGCAGACGCTCCGCGTCGCTGTGCGCTGCACCTGCAGCATCCCGGCCCTCCGCCCCACCATGGCCGACGTCGTCCAGATGCTCGCCGAGGCCGGCCCCGCAGCCAAGGACAGCCCAAGCTGTAATACTGTGACCTATCACTTGTGCAAGTGATTAACTACGGAAGAGTGAATCAAGTGATCATGGGGCCCAATTAATTAGGTAAAAATATCATCATTATTATTATACAAATTAACAAGGCAGAATCATAAAAAGATTGTTCGCTCTTGCACTGCGAGATATATAGATCGAGCGAGCAGCTAGCCACAGCCAGCTTTATTGGGTTGTTTTCCTCAATTGTATCACGGATCATTCATAAATGAGTCTGCTTGGTGTTCAAGCAGAATCTGATGCTCTCAGTGGATGCAACGATATAAATAAATATACATCATGCATATATATTATCAGTGCATTCGACTTTGAAATGTTCCTTTCTCTTTGCATCCATGGAGACCTTTTGTTGTGCTTTTGTTTTGGTGAGAGTGATGATAAAGAGTTTTTCTTTTCTGCAGCTGTCCAGGTGATTTTTTTTAAAAAAAATATTTGTCTTTTTTGTCTACTATTTTTTTACTAAAGAAAATTCAGCCAACAAAGAAGTTTTTGGCTGCAAGTGCAGCGTACATTGCCACTTGATAAGTTAGTTGGATTCTGTTTGTGGGGCCCCAACATTGCATGGTAAGAAGGAATGATTAGCGTACGAGTGCCATGGAAGCTGACTCAGCCTATTAGTCTATTCAAATAGGAGGGCCATGATTACTTCCACGGTGGCATCCGAGTCACCGTGTTAACAATCTTATAATCAGGGGCGGAGATGGGCATCGGGCCGGTTCGGCAACGGCCCGAGGTCCAGAAAAATAATAGTGCTAATTGCTAAAGCCTAAAGCAGTGGGGAGAGGAGCTCCGTCGGCCCGAGGCCCGAGTCGCCCGACCGCCCGATGCCCCGATGCCTTACCCTAACTGCTAGTCTCAGCGAAGAGCGAACGCCCGAGGCCTTACCCTAACCTCCAGCCGCATCTCCACGCGACCGCGCGCGCCGCGCCGCCGCCCCTCAGCCCCCCACCGCCGCCCGTGAGCCGTGACGCCACGTCGCCGCCCCCGTCTTGGTGCCTCCTCTCCGCCTCGGCCCACGGCGCGCGGCACGCCGCCTCGCCCGCGGCGCCCCCCTCCCCTCTCCCCTCCGCCAAGCCCGCCGACGCCTCCTCTCCGCAGCTCCGCCAGTCCGCCGCAACGCCGGCCCCACTGCTCACCGCCGTCCGCCGGTGCTGGCTCTCCGCCTCTCCCATTCTCCCGATGAGCTTTTGTGAAATTGTGAATTGTGATGGACTAATTGTTGATTGTTGATTTGTTTAATGGTGGTGGATTGGGATGCAATATTTACAGTAGACAAGTTTAATGGTTGGTGAATTGGGATGCAATATTTACATGTATTTCAGTAATAATTATGCACATTATTGTTGATCATGGTATGCACAGATTTGTACCAGTCTTCTTTAAAGTAGTACCTTTTTTGTTTCACAAGATTGTCATATGTGAGACTTTTGATTGAAGTTATGATTTATGTGTCAAGTAAGGCTGAATTCTCTAATAGTTTGGGTTAGATTAGGTTGCTTTGTATTCAACTATAACCTAGTGGCACAGAATGGGTTTGCCTAGTAGCCTACTAGGTTTTGGACTTACTGTACAGGTGAACTTAAAGTGCTATTAATTTCTTGGACCGAAAGTGACTGAAATGGGTTGGATCTTCAATAGTTCAATTTATATGTCATTAACAAGCTTGGTGGTAGGCGTCACTTGTCAATATATATTTGAGAACAAAGGGAGTAGAACATTTGTTCTATTGAATGAATACTTCAAATCTCCGAATTCAATGTCTTTTTTCCTTTACTTGTACCTTTATAAAATTTGGTTATCTTTCCTTCAATTTCAGCTGCATGAATCTGAGCATATGGTGATTTTGTATGACACATTTACTAAGAAAAGGATGCCTTTATAACAAGATTTTACAACGTTTTCAAAATATGAGGACGCGTAAGCAGAAACTACCTCATGCTAGTGGTATGCTACATTCTTATTTCATAATTTGCATTAAAAATAATGTTATGGTCTTGTTTCCCTGATTTACATATGCAATTTTATCTTTGCAGGTTTAGGTTCTCGTACTATTGTTGATGAAGATATGACAGGCTCAAATGAACCAAATCTTTGTTAATTACGCAAAAATTACCTCATGCTAGTGGTATATTACATTCTTCTTTTTGCTATGTTTTATCTATTTTGTTGTATCGTTCAATATGGAATTCAAAATTTATTTTGATTATGTATTTATATTGTACTTTTGTTATACCTACCTCAGTACTGATAGTATTTGATATTAGTTATAGACTTATGTCCTCCTTAGTTTTGGGCCCGAGGCTCTAATAAATCCTGGCTCTGCCACTGCTTATAATCCACTTTGTGAAATTCGGTGATAGATGTTTATTTGAAAAAGCAAAGAAAATAGGAAAATGTTCTTCTCCAGTGATACTTTGAGGTTTCATAAAGTCATACAATAATGGTTTTCTTCATCTTTGGAGTAGACAGTGGTTTTTAAGTAACCGACTTTTCTCCTGGTCTACTACTTCACTATCTCTAATATGTGTTCAACACGTGAGATTTTATTTTTTTTCATTATGTGACTCAAGCAGGGGCGAAATTAGGCCCATGGCAGTGTGAAAAAATGCCTAGTGTATAGTCTAGATATTTTCAGCCCAGCCTAGGGTGGTATTCTTAAGGTCCAGCCCAGGTAACCCATGCGGCCATCATGCCATGCTACCTACTACTCCTCGCCATAGCCAGGCCACTCGGTGTCTCAACCCAGGTGGCCCATGCAGCCATCAAAGGGATTGTCTTCTTCTCTTTCTGGCAGCCCATGCCTCCGAGAGAACCCCACCACTACACCACAGCCCATGCCTCTGCAGACGGTCCCTGTTGCACCTAAAAGCACTGCCTTCTATGGGAACTTCCCTAGTGCCAACGATGCAGCCGGTGCGGCAACACTAGGGTTTGCGCCGGTCGGCATGGCGGATCTGGCCTTGGGCAATGGACTCATGCTAGGGCAGTGGGTTTGGGAGGCAGCATTGTAGCTGTGCAAACAGCGATGAACCAACTTGATTTTGGTGGGAATGGGAATGGGACCTATCATCGCCAACAAAGCCAATGTCGTATTCGTTTGAGGGGATAGTAAGGGGGAAGAAATGGTGGCGACACAGAGAAGGTGGTGGAGAGGAGGCAGAGGAGGATGATCAAGAACAAGGAGTCTGCCGTGAGGTCCCGCGCTCGCAAGCAGGTATTAACATTTCCTTATAAATCCATTCATGTCATTACTACTTAGTAATGAAGCTATTCATTATTGCAAGCCTGAATAGTTGAGCTGAAAATATAATGATCATACAAACTGCCATTTGCAATAACTCAATGTGCTGGGCTTATTTTTGATATGGTAAGGTTAGAAAATTGTAACTTGTAAGCTGAGTCATTGGTCAGTGCAGTCTGACCTTCTTTGTTACCCTGTGTTTCTTTTAAGTAGACAATTTGCCAACTTTCCTATTTTGGTAACAATTTTCTTATCTGCATAGGCTTATACAGTGGAGTTGGAAGCTGAAGTTCAGAAACTCAAGGAGCTGAACAAAGAGTTGGAGAGTAAACAAGTAGCTATTCTATAAACCCTATTGTTGCATCTGTTAAATGTGCTACTTCAGTACATTCTGTTTAAAAGGGGAATTTATACTAGTCATTCTGAAGTGGATAGTTTTGGCTTATAGACCCTACTGCTAGGTGCTTTACTAATTTTGTCCATATTGATGGCATCAGATAATTTCATTGAAGCATTCACTATGACTTGCTCTAAGTGTAACCTCTGTTTCTCATAAACAAAGTATAGTGCATCCATTATCCAGTCTTTAAACCGAAGTGTGAAATACTCAGTGTTTCTCTTTCACATCAACCTTTAGCGTTTCATCTCCACAACAATTTGTTGCAGTAGTAGTTCATTCCCTATCTGTTTTCAGGGTGATGGGTAGAGTATAATATTCATAATTGTTGCATCTAATTTCACCCCATATATTTTTTTAGTATATCAAGAACATGAGCAATGACTAGCAAACATCCCAGTGAATAGCACTACAATACCATACTTTGAATATGAGTATAAGCTATTGAGCTATTCTATTCAGAGTCCTTATCTTTTTTTCATTGTATTCATTGTGCAGGTAGAGATAATGGAAATGCAAAAACGAGGTAATTACTTTTGTCTTCTGTCAATGTCAGACTTTTTCATATCTTATATTTTAATATGATGTCTCCAGTTTGCTAAAACTTTGCTAGAAATTTAGCCCATAGTTTGGTACATGTCATTTTCGATAGGATGATTAAGTTAGAGCCTAGAGTGCTAAACATGCTTTTATAACATCAATAGTTGCAGGTTCCTTTTTTAGGAGAATTCCAAAACTACCTCATGCATAAACTCTACTATCTCTGTTAATTTGTTCCCTACGGCTTTAAAAAAAATTGTTTGATCTTTCATATTTTTCATCTCAGATGACTTATATGTGGCCTTTTAAAAGTTTGGCTTTGTTATACTTCTTGTATTAGTTTATCGAACAACAAAAAATATGTCTTTAGTATAAACCCAAGTATTCGGAGCCTACTTTTGTTATGTTGTGGTATGAATATAAATTGACGTTAGTTCTACATTGTTAGAGTTTAGCTCGGGTGTAGGTAAATTCTGGTTCCACCACTAGGCTCAAGCAAACAAAATCCTCAATTATGCTTTTGAAAAGAAACACTTTATGGTGAAGTGCCATTGCAAGAGAGAAAGGAGTAAAGCATTAAAGTATAAAGCAAAAAGATATAATGCATTTTAATCTTTTCTTCTATCTGCTAATTACAGGGTGCGTCAAAATAGCTACAGTCACTTTCATTACTTCTTTTTCATACATTTTTAAAGGATTTAATCCCAATCGCAATCCTACTCCAGTTCCCTTATCCGATATATTCAGTTGCATTGAGAAAAGCCTATGTCCACATAGGACATTTTTTGGTGTAACATGTGCAAGCAAACACACTTAAATTTATTTGAGTAATTATAATGTTTTGGACAGTCATCAAACCTGACCAATAGGCATCGGCACTTAGTGCAACAATAATAATTTTGTAAAAGAAAAACAAAGAAAGATGAGGTGGCAATTTGCAAGCACATTGTGCCATAGGTATCTAGGTGTGCTTGAGCCTCTCTCATTAACCGTACATAGTGCCCATGCATAACAGAGTCGGGTGTAGTGGCAACAAGAATCCACTAATTTACTAGTGGAGTGGGAGCAGCGCATGCAGCGGTAAGTAGCAGCTGACTACTAGATTTTGCAAATTTGGTGGCCATCCTTGGTGTAGCCTCACCATGTTGAGTAGGATGCCATTCATCAGCACAACATGCATGGCATTTGCATTTGGATCATCCATGAACAAAGCCTGTTTTGTTCATGTCATAGTGTCATCTCAGCATTTTGACTTTTGAGTGTTGAATATGTGAGTGGGATTGATTTATCAAAAGAAAAAAAAAGGGGAATGCATTGATAGGATATTCAGCACAAAGTCAGCCCACATATCCTACTATTGAAAGGCGATGCGCGGCATCAAGAATCTTGCTAACTGCTAAGTAGGAGGTGAAAATAGATCGAATATGGACGGACAACGGCTCTGCCATATCTGATTTCATATTTTTTTTCCCTAGATGCGCATATGAATAGGGATACCCTGAATACGAATACAAACACGAAGTAAATCGAATACGGTTACGAATATTTCTCGGAACACGAAAACCCTTTAAACTGTACACAAAATAAACAGAAAACTATTTAAAGTCAACATGAAAACTCTTTAAAAGTATACACACAACATAAATAGAAAACATAAATAGTTTGTTTGATCCAAACATTCGTGAAGAACATTCATGAATTATCAATATATCTGTTAATGTAAAATGGGCTACTAGAATATTATGTAAATGGGCTAGGTTGAAATAGAGGATATATGCTGCAGATATCCGGCCTCTGAATATCCAAATAATTTAGATCCATATTCGTATTTGATAGATAATGAGCTATCGAATCCATATTCATACCCGATAGGAAAAATCCATATTTATTTCCGATTCTATCCTATCGGGTAAATATCTAAGCCGACATAATTCGTATTTGAAAATTATCCAAATCAGCCAAAAACTATCCGATCCATTTTCACACCTACAGCTAAGTGTGGTCCTCAATTGGGATTGCCAAAAACTACAAGAGAAGGCTAAATCTGATTCAAAATTTGACCTAACCTGCCAAAGCATTGGACACTGAACAAAACATGCTTAACAAAATATGAATCCTGGCCTAATACACAATTTTCCTATGTTATAGTGGTAATAGTCGATGTCTAAATTGTACATCTACTGTACTTCTGATTCAATTTCTATATTACCCTTTTTCTGCAGATGTATTTTCAATAATTCATTATTGTCATCGAGAACTAGCTACTTCACACACGCCGACCAAACCTCTCGACTAGCTCCTGCTCAATCTCCAGCCTCTTCTTCATCAACAATGTATAGTTGTTAAAAAGCTCAATGTCCCCCTCAGAGTCTCCAAATGGAACAGACAGCTTCATGCTAAGTGATGTTCTATCCAATCTGCCTGAGTACACACATGAGACAGGCATGAACTCGCCTTGCCGGTTGCAGAGCCACCCATGGGCTGCTCTTAGAGCAGCACCCAGGGATGCAGAGTCTGTATCAATTGAACGATATATAGAGAAGCGTCAAGCGTGCACATTGACTAGGCGCATAGTATTCAGTCTATTATTCTGAAACTATGTAAGATGGATAATGAGGCAGGAGCAGATTGATATGTAAGTAGTGTTTATGCTGTTCTGTACTTACCTGGTCTCTGAACAGTATAAACTGGACAGCCGAAAATGGATGCCATTGTCTTGAGAATGATCTGGTTTGATGATGCACCACCAGTTGCTATAATCCGTTTTGGAGGCACTGGCAGGCCACATCTCACAGCATGGCCCCTCATGGAAAGGAACTGCCCTTCTATTATTGCACGAACCTAAATCAATTCTGTTAAGCGGTCTGAAGTTTGGCATGTTGAATCGTTTGATGGCATTGACAGGTTGTGAAGTACTCGAACCTCTGATGGAGGATCAAACTTGTCTATCTGATGTTCCACCATCTCATCTAAAGATCCACTGGTGAAGTTGTCAACGACATAGCGGTGAAACCCAACTAGGCATATATGAGCATATTGTATGAGCAATGACATAAAAGACTGGATATTAAAGGGAAAGAAAATGTGAGGTCAAAAGTAACCTGGAAGTGGTGGCAGAATCTCATGTTCCTTGTAGTAAAATCCCAATTTTCCTTCTGCAAAAGAAGAAAAACATGAGACTCAAGAATCCTCAGGAAAGCTACCTTTCTGTGGTCAATGCAAACATCTATCATGAATGAAAGACAAGCTTTTCATAGTAACTGCCTTAGCCTTGCTGTGATCACAGCATAATTATACTGGCATACCTACTTGCCAAACTTTGTAACCTTTGTAAACCAGACTGGTCTAAATATCCTTGTTTTGGCTGTCATTTCAAGTGCCTGGAAGTTATGGTCAGTTTTCCAAAGTAACCTGACTATTTTTTCCCGATAAATGCATTTTAGTTCTAAAAAACATAGACTAGCATTTTGAGTCAATGGAATGATGAAGCATAAATATACCATTTAAGGGGTCTGTTTGCTCAAGCAACCTGTTGAACACATCCCATGATCTCTCAGCATAACAATTGCGGATATCTGGCACAAAAGCATATGCATTAGCAAGGGGAAATAACGCAATGAAAGGCACTGAAAACGGTACCTTCTCGTGTTAGAGATCCATTTTTATAGCAAAGCATAACCATGTAGGTCTTGGGATCAACTGGATTAGGAAGGATGTTTCCATCCACGGATGGTTCAGGCGCATCAGTTATCCCAAAAACCTGAAGGATCATAAAGGCATCGCAATCATCACCAATGGTTGATAAAACGAAACAACATTCTTCTTCTTTAAAAAAAGAAACAACGTTGCATAATGAGTTGTTTTTGGGGAGTCCTTTTACTAATTTTTTCAACAACAGTCCTTTTACTAACTGATCCACAATACAAGCAAAACTAGGTTTGGTTTCACATTGTAGACCAAATCTACAACCAGGTCATAAGATGCACATTGCTACGTGCTTCTATTAATAGCATTAATCTTGGAAATAATATTATTTTGTAAAACAAGGTGATAGATGATTACTGTATCACTTGTTCCAAGACTGATTGCTAGATCACCAGGATTGCTCAAAGTTAAGCCTGCATAATTGTACATCTGGAAATCAAAAATACTTTTTAAGCTTGCATTATGTAAACATTATTGACTAATGCTTCAAATTAGGGCATTCTTTGATATGACCAAACAGACATATCATATGTTCTAAGAAATTCATATGCAGAAGACTGGGAGCACTTCTGAACCTGCAAGGCTATTGGGGTTGTCCCCTGACCACTGAACAACTAGACAGTCACTTGCAAACTGAAATCTGTTGGAACATAAAGCATCCAAATATGTCAATCCGGCAAGTTGATATGAGATAGTAATTTAACGTTTGTTCAGATAAGCAAGTTCGGCATATGCTACCTCTGAACAAAAAAGGGAGCTAAATTTCCTGCTACAGTGTGCGCTGGTGCTAGCTTGCCGATCTTCTCTTCTAAATCTGGTGCTATAGCCTATAAACTTGAAATGCATCAGAAACAATAGACAAGCAAATGCGTATTTTTCAGTCCAAAAATTTTGCTCTTTCAAACTGCAATCGCAAACATAAGTCTACATCCTGAATATTTCAAGAACCAAACCTCAAGAGCGTCTTTGCGCAGCTCGCGTGTAACAATGTCCATCAAGTTCATCCCCGCACCGTCAGTCTCGTCGATGCAGGCGTAGCCCCCAATCAGCACCGACGCCATGAATGAGCTCACAAGCGAGATCCTCTCGGTGCTGTCGTAAACACACCGCCTCGTCTGATACATCTTCCTTATCTGCGGGCCTGTGCACCTCTCGTGTGCCCGGCACCCCGTCATCCCGGCTAGTGCGAGCGCGCCTCCCAGGGCCGCCTCGACCTCTCGGCACTGCTCCGTCGTGCTGCTGTCCATCCACACCGGCGACTCCGGCGTGGCGAACGCGGAGGCGAGCTGCGGCGCCAGGTTCTTGGTTGGGTCCAGGGAGGCCAGCAGCGCGCCTGCTCCCATGTTCCAGTAGACGCTGCCGTGCTGCTGCGCGCTGCCAGAGATGGCGACAACGCTGCCGTAGTCCACCTTGGGTCTCAGCCTGTGGAGGAGCAGCTCCAGGGCCTCAGCCCACATGAACGGCGGCGACACGATGCGGCCAGGCTCAGTCAAGTCCCGGAGGACGCCGCCCTTGGTGCTGTAGTGCGGCAGGTCGGAGTCGAAGTGGACGGCTTCGTAGGCGACGATTGTGAGGTTGGCGTCCAGCACCGTGGCTTTGAGCGACCTGGTGTTTGTTGTGTTGTTCAGAATGGGAAGCACTCTCAGACAGTAAAG
This sequence comes from Melocanna baccifera, assembly GCA_036346265.1. NCBI lineage: Eukaryota > Viridiplantae > Streptophyta > Magnoliopsida > Poales > Poaceae > Melocanna > Melocanna baccifera. Next base: position 33,318,058 of record CM070693.1, read on the forward strand.
ACCGGCAACCAATGGTGCACTTGTTGGGAAGAATACTATCATTACACTTGAAGATTTAGTTAGCCAGAGCAGAGATAGCTTAGAGGAATCAAACATGGGTATCAATCGTGTCATGGCTTTGAGGTAGCCGGGGTCGCCGGCCTCTCCCCCCCTCACGCCGCAGCCGCTCTCTTTGGCACCCCATAATCCCTAGATCTAGGCCTGTTCGCGTGGCGAGTTTATATATTTTGGTGCTCTGATTTGGGTTACAATCCCTAGATCTGGTCACTTCATCTGGCAGTGGTGATAGATTCAAGAACAGGAAAGGGAGAGGGAAAGTAAGTAAGGAATGGCGCGTGAGTCTTACTGCGTGGAGCAATCGAAGCCGAGGAAAAGGGAGCCGTCTGGTAGGCGGAGGGAGCAGCGATCGCCGTCGGCCATGAGGATGAGCAGCTCGATCTATCTGCCACTGTTGCCTGTGGATTCGTTTCCCCTCACTCTCGTAGTGGGGTGTTCTGTTGGCGTTTCGACGACGGGAAGCTGAGGGCTCAGGCAGCAGTAGGATGTAAATGATAAGGTTAATTCTGATCGAATCGGTATCGAATTCCGTTGATATCATTTATGAGAAGATAATTTAATATTTGGTACCGAATTCGATCCACATCGAATAATTATTGTCGGATATGGTAACGAAAATGGTAGAACTAGAATCCGATCGAATAACATCGATAAATGTTAAATCAGATACTATCCGACCGAATATCCGAACAAGCAAGTTAGTACTCTAACTAGCTAATCGTCCAATCTATCAATTATCATTGACACCAACCGGTCTAAATTTTATCAAAGTCATAACCTAACTCGAGTTCATTACTCTAACAAGTCACCACCAATACTCTCCGCTTATGTTGAACTTGCGTATGAATTTATTGGTTTTCGAACTAATATATGAATTTATTGGTTTTCGAACTAATGTATAAATTTATCGGTTTTCAAACTTATATATGAATTTATCGCTTACGTTGAACTTATATTGTATCGGCTATTATACTTAAGTAATCTAAATGAATTTATTACTAGTTGAAGGTTTAAAGTGATGGTGGTATAGTTTAGTGTATATTTCTTTATATATACACATACTATCCGTCTATATTATCCGTTTCTGATCCGAAACCGTAATGTATCTGTTTCGATGACACCATATTCGAAACTCCGAATAATCCGAATTCGTATTTGTATCTGGCCTTACCGTATCCGACTTCGAATCCGGGAAAAAAATATAGGTTAGGATACGATATGAATAATATCTATCTGAATCCGACCCGATTGCATCCCTAACAAGTAGCATGTGGCTATCGAAGCACAGCACACATGTGGCAGCACAAAAAGAAAAAAGAAAAAGCGATATCCATTGTCCATCGATTGATCATACAAATGACAGATAGATAGACCTGCATTATATGACAAGAAATCACCAGCCATGTGAATATTTGACAGACAAGCGTGGGGTGTTTTCCATTAATTTATTCGTCGTGGCACGAGTTCAGTAGTTCACTAGCACACCATATCTACATTTGTACACATTGTTCATGTTTATATCAAGCTTACATACATAAATACACTGACATAAGCCGATGTACATAGACAGCACAATATACAGAGATAGGGCGGTGTAGTAGTCATGGTCAGAGTGCTTCTTCCCCCTCAAAAGAGGCCATCAGGGCCTGCAACAAAACACAGCAACATGACAAGGGTTACGCAATTCGGTAATGTTGGGAATTTTACGTGTATTTCGATATTTATTGCAATTATTATCTGTTTACTAATTCAATGTGGAGTTGTTTATATTATTAATATATGTGATAGGGAATAATTTGATGCAGAATTTAGCACGAGGAATTAATACTCGATGTACCGAGGACGAATGTGCTATAATATAGTAGATATATTTATTGAGATCGAGTCTCTGGAATTTTATGTGCATGTATATACTTAACCTGGGTATGGTATAGGACATAATAGCTGGAATTATTTTGCAAGATCGGCTCTACAGGCTGTTGATCTACATGATCATATTGGAATTAATCTCATAAACAATCTGACCATTGCGTATAAGTCATACATATATGCTGGAGACTAATATATTTTAGACTCATAAAAGTGGTTTGTTTGATCGTGGTTGGTGACATAATTCGGGAGTCTCACGGTGTACTAGAAATATGTGGGTTACTTTGTAACACCTGAAAGTAAAGTCTATAAATAGGTTCCTACCCTCTAGTCTCATATGTAATTGTGAGTAGTATCACATACAAGGCAGGGTAGACCAAATAGTCTTCACAAAATCAATCTAGAGTTTAAAGAAAACCCAACAGGTAAGGTGCTTGTACAACCAATTATGTAAAAAGATTATTAGGTACTTAGGTACTTGAGTATTTCTTAAGCTCGTTATGAGTTCATCAAGCACTGTGGTTTATGATTATGACAACCATGACAAAAAAAAACTATAAAATAGATAATATTCAACTTAGATGAGACTAGATAATTATTGGGGCATGCACTCATTCTCACTGAAGCAAATAAGATGAGACAAAAGGGGAGGCCTACCGCATGGGAACTCCTTGTTCCGTACGGGTAAGGCTGCAAACAGGACACAGCGAAATGGTCAGGCACATTCAGGCAGGAAACAGGAATCAACGACACTATGACATGTAACCATTGGTTCAAACGAATTCACCATGTCACTCACTAAAACAAAACTACCGAGAGATCATGTGAGAGACTCTAAAATATTTTATAATAAATCATTGCTAAATTTATAAAGTTAAAATTTGAATTTTGCAGTGTTTTCATTTCTTCAAAGGGAAACAGTCAAACCGACTAGGGCATTGCCAATTTGAATTTTGCAGAGTTTTGACATGACGGTTTTAATAAGAACTGTTTGTGATATTAATTCTAGAACCGTTTGTGATACTAGCACTATCACAAACGGTTTTAATAAAAATTGTTTGTGATAATCTGTGATGAGCTGATTATCATAGATTATCACAGACGGTTTTTATTAAAAATCATTTGTGATAATCCAACTATATATTTATTACGCCGCTCAGAACCGTATTTGTCTTTATTTCGATCCAGATCTAGCCGGTGTTGCACATGGAGGAGGCAAAGCTTTCAGGCTAGTTATTTTGGTGGAAGGAGGCTAGCTATTTGGCATAAAATCAGCTTTGAAGATTCATCAAGTTATTGACTGCCCTAGATATGGTTAGTAATGAAATATGTTTTTCGTTGCATTAAAATTTAGATCTCATTTTCGGTGACTGTTATTGAATATGGTTGGTTATAAATGGTTTCTCAATCGCTAGGGAAATAGCTGTTGTACATGTTAATATGAATTAAGCTAGTAAAACCTCAATGCATGTGGTATATATGTAGTAATAATTAATTAATTTAATTTTTAATACTAAGTTGTTATATATATGCATAACATAGGATCGAGTTGGATGTATGCCACGAACCGTGTGAGTAAAGAGTACATTAATGGCGTGTCTGCTTTTACAGGAGCAGCCGAGGAGGATATGTTAAATAAGGGGGTAGAATATATGTACTACCTATGCACTGACTGCAAGAATTTAAAGATGTTTAAGAACTAAGGGCAGATTAAAGCGAACTTGATTCGGAGGGGTTTCACAAAGGGGTATATGTATTGGACCAGTCATAGCAAAGTCAATGATATGCCACCAGATAACATCGCCGGTAAAGTCAATGATATACCGCCGGATGATATCGCCGGTGAAGTCAATGATATGCCGCTGGATGATGTTGATTGTGATTCGGATTCGGATAGGCTGCACGATGACAATCTGGATCAGATGTTTCGCGAGGTAGAAGAGAACTATGATGAGAGAGAGTATGTTAAATTCCAGGGCTTGATAGAGAACTCGAAGAAACCTTTGTTCACGTGCTGTAGGTCAAAGTACATGAGGTTGTCAGTTGTGCTTGAACTGTTGAAATTGAAGGCAAGCAACGGTTGGTTCGACAAGAGTTTCACGGCGCTGCTAGGTCTTTTAGCGGACATGCTTCCGGAGGGAAATGAGTTGCCTAAAACCACGTATAATACCAAGAAGATTCTTTGTCTATTGGGAATGGAAGTAGAAAGAATACATGAATATCCGAACGACTGTATCATCTACCGTAAAGAGCATGCAAACATGCATGTATGTCCGGTGTGCAACGCATCCCAATACAAACGTAATAATCAATCAAATGATGATGGTGTGGGAACAGAGGTGAAGAAAGGAGCACCTGCAAAGGTGGCATGGTATCTTCCTATAATTCCCCATTTGAAGCAATTTTTTGTGAATCCAAAGGAAGCCAAACTGTTGCGTTGGCAATCGGAGGAGCACAAGAAGGATGGAATGCTGAGACACTTTGCTGATTCTGTCCAATGGAGAAACATCGATAAGAGGTTTGCATATTTTGGTGCAAAACCGAGGAAAATAAGGTTTGGATTGAGCACAGATGGAATGAATCCTTTCAGTAGCATGAGCAACCGACATAGCACTTGACTCGTGACTCTCTACATCTATAACCTTCCTCCTTAGTTGTGTATGAAGTGAAAATATATTTTGCTGTTGATACTTATCCAAGGGCCAAAACAATCTGGGAATGATATTAATGTGTACATAGCACCGTTGATGGAAGATCTAAAAGTACTATGGAATGAAGGGGTATAGGTATGGGATGCATACAAACGAGAGAACTTTACTTTGCACTCCTTATTATTCTGTACCATAAATGATTATCCTGTCCTTACTAACCTGTTGGGCCAGAGTACGAAAGGTGCCAAAGCTTGTACTTGCTGCTTAGATGGTACCGAGAGTATGTGGTCAAACACTCACGTAAAATCATGTACATGCATCACCGCGATTCCTTCGGAGGGCTCACCCATACCGCAAGATGAAGAAATAATTTGATGGAGAGAAGGAGGACGGTTCAGCTCTAAGGCATTTAAGCGAAAAAGAGGTTTATAATATGGTTAAAGATTTAGATATTGTCCTCGAAAAATGACGTAAATTGAGGGCTCATGAGAAAAACATCTTGAAGAGGTTCTAAACTCAAACCATCTATAATATTTATTATCACAGATTTCTAAATTAGAACTGCTAAATAATAATATCATGACAGTTCTCAACTAGAACCATCTGTAATAAGCCTTATATATATATATATATATATATATATATATATATATATATATATATATATATATATATATATATATATATATATATATATATCCTCAAGCTAGGATTTTGCACGCATCGCACTATTAGCTACCAACTAGCCTTAGCACTATTGTTTCGCTCTCCCGAGCCCGTCATTGTCGCCTCCGTTCCCCCCGAGCCCGGCGCCCTCCTCTACCCCCTAGCCTAGCACCCTCCATCCTCCCCCGAGCCTGTCGCCAGTGCCGCCTTCCCCGAGCCCATCGCCAGCCGCCTTCCCCGAGCCTGTCGCAGCCGACCGCCTTCCCCGAGCCCGTCGACGTCTTCCCCAAGCCCGTCGCCAGCCGCCTTCCCTGAGCTCGTCGTATATCACATTATATCATGGTAGTTTACTTACTAGACTTAGTAGTTTTCATGTCTGTTAGTTTCCTTAGTTTACTTAGTAGTTTTCATGTCTATTAGTTTCCTTAGTTTACCTTCATGTCTGTTAGTAGTTTACTTAGTTTACTTTCATGTCTGTTAGCTAACCATATGCTACACATGTATGGCTATAGGCATGTTTATCAAAGCCTCAAAGGTTGTTTATCTCAGAATAGTAAACGACGAAAAGGATGTGAACTTAAGAGCAACTAAACTAATAAAAAAGGATAGTCTTCTCCATACTGTTGAGAGCATATGCTTATATGGACTTGGGGAAAAGAGTTCATGCTTATGTAATAGCTAAGTCTTTTATTTGTCTTTTGTACCATGCTCATGTCATTATTGATTATATTGGAATTAAATGTACGTATATGCTTATACCACACTATTTACGTATATGCTTATACCGCAGTATTTACGGATATGTTTATACCGCACTATTTACGTATATGCTACATTGTGCTTACTTTTCATATATGAGAAGGCCAACATATCATCCGCACATTCTTCAACATCATCGTCGAATGCGTCTGCTCCAAAATCAAAACGCCAAGGAAGAGAACTATCAAAAAAACCTGAGGACCTATTTACCATCACAGAGGTCGATGGATCTGGGACCCCTCTCCTTCCTCGCTAAGCAGCGTGCGCATTTTGAAAAATGGTCAGAATAGTTGCACGAGAACGAATTGAGATCACATTCGATTCGTGGAAGACCGTGACTGAGACTCGGAAACGTGAGCTGTTGACAAAATTTTTTGCATCGTTTGAGATCCTAGAGGAGCACCACGACTCCATGCAACGACATGCCTTGCTAGTGGTGTGCAAAGTATGGAAGAATTTCAACAGCATGCTTGTTAAGCAGTACGTGGAGAAGGATATAACGCCCTTTCATAAGTACCCATTCCTGAAACCACAATGGGAAGAGTTTAAGACGATAAAAGACAACTGAAGATTTTAGAAGTTCAAGTATGGTGCACAAGGCCCTCCAGACAAAAAACACACACCCCCACAGACTCAGAACAGCTGGGTATGCAGGTAAAATCCCGCAGAGGAGGAATGAGGACAAACAGGCAATCCTGCGGGACATCGCCCCACCATTTGCCACGATACCGGATGAGCGCGCTTAAAATTGGATTAGAGCGAGGTCATCTACCACGTCGTCGGGGGACATCTCCTTCCAAAACCCTACAGACTAGGAATTGTTCCACCGCCTGGTAAGATATCGAATAACGTAGCTTGTAATTACTCCACAACTTCGTAGGAAGTGAAATGATATGTCGGGCTCTTGCAGGAAGCGCTGAGTGTAGAATCTTTCCAGAGATCATTTCAGGCAACTAGGGAGAAAGATATACTCTCCGTGGCCTGGGAAACAAGGAGCACCCGGGTCGTACGAGAGGCCTTGGGCTTTATGTTCCTTGAAAACATGGTTTCTCAGATGACTCCAAATTGTATCGGAGTAGAAAGAGAACTAAAGCCGAGCGTGAGGCACGGCTATGAGAGGAGATCAAGATATCTCTTAGAGAGGAGTTGGCTGATTACGTCAAAGATGAGATACGAAAATATACAGAAAATCGGTAGGCCACCGCCGCCACTCAGTGCTAGCTAGCCCCCAACCGTCTGAGTAGCTGCGCGTCCAATCCTACGACGAAAAGTGAGGCTAGATTTCCTGTTGACAATATCCTGGTAATAATTATTATCTCTGGAATGCTCGATCTGTTGATAGACCTATTGGAGTAGCTAATTTTGTATCTTTATGTAGGAACCTACGAAGTGCAAGTTCCAAGTGAGATATGACTCTGTTTCCTTGTGCGCTGCTTGGAGCCAGGCATATCTGTCTGCTCATGAGGCCATAGTGCACCATGCACCTTTAGCACTAGGCTTCGGAAAAGTTAATGTGGATGGTGTGCATGCCAATTTTGAGGTCGTCCTTCTACCGAAGCGCCCCAACGATGAGCTCGTGACACTAGAGCAAACCATTGGAACATTCATCCAGTGGCCCAAAAGCAACATCTCCCTGGAGGCTTCTTCACCGGTGGCAGGTCCATAAGGGCAATTCGAACCAGAGCTACATGCACTGGTGCCATCTCTACAAGGCTTATCTCCACCACCTACCTGCACCGGTGCCATGTCCACGGGTGCTATTCCCGATGAAGCAACTTGCACCAGTGCTACCTTTACAGTCGACTACCACAAAGTCGATCTACAATCGAGGCAGCAGGGGCAAATCAAAAAAGTTCGATGATGATATCCCGTACCTGCTATTGGCCCGCAAATTCGTGCTAGGCGAGCCACTGATCATCTCGGCAGAGCGCCTCCTAACCCTAGGATTTGGTTGCCAGAGATTACACACTTGGTATATGGAATAGGCCAATAAGCCACAGGGAGAACGATGCTCAGGTATCATTTTCAAATTTAAGCCGCATCATTTACAGCACGAAGTTCATGATTGTATCTTCGCGGTGACCTTTGAGAATTTATTTGATCTTTTCACGCTCAACGCTCTCGACGCCTCACTCGTTCGATACTGGACGTTGTAAATGTGTACAATCACAGTTTTCGTTCATTGAATACCGATAAATATCATATATAATTTGTTGCTTTTGTGTGTATGTATATAGACACATGGTGACTAAAAGCTATATCATCCAAATCACCAATTGGTTTTCTGGACCCACGCTTAGTCGCCATGGATACCATCAACGAGAATGCATCCTTCATTGAGAGGTACATTACAACAACACTGCTGGCTCACCGCGATAAAGAATTTGTACTTATGCCTTACAATCAGGGGTTCCACTGGGTTTTAATTGTAATTATACAAAAATGAAACAAGAAAATATACCTTAATTTCCTAAGTAAGAACAATACCGACTACACAGTTATTGGCCGATTAATCGATAAGTAAGTACATTTTCTTTATACATAACTATATTGTACTCTTTTTTTCCTTCCGAATGACTAAGCTAACGTACATTTTCTTCATACATAACTATATTGTACTCTTTCTTTCCTTCCGAATGACTAAGCTAACTTTTTCGAATCATGTAGGTTGTTCGCCATGTACGTTGCAGAGGCACGTGGCTCGATGGAAGGGGCCAACGCTCTACGATATGTTCGAAATTTTTCGGTATTCGCTAGTACACATTAATTAATCCTATACAACACTTGGTAGTAATGCCTCTTGAATTAACACATTCTATTTTTTGCAATGCCACCAGCAGCCGTCGAGCAACACGTATGGATTTTACGTTTGCCACCATATGAGACTACTACCCGATTCCTCGAAGATCATCAATTCTAAGGTTTGTCAATCTTTCTATAATTATTTCATACTTATCAAGTTATATATATACACACATTGATATTCCTATCGACAGGCTGCGCCCATCCTTATAACTGCGTTGCAACAGCCCGATCTTGCACGCATTCGAGGAGAATACGCATACTTTTTGGTGTCTAGAGTCATAAAATCAGATGGAGAGTTCCACAACCTAGAATGATTTTTTGTTTGGGATAAGATTGACATTAATTGTAATTGTATATTTATTAATGGATATTTTATTTCATTTCAATTAATTGATTTGCGAAATGGATATTTTTGTTTGTGAAATGAATTGAGATGTGAATTGGATGTATACATGTACATGTTGATCTGCTTGTTTCAGAGAGTATGGCTAGCATTTTATGAGGCTAGTCAATAAACAGAAATAGATTTAGGGGTAGAAAAAAATATCATAGACGGTTTTTAACTAAAAACTGTCTGTGATATTTACATTACAGACAGTTCAAAAGCCGTTTGTGATGACCTCGTATCATTATTGACCCATCAATTCAGACGGCTCACGAAACCGTCTGTGATGACGTTTTCTAACTGTCTGTAATAAACCGTAGTGTGAGAGAGATGTGTGGTGGGTTGGGCTGAAAATTTTGAAACAAACCAAAAATTTTCATTGGATTAAGCTTTTTTCGAGATAAACTGAGAAAACTGAATCTTAGCAAATGTCGTGAAATTCGGTCTGAAATTATTTTTCCTAATCTGCAGACGGCAGACCTACACAAGTGCACGTGATCCGCCGGCGTTATTCTGAAGTTCAGTTTATGTTTTATCCTAGTTTACTGTTCACCGTATGATAATGGCAATAGACTCTGAAGCAGTTTAGCCTTCAGTTTGTATTCTGAACTTCAGTCTCATTCTTCCGTGTTGTTCCGAAGTATTTTCTGTCCACCTCTACCTGAGCGATAAACTAGTCTTGGTAGGATTAGCACACTCTGTGGGATTGAGTGACATTAGGGTATACTCCATCAGTCCAGAAGTAGCTAGTGCCATTGCGAAAGAAGGTAGAAGAAAAATGACGTGGGTTGATCTAATCAAATAGAAAACAAAACAATGGTTCAGATTTCTTGAAATCCACCGGGTAGATTTAGGGGCAAATCTAGGGGACCTGCGCCCCAATTGAAGGCCCCTATCATTTGCTTGCAACGTGAGTGTTTCGACCTTTTGGTTTCAGCCTGGGAAAGAGAGAGCTGCTGCTGCTTTTGCGGTTGAGTTAAAAAGATTTCATTGGATTGGACAGGACAATTCCAGGGGATGGGATGGCATATCTCTCTATCTCTGTGCATGTGTGACCAAAACTGAATCTTGTCTCCCTACCCTAACAAAGCGACAAACACCGCAAGCAGCTCTACTTGTCCATAATCTAATAGTATCATCTAGAACTAGAAATTACGAAAACAATTCAGAGAACAATATAGCAAGAGAACTAACAATAAAAGGGTAAATTAAAGCATCTTCTTCAACAAGGTAAAAACATTAAGACAATAAAAGGGCAAATTAAAGCATCTTCTTCAACAAGGTAAAAACATTAAGCTCTTAATCTAATTAATTAACCAGTCACTACACATGGGGATCGGGAATGGGAAGGAGAACATAACAAAAAGATCGCCACATACATGATGCTATTCTAGCTAGCTCCATATATATATATCCACAAGAACACATAAACAACATACTCAAATCGATTTGTAGATAGGGCCATGCATCGATCAAGGGTTGAGGAGCATCCCCCCGCACTTGCATCTCCAGCTGAGTGGCTTGTAGTTGGAGTGGTCGTCGTAGGAGGAAGGCGGTAGCGCTGCATCTCAATCATGCATCTCAATCAGCCATCATAATCGATGGCATCTCAATCATCTTATTTGATCAGAAGTGCAAGAACTACAACTAATTAAGCATGCATGAACCATGATAAAATGCAGTGGTAACTAAGCTAGGCAGCTTACCTGCTGTACCTCAGTTACGTCAGCTTGGGCATGGCCGTTGGTACTGTGCTTGGAGGTGATCAGTAGAAGAGCCAACTGCAACAGGAGGAGGAAGACATGGTCCATTTTGGAATGTAAGCAAGGAGAGAGCATAATGGAAGAAGAGAGGAAGGAGACGATGAAGACGGAAAGAAAAAACTCATGTTGGTGGCCAGGCCAGCAGATCGAGAGGATGAGGCACAAGGGCCTGTTCATAATAATTTTTTTTGATAATTTTTAGATTTAGTTTATAAATAGTAATAGTTTATAGAGATCCGTACAGAGAGAGAAATGTTGGGATACGGATAGGCTACACTAGTACAAATTAAAATTTCTACTGTGTAAACCAGGAAACCATGAGAGTAAGAGATCATAGATCGTTACCATTAGACGCGCAGTGCAGCGGAAGTAGAGTTGAAGCAACCGATTCAACGAAGAGTGCGTCGATGTAGGCGAAAGTAGTTGATCGTCCTCCGGCCAACCGTCTCCTCCTTGCGATCATCCCGATCAGCGCCACAGTTGTAGCAGCGCCTCTACCGAGGTCCACACGTCCAGGGAGGGAGCACCGTGCGTCGGTGTGTTAGCACCAGCGCGCACAGCAAGGGTTATGAGAGGTGACAGCTAGGGTTTTTTAGGATGTTGCCCTCAGTCTTGCACCTCTCATTATATAGTCTTCAATCAGATCCTTATCTGATACGAGTGGAGATCAAATTCCACTCGAAAACTATCATCCGGACCCTTATCGTTTCAACCATTAAGTGTGTGACCCTGTAGGTTTATATACATTTGGCTATGGGCTAAAAACTCCTTTTCGGTCCATAGGTCGGTAGCAGTTCCTAGCAAGACATAACGACCCTCAAATACACATAAAGATCATATCGGATGAACCTATATAATGTTTATGTATCAATTTCTTTGCCTCACGATACTAGATCAAACTCAACACGAGAAGCGTGCCATCCTTTAATAGCTTGATCCTTTACTCGAATCTATGATGGTTTACTTAGTTGTGATTGACTCTTTAACCATATTCGGCATGGTCATGCACTTTCTTAATTCAATCATATCGAGGGGCCCAGAGATATCTCTCTTGTTATATAGGAGGAGTAAATTCCATCTTAATCGCTCATATTTCTCTGCAAGTTTCATAGTAAACTCGAAAGCTACCTTTATGACTATCCAGTCACGGAGTAGTGTTTGGTTACCCCTAAATAAACTATTATGCATGTAGAAAATAATGACGATCTCAGTTCTAAGAATCGTACATACATTATATATGAGACCAACTGATGACACTTAAGAATATAATCTTCTTCATGGAAGCAGCTGCCCTACTGTGAGACAATACGAAGGCCACCTTATATTGTGCGATGAGTATTTGATTTTATTGTGCTTTGTTTTGAAGTTTGAATTTAATTTTATGTCTATTGCGATCTCTAGTTTTCTCTGTTAGGTGCTAAGCAGTCTGACCAGCCATGGTTAGCGGTCTGACCGGGGCACGGTCTTATCGGGCCATGGTTGGCGGTCAGACTAGTGAGCGGTAGGACCGGCCATGGGTGGTGGTCTGACCAAGGAGCGGTTATACTAGCCCGTAGTGGCGGTATGTTTATTCTAGAGAGGTCCTCATTTGGATGCATGAAGGATTTGAGAACGGTATGATCAGCCATGTGATGGCGGTCCGACTGGAGGTGTGTCGAGCTATTTGACTGGCATGGTTGCCATAGTCAGACCAGCTCCCTTGTTACCGGGGTTTGACTGGAGTTTATTGATGCAGTCAAACTGACTAATGGTTGGCAATCCAACCGGCCAGGCAGGGTTCAGGAGAGTTTAGTTTGGTATTTGAATTAGGAATTGGCTCAAATACTTTGGAATTGTTGCTTACATATTGCATGATGCATTATTTTAACTAACGTGGATCAAGTGTATAGAACTTATAATCGATATGATTACTTGTCCTTTGGATATGTAGGTGGGTTAGAGAACAATAGCAATCAACGACAATGGACTAGTACTAGATAGGGGTATTCCTAGGAGTTGGGTCGTGCTTTTTTGGGTTGGCCTGAGGCCCAGCAGGCATGGCATGGCCCAAGCACGATATGACATTTTCACGTTGTGGGCTGTACTAGCACAGCACAAACTAGCGGGGTAGTCCGAGCTTGAGAATCGGGTACGTCGGTATGGCAGGCTTGACATGCTCCAATGGGTCATGCTCAGGCTGGCACGGCTCAAAAATCCCAATGTAGCCTAGGCGCACCTCGTCATTGTCACCGTGGGCATTGAGGGGAGGGGAGGAAGGCTGTAGCCATGGCCTGTCGTTGATTCGCCACCCCAAATCCCCCCGCGCTTGGCTTTGTTCAGATCTGGGAGAGGGAAAGGGGACAACTGCCATCATCATGGTGGGCTCACGGCCACTATCGCTCAGATCTAGGAGAGAGGGAGAAGGGATGGGCGCTCGCCGCTGCTATTGTCATGGTGGGCTTCGCAGCTGCCCTATCACTCAAACCTGGGAGAGAGGGAAAGGGGAAGCATGCTCGCACCGTCGTTGTGCATGGTGGGCTTGTGGCCGCTGCATCTTAGATCTGGGAGAGAGGGAGAGTCCGTGCGGCTATGGCTACCACAGACCGACCAACAAGAGAGGGAGAGAGTGAGCTAAGAGAGAGAGCTAGGCGATGTGGCATGTGACGGTGCCGCGTGGGAGAGTTAGAGTGCAAGGGGGGAGAGAGAAAGAGAGAGCCAGTGGCGAGTCGAGAATCTAGGGGCATTGGGCGGCCTCCTCACATGGTCTGGCTCTGCTCCACTAGATCCTGCATGGCATGGCCCAATTCGCAGGACCCAAAGCCCGCTAAGCTAGTGTCGTGCCAGCACGGCATGGCCCAACTCTTAGATTTAGGCAGGGATGTTGAGATCCGAGCAGTCATATAAGTTTAGGTGAGACTATATGTCTCAAGTGAGAAGCATAGAGAAGACAATGATCATGAAGAGATGAGTTGGTGCATGTAGTGTGCCAAGACCAATGCATATAGAGATGATTTGGGGGAGTTCAAATGTGTGAAGATGTGATGGCTAGTCATTAGACACTATAAGCTATGTGTCAAAACATGCGGAGATGCTAGAAGATGAAGGTAAGGATAATTAACTCATCAATTGTTAAAATTGATAATTTTGTATCGTACGGTGCTACGTGAAGATTTGCTTATTGTTATTGGTTGTAGGACTCTAGAGCTAGGTCATAGTGAGACAAAAGGGATTGGTACTAATCTAGAGGTATTGAGGTCCAGAGTGATCAAGGTGTTATCAAAAGATGATTAAGGCTAGTAGAGTGATTACAAGCTGAGAAGACAAGGAACCAGAGTGGGAGCTACTGATGGTAGACATAACGACCAATGGCAAGGTGGATCGGGGCTAAACGCAGGGAAGAGCTGAGCCCCAAAATGGTCAGGAAAGCTGGGTGCCATCATGATACTCAGAGATGCATGTAGTATGTTAAGTGATTTGGGCCTATTTTGCAAGTGAGGAAAATTTGGTGGGAACCTGACATGTGAGAGGCTTGCCGGTATGTCATTGGGGTCACATGGAGTTGAAGATAAAGTATGTGATTGTTTCAAGGCGAAGGAAGCAAGAAACTTCAAGAAAGGATGATACAAGGGCATTTTGGTAAATTGTCTAATGTTGGCAAAGTGGTGGTGCAAAATTTTGGTGGTGGTCTAAGTGGTTTAGGTCAAGGATATGATGAAAATATCAAGTGGATCAAGTGTTGATTCACTAATGAATTAATGGTTGTATACGCTTTGAGAAGCGTAATTGTGTGAGTGTAAAACCCGGTATAGTGTTGGGTTAATGGGTTAGTCTATGTAAGTGGATAAAACCTAACTAGAGGTAATAGTTAGAGTTTCTTGTAAGCCTCCACTATATAAGGAGGTGAGTTGAGAGAGTTAAGGTTAGCTCTCTAGGAAACCAAATGGAGGAGAGTTAGGGTTCTTAGAGAGAACCTTTGAGAGTTGGGTTGTAGCTCTTTGTCTTAAGATTTTTATAATCCTTAGGCTTTGTGGTTGGCTAGAGAGTTCCTATAAATATTCATCTCTAAGTTTCAATTTATATATGTATGTATGTATGTAGGAAGCCTTTTCTGTACTCTTGGGAGTGTATACTCTCACTTCTAATATACTACTTAAACAAATATTTTATATATCTTTATCACTTTCGGTATATTTAAATACTACTTCTAAGATACTTCAATGCGACTTGATTGAAAAATTTTCATCAAAATCCTTTATTTTTCCTATATATCCTTTTCTATACATAAAAGGACTATATATACAAACTATATTATAAAAGGTGGATTTTTATGAAATGTTTTATAGAACTTACTCTACAGTATCTTATAGTCATTAGTAGAGTATGCTCAAATAAATAAAAAGTATAATAGTATTATTTAAGTGGTATATGGAAGTAGGAGTACATACTCCCAGGAAAATATAACCATTTTCATATTTTATATATATATATATATATATATATATATATATATATATATATATATATATATATATATATATATATATATCTCAAATTCTGTCCAAGTCTTTCTTATCTTTGCTCAAGTGTTAAAATATTAATTTGGCTTGTTTTTTGGTGATTTCTTCTCCCCTCTTGGTCTTGCTGTAATCTATGATGAGTAAGAGACACTAGAAGATCCTAGTTGATCAATCATTACTCTTCTAGATCATCTCCATAGCAAGATTCAAATCAAGCCTGGTTTGACATGTTCTTGTCTCAAATTTGGATTTTTGTGGTTAAGATAGTTTTATCTAGAATCCATACCTAGATTATATAATAAGTAGTTATGGATCATCCTCTTGATTAGAAACTCCTCGAGCATCAACTAATTTGGATTTTGGGTGTTCTTAAAACCTAGATTTGATTTGATTTTAATTAGTGAAACTGAGTCCAAGAACTTTTGTGATTCTTAATTGGTTTAGGTTTCTAATTCTTTAAAGAAGTCTCATATAAAATTTAGAGATATTTAGATGAGATTTGAGTTTTGACTCGAAGGGTTTTTTAAGTCTAGGAGCAAGGGTCCGATTAGACCGGTGTTGAACCTAGGTTAGACTAGTAGAGTGGTCAGACCGGCTTTGTCCCAGTGGTCTGATCACCCGGGCCCTGTCAGACCAGTCTTAAGCCTACGGTCAGACCGGTTCAACGACGACTTCGATCATTTTTTAGTTCGGTTCCCTTGGCTATTTGGCTTCTATTTGATTGTTGTGTAGCTGATCTTCTTAGCTCTCTCAAGCTATTAAATTGAAGAGGCCTTTGTATTCAAAGGGGTTGATTTTATTGAAGTTGAAAAGTGGCAAAGATTTTTCACCCTCTCTAATCTCCGCCATCGGCCTACGACTGTTCTAGCAGCTCTTTTCAAACTTGATTAATTAGCTTGTGAACTCTTGTAACATTCTATGTTTGCAGTGAAATCAGCCCCCAGGGGCTTTTAACCTTAGAAAAAACTCGGTCCGGTGTAATTTGCCATGCATTACATATTCAAACCACCCCAGCTTGGAAGATAAGAACACATGAGTTCCACAAGAATCAATTCATTGCTCACGTCGACAGTACAAACCACCAATGTAAATTAAGTGGACAGTTAAATAGTCTGACACTGATAAAAGTAGGTAGATGTACATATATCAATTAGAGAACCTGGAGCAGCTACTTGATTCCACAGTACACACGCAAACAAGATGCATGCATGGCTTGATCATACCACATCATGATATAATTAGAGCGCAATGGCCGGATCGATCGAATTGGAGTCTGATTGAATGAATGAATTAACGCATGGATATATGGATTAGATTAATTTAGAAGGGCTTCTCCCCGTCGTAGTTGCCGGGCGGCCAGTAGCTGCAGACCATCATGGTGTCGCCGGACTTGCAGGTGACGCGGCCGCACCCGACGCCGGTGGTGTTCTTCCAGACGACGGCGGTGTAGTGTCCGCACATCTTGCCCTGCTTGCAGCTGTTGGAGTTGTAGTTGTAGCTCTTCTTCTCCGCGCTCCACTCGTCCACCGTGTGCTTCCAAGTCCAGTCCTTCCCCTCGCCGTACATCAGGTTCTCCCCGTACGGCCCCGTCGAGTGCTCCAGCTTGCAGTCCCCCTTCCGCTCCTCCGCGTAATGCTGCGCGTACTTGGCCAACGTCGCGTTCCATCTGCATTGCATTGCATGCCGTTATCATCTAGGATCGGAGCGCGCGTTCCGTCCCCCTCCGTTTCCGCCGCTGATAAGTACGTTTGATGAATACATATCACTCACTTGATCGGCGGCACGCGCTCCCTGGCGCGGAACACGTTGTGCTCCTTGACAATGTCGTCGATGGCCTTGGTGTTGAGGCCGTTCGTCGGATCGGACGACGATGACGGTGACGGCTGGTCGTCGGTTTGGTCGGTCGCTGGGGAGGCCTCGTCCAACGACGGCGCCGGCTGGGTCTTGGTTTGGTCGGTCGCCGGGGTGGCCTCCGGCGTCGTTGGATTCGGTGTCAGGGCACCGTAGGACGACTCGTCCTTCGGCACGGTGGCGTCCGGCGTGGACGGGGCCGGCTCGCTTGGCTTGGAGTCAGCTACATCGGTCGCCGCAGCGGCGGCGTCCGGCTTCTTCAGTGGCAATACCGGCATGACCTCCGGCTGTTGGACGTCGTTCCGACCCGTGACCGCGGCAGCGGCGGCGGCGGCATCCTCCTTGGACAGAGGCTTTTGCGGCATGACCTCCGCCTGTTGGGGGTTGTTCCTGCCGGTGACCAGGGCGGCGGCTGCGGCGGCCTCCTCCTTCGTCAGCAGCGCCACCGGAAGGACCTCCGGAAGCTGGCCGTCGCATTTTTTGGTCGGGACCTTGCCCGCCGCGGCAATCCGGCCGGCAAAGAGCAGGCACAGCACGGCGGAGATCGCCGTGGCGTGGCGGCACATCCTGCTCAGTGCTCGTTGGTCGCTATGCATCGCGTTTGCTCTGTAATTAGCTGTTAGGCACGTAGGGTTTGCATTAGTAGCTCGCTGGTGCTATTTTTGGCGCGCATGGATTAGTGGCGCCGAGACGACGAGTGCTATTTTTGATGCGACGGCGACCTCCACAAACCAGTCTCAACAATGGTCAGTGGACGACGTTGAATCGCACCAGTACCCCAAAAAACAGACCGAGAAATCGTGCTACTATTTTAAAGTTATCTTCTTGAGAGGAATTAAATTTTTTTTAGATCATTGGCTCTTCCCCCGAGAGGAATTGGGCCCAATGCAGTTGGGTCAGCACAACCATGCAGGTTGGGCCCAATGCAGCCTGTTAGTAGCTCGCTGGTGCTATTTTTGGTTACAGCGTGTTCGATCTTGAATGAGGTTGAGTACACACCACTTGTGTCCGTTCTTTTTACTAGCGTGCACACTTTGTTCTTTTGGTGACACACCCCAACGCACTCACACACGCGATATATTCAAGTACGTTGTGCATCTGGATTGATTTTGCACGGTTTGGAACGCAGGATTTCAAAATGATCGAATTTTAAAGGAACTGTACAAACTTTTGCTATATTTTTGTGTCCCAAACACGGAAATGTGCTGATGAGGATCCAATAAATCCCTAAATATAGCTTTAAAAATATAATTAAGGTCAAGAGATCCCGTGATCATAAAACTCCAGAGGTTGCTGCCCGAGTACTCTAGTCGGAGAAACACTGTGCATATTGCCGACCTGATGATTGCTGGGAGAGTCTATGAACTGGTCCCTAGACCTGATTCCAGGATATTCCTTCTATACAATAGATGGAACACATGTCTTATCCACTCCAAATAGCACGATGCTTTAGCCCTTAGTCTCTAACAACAACTACCATGCGGTTGTTGCCCACATTCGTCTCCTATTGACAACAATCAATGATCAGACGTTCTCTCTCTGATAGTAACTATCTCCCTGACCAGACACGTTGGTTCCACAAGGCGTCTTCCCCGGTGGACAAACATGCATATCTTCATTGGTATTTAAAGCTAGATGAGAGAAGGCCAAAGAAAGAAAAGAAGATGATCGGACAATTCACATGCAATCAATCAGTCTTAATCCCAAATGAATTCATATATTATTCAATTCAGTATAATTAGGGTTACTCTCTCACCTTATAAGGCACCCTATATCAAATTCATAGCTATAAAGAGCATTCTTGCTCTCTCCCAACAATTTTAGCCATTTTTCTCATATTATTTCTTAAGATCGGCGACTCGATTGTTGACAATTGGCGCCATCCATCGGGAAGAATGTGCTGAATCCTTGAAATTCTTCTTCGTTCAGCAATCCTCATCTCCCATGTTTCCTATTATCATCGCTCATGCGATCTTGACAGTGACTTGGGACGAGGGGAACTAGTTCGACCTAGCATACTATGTCGACCTTGACATGGATGCACACATCTGCGCCACGAAACGTGATGCATCGTCATCATCCTCTTCCATCCTGGGCTTGCCACTCACTGAAACCGGTGAGATCGACCGGATGGAAGAAGATTCGTCATCCCCATCAATGGCACTCCCAAAGGACTTAGTTGTTCCAACCAGATCGGAATGCCTAAGTGCCTCTAGAAATCCGGTGCTTTCGACTAGCAAAAACAGTAACAAAAGCTCAACACCGCAATCTGAGGGTCAGTGTACTCTTGATACGGTCATGGGTGACAGTTATTCACCAATAGCTCCTATGTATTTTGGGAGCCGACCAACATGTGGTCATGGTGTTGATAAAATTACCACTGGCAGAAAGCCGAGTGAAGATGATAATGCCCAACATCTGATTAGCTATCTGTAAGATTTGGCTTAGTCCACCACAAAGCCCACTAGAAGTAATAATTTCCAACCATTTCCCATCGTGGAGAATCCTTGCCAAAGTGGTGGAAGGCTTTCTCTTAGTTTCGATGGGAGATCATTGGGAGATTCGTGCTGGAGGTATGAAGTTTAACGCAATTAGTGATATAGATCGACATCCCATATAGGATTCTTCACGACAGAACCCACCATACATGATTCTTCACAACAGAACCCTCTAGGACCCATTGCTCAAAATGGTGCAAACGCTCATACATCACCCCAAGACGGCGGAGGCAACGAGATTGTTGGACATCAATCGGCTAATCCACTTACTTCTACCTTACTGCGCATGACGGGTTGAATGGGACAAGATAGAGGATCAGAGGGAAACCCAAGTCATTGTACACCTTCCGCTAACAAAAATCTTTCAAGATCCTCGGTAACAATCCAGAACTTGCAATGAGTCTATGATATTTTAAACAACCTAGATCCTACTGTAACATCCTATTTTTCTGAGATTTTTAAAGCCTGGATTTCAAAAATGAATTTTCTGAATTTTCTCAAATTAATTGAAGCTTCAAATGAATTTTAAAGTTTTAAATGATTTAATGTGATTAAAATAAACATTAACATAAGTGGAAAATATTTTATTTGTGTTCCTCGTGTCTCAAGGAATTTTCTCGTATTTTTGGTGAATTTTTGGGTTTTATTTGCTATTTTCTAGAGCTTTTAGAAGTTTATTTGAATTTCGGAAAAGAAAAGAAAAGAATTTAACCTCAGCCGCCCGATCTCCTCTCTCCTCCACGCGCCGCCCATCCGCGCCCGCGCCGCCGCATACCTTTTCCGCGCGCCCGCTCACCCCGCCGCCCGATCCGCTTGCGCGCCACGTGTCGCGCAGATCCACACGACACGCGGCGGCACCAGCCAGCGCCGCACCGCCGCGCCCGCCCGCGCCCCTCGGCCCCGATCGCGCGCCGCGCGTCTCCGCTATCCATCCTCGCCCGCGCCGCAAACCCTAACCCTAACCCTCGCGTGCGTCCGAGCCGTCCGATCTCGCGTTGAATCCCGACCGTCCAAACTTGTCGCGTTGCGACCGCCGCCAGAACCAGATTGGATTGTCTCGGTTCGCGTGATAAATATCGCGTTCGTCCCTCGGTTCGCGTGCCCGTCGCGACGAACTCGCCGCCGCTGCCTCGCTTCGCCGCGCGCGCGCGCCGCCGGAGCCGCTCCGCTGCGCTGCCGCCGCCTCGTCGCGCCTCCGTCGCCCGTCCCGTCGCTGCCGCGAAGAACTCGCCGGTGAGCCTTGCCGCTCTCTCGCTGCCGCGCGCCGCCGCCCGCCGCGAACCCGCACCCGCCCGCCGGTCCCGAGCCTGACCCGCACGCGCCAAGCACTCGCAGCGCGCGGCGCGCGCGCGGCGCGCGGCCGCTCGCTGCCGCCGATCCGCTCCCGCGCCCGCCACGCGTCGCCATCTCCCGCTCCGCGCGCCGCGCGCGCGTCCGCGCCAGCGCGGCGCGCCGCCGCCACGCGCCGCCGATCCGCCTTGCCGCGCCGCGCCGCCGCGCAATCCTCGCCGTCGCTCGGTCTGACCGAAGTCCAGATCATGCCGCGTGGTCGCCCTCCGCCGTCGGATCCCGCCGCCGCGCGCGCCGCGCCGCATCGGCCGCCACGCCAGCCCTAGCCGACGTGGCATCGTGACGTGGCATGCCACGCCGCCCGTGACCCGCCCGTGTGCCACGTGGCAACCACGCCGGTACCACGCCGGCGCCACGCCACCCGTGCCACGTGGCATAGATATGCCGCCGCGCCAAGACACCCGCGTCCACCGCCCGTGCATCATCAGTTACGTGGACCGCGTCCCACGGTGGACTCGGAATCTCGTGGACCGGTTCACAAAGACAAGAACTTTTCCGATTTTCCTGAATTAATTTTGAATTAATTTTCCGAGCCCGTTCTCCTCCGTCCTAGCTCCGATTGACCCGTTCTTTTTCTAAATTCATCTAAAATCGAGCTCTAGCTGTTGGTTCTAGTTTTGTGAATTTTGGAGTTCTTTTTCTTGTCATTTTATGTGTTTCTTTGTTTCCGGTCGTTTTCTCTCGTAGATTCGATTCGGAGGAGCGTGTTTCGCGCTGAAGACCAGAGTACCTCACTGAGCATAACGAAGGCAAGTCGTGTCCTTGATCATGTTGAACCCAATTTTGCAAACTATTATTTAATTATTTTGCTTTAAATTACATTGCATTGCTATTTTTATTCAAACCTTTGCACAGGTAGCTATTGTCCCAATTGCAATTATACCTCCTTGACACTTTGAAATACCATGATGCCATTATCACCATAGGTGGGGAAATTTATTAGTGATGCTAGTTTATTTATCACATGGGTTGGTACGATTAGATTGCTTAGCCGCTTTATATTTACGATTGGTCTCATCGCGCATGATAAATTATTAATTTGAATTAATGACATATGGAACGTGGTTGGTACCACGTGTATTAAATTTGTGCCACGTCATTGGTGTGACGTTGGCTTGGTTATACAAGTTGGTTTTGCACTCGCGAGTGATCGTGGCAAGAAAGGGGGAAGTACGATTGTACTTTGGGGATGTGGTAGTCTCGCCGGGTAATGTTAAGGACTTAACTTTGTGCGCCATTGATCTGAGCTTAATCGCAAACCACATGTCTATTATGGGATGGACTGGCTGATTAATTTGTAATATTTCAATTCAATTCGCCATTGTGATGGACATGGTTGCCGATTTCCATGTGGCGCAAGGGGGTGTGATGCGAAACCTAGCGGGCGTGATTGTGTTGAGGTGGAGCATTGTAAAGGCCTTGTTGTGATTTCCTTAGGCCTAGGCTAATCACATCGTGTGGGTACAGCAGTGCAACCTCAGTAGAGTGTAAAACTATTCGAATAGCCGCGTCCTCGGTCATGGACAATGCTCGGGATTTCACACGAGTTAGTGTTTCATTTATAACTTGGTGGTTTATGTTGGGAGTGGACAGTAGTTCATCGTTGGTTCAAACTTGTGAATTGGTGTTCACAAGTGGTTCATGTTTATTCCTTTGATTATCTATTATTACTGCTTTGATTAACTTTCGCTTTCAAATTATTTAATATATTTCATCAATAAATGCCTTTATGCAAATTAACCTTTCAGCCTTCCTTTGGTAAGCCTTGCATATTATATTGCATTTATTGTTACAAACGACTTGCCGAGTACCAATGTACTCACGGCTTACGCCTATGTTGCTCGATTGAGGGAGAGGAGTACTATCACAGGAGGTGCCGAAGGGAGTACTACGACGACTTCACGGATTAGGCTTCGTTCTCCACTCGATAGCCCGTGGCTTGTCGATTGGTCGCTACGCTTTATTTTGGATTTCATTGCTATTTTGTTAAGCCCTTCCGCTAGAGATATTGTAAGCTTGGCCATAAGGTCGCACTTTGATATTTTATCGATATTCGAGTTTTCCTTTATTATTGTCGTGTGTATGACTATGAGGACATCTATGTTTGATCGTGTGCACTAGCGTGATCTCGACTAGTGCGCTTTACAGAGAGACCGAATTTGCATATTCGGGTCTCGACACCTACTCTAGCAGATAATCTGGGATATACTTAGGTTATAGGATAGGTGTCGCAGATCCTTTCATAGACCATGCGACGTATAAAAATGTACATGAAACAAAGGAACTCGCAAAGTCACATTTTGAATTTGTCTGAGCATTCCTCACTCAATAGAAACCAAACAGTGTTCAAACAATTTGATGTTTGGCTCTAGACCTCATCAAAGATTCTGACAAGGGAGTCACAGGGGAAGACGACTCTTCCATGAAGCCACTCCTCCCCCTCGTCATGAGGAACGAACACTCAGATCAAGTGATCTGTGATATCACCTAAACCAAGCAGCTAGTCGGAGACACCATGTAAGTGTCCACTACTAGGTCAAATTACCATTTCGTCAGTATGACTACTTGAGGAACCGGTCCCCAAACGTCTACAATCTGACTCCTTTCTAAAGAAGGCACCATGATTTGATCACAGGCTATCAGGCATTCTCAGCAGACCTTCAACGAATATGCTGGCTGGACAGGTTCCAACCAGTGAATCTAGAGAAATTCAATGGAACTCAAAACTCATTAGAATTTATTCAGATTTACACTACCGTTGTCTGAGCTATCGGTGGTGATGATAATGTGATAGCAAACTACTTGATGATGAGGACATCACTCCTTCGGATGCAACCGCTGATCCTTCAACCGTTATGCAAGGTCCAATGACCCGAGCTCGCATGCGACAATTAAATCTAGAGGTGAGCTCGTTCTTAAGCGATCCTTTTTATAGTTTTGAGAATAGATTGCTACCTAATGATGTTATCTTGCATAGGAACATTGGAGAGGGTCATGAAGTACATGGAGAGAGGTGTGGAGGCGGAGAAGACCAGCAAGGACGTCCAAGTCAAGCCGGAGGCCCAGTCCAACTCGAGTTCGAGTCTGCCTCGGCCTTGAGGACCAGCCTGCAGTAAAACGGACGCCCAGGACGCATACGGACTCCGTTTTGGACGTTCCACATATGTATGGAAAGCTGAGAAGGAGACCTTTCCAATGGATCTGGTCCCATATCAAAATTCTTTCTGAATCAACAGGAATCATCAAAACAAGTGAGCGTTTAGAATTTGTTAGGGTGCTGCGCCACCATCTTTTGGGCCGTTCGGCTTTGTGTCGTGTTGGAGCCCATTAGGGTGCGTCCAGGGGTTTTGCACGCCCCTCACTCCTTTATATACAGCCGCCACCCTCACCATTAGGGTTGGGTTTTGCTTAGATCAATTCTGTCTTGAACAGTTTCGCCGTTCATCGGTTTGTGAGACCCCAACTTTTGAGTGCTAAACCAATACATCTACAATTTCATTGTGTTCTTCCTTGTTCTTGCTTGTTTTCTTAGATTCGCAGGCGAGGATTAGCCTTCTTAGCGAGGTCAACCGGGCAGCGCACGGTTGATAACCTGAGGAGACGTGGTGCTGCAATTGCGGGGTTCGGAACGTGTTGTTCGGAAGCCGAATCGATTTGTGTCGCGCCTCCACCAAATCGAACATATCCGAACTCGTTGGAAGATCGATCCCGTTCCCATCAAGTGGTAATCAGAGCTTCAGGTATTCCTTCAGGTTCGAGTTTACCCTACCTTTGTTGTTTTCGGTTTTATCCTAGAGTCCAAGAAAAAGCCCTACAAAAAAATTGTAGTCATAGGTTGTTCCCTGTCCCAGATCTCGTTTAGCCTTTTGCACAATTTGATTTCAGAGTCCGTAGTGTTGAGTTTGTGTCCTTAGTCGAGTTGTGTTGCTGGTTTAGATCGTGTTTTGTTTCGGGTTGTCTTGCTTCCGCTACCTCTCATACAAACTCTAGTCACAACTTTGTTTTCCCACCCATACCCCACCCTCTGCTTTTTGTCTCGTGATCACCCAGCTTCCCACCCATATCCCACCCTCTGTTTTTGTCTCGTGATCACCCAACACCATCCCCCACCCTTTTCCCGAGCTTCCGCCCCCAATTTCCACCAATTTCCTCCACCCGATCTCGTTTTGGCCTTCACAGAAACCATAACTCGGAGGCCCACCTTCAAACGGCCGTAACTTTCGCATACGAACTCGAAATCAGGCGATTTTTTTTTGAAATTGGGTGAAATTAAATTTTGCATCCGATACTCTCCAACTTCGTCGAGTTCGACGAATTTATTTTGCCCAAATTCGGCCTGCAAAGTGCAGTACTCGAGCTCCGAACTTTCGTCACCGAATTTACAGTACATTCATCATTTTCTGTAGGCCACACCTTATATCAGATTGAGGTGAAACTTTGTGTGGTTCCTATTTCTGTGCTCTTCTTTGTGAAAAAAATACAAGAAAAAAGACACAAAAATAAAAAAAATTGCTTATAGTAGAGAGGAGAGAGAATTGCTCTCCGTGGCGAAAAAAAAGAAAAAAAGAAAAAAAAGAGTGCACAGTTTTAGGTGACAGAGTTTCATTTATTTTGTGCTGTCTTTGCCTAGCCATCTTTGTTGCTGTCTTTGTTTTACTATTCTAGTCGATTTCTTGTTCATCATATCATACCTGCTATAGGACACATTTAGGCCAAAGAACTAGACCAAAGGCTTTGGACATTTATTCAGCATTACTATCTGTTATTGATTTGTGTTCCACTCACATATTTGGCCTTCCAAACTCCATATACATACTTCCGGACAGCACAGTTTTTACCATTGCAATCGTCGGGTCACACTCTCGAGGTATCACGAACCAGCCACCGGTTGTACCACCTACTGTTTGCGATGATAAGAACACTTGTAAGAGCTTGGTAAGCCACTTCCTTTGCGGGTTTCCACTGTCCTCCTTTGTAGTTGATAGGGATAATCCTTTTATTTTCCCTGTGTTTTCCACTAACCATGGCAGATACGGGGGATGGGACACCGTCGACTTCAACGAGTGTGTTAGTCGTGGCGCCACAAGCTGCGCCGACAAACAAAATGCTTCATTCACTGATCTCGGCGTGCGAATGGACACCATCGTCGCCGCCATTGCCCAATTGAACACCATAGAAGGCATTGAGCGGGTGGAGCGGCGGATGGCTGACCTCACTGGTCGGATGGACACATTGGAGACACGCCTGCCACCTGTCAATGACGGCCCTCGTCATGATGATGACATAGTGTCTGATGCGGATGGCGACATTGATCACCGGGCGACACAAGATGCACGACTACGCCGGCGTCTTCAAAGAAACCGACATGGTATGGGAGGTAATAACTAATCGCCATGGTAACGACGATCCTTTGCTAAGGTCAAATTTACCATTCCATCTTTTTCTGGTCTTTATGATGCTGAAAATATCTTTATTGGGAGATGACGGTAGAGCAGAAGTTTAATTCTCACTTGGTTCCTGAACAACATAGAGTTAGACAAGCTACTAGTGAGTTTAAGGACTTTGCTATTATCCGTGGAATGAATCGGGTACCATGTGTTTACAACCTGATACATGGGAGTGATTAAAAGAAGCTATGCGTAATCGCTTTGTTCCTCCTCATATAAACGTGATTTGGGAAAAAATTACAGCGCTTAGAACAAGGTGATAGTTCTGCTCAGACTATTATGCCGAGCTTCAAAAGGGTATGGTGCGTTGTGGGGTTGTTGAGGAAACGGAGGATAAGATTTGTCATTTCTACGGGGTTACAACGTGAAATTCGTGACATTGTTGATTATAAAGAATTTACTCATCACAACCAGCTTGTTCCACTTGCTATGCTTGTAGAAAAGAATTGCAGGGACGCAAGGAATCGTGAAGGCAAACACCGACGACCCTCCTACACGCGCGAACGACTACATCGACGGACTCGCCCAAGTCTTCTTCGAAGCCGCTTCTCCTCCACCACCTGTGAACAAGTTTGCAGCAGCGCCACCGGCCACCTTCCACGACACGCCTTGCGATTCTACAAAAATCCTTTGCGGGTCCAGCCAAGAGCTCTTCTTCCGTGGCTTCAACGGGCCGCTCCTCCGACATTCGATGCCATTGCTGCCATGGGCTTGGTCATGTCCGTAAGAATTGCCCTAGCCAACGGGCATACATCGCCACGTAAAATGGAGGCTACATCAGCGCCTTCGGATGTCGAGGAGGATGATGATGTTGTCTGCTGCCTCGACGACAATGGCGGTGGTGATGACGACTTGGTCCTTGGTGGGCGCCCACAAACGCGCTACGAGCATCATTGTGTAGCGAGTCCTCGGCACACGTACAACAATCCGATAAGCTTCAACGCCATAATTTGTTTCAGACTTTCTTCGCAATCAAGAATCGGCGCGCACGTGTCATCATTGATGGAGGAAGCTGCAACAACTTGGTGAGTTCTGATTTGGTCAAGAAGCTTGGCTTGACCACGCGACCGCATCCACATCCATACCATATTCAGTGGTTAAATGACTCTGAAAAAGCTAAGGTAACACAAACATGGTAACACAAACATGCCGAGTCCATTTTTCTATTGGTGGTTATTCTGATCATGTTGATTGTGATGTGGTTCCTATGCAAGCATGCTCTCTTTTATTGGGTCGACCTTGGGAATTTGATAATGATGCTTTACACCATGGTAGTAGTAACAAATACACTTTTATGCATAAGGGAAAGAAAGTTACTTTACTGCCTTTGCCCCAGCTGAGATTATAGAGGCCGATAGGGAGAGAGCTGCTGCTGCTAATGATCCAAAGGAATATGTTAAATTTGAAAAACAGCAAGTAATCAATTTGAAAAATTTTGTTATGCTTGCCACAAAATCAGACCTTGCTGAAATTGATGATGTTAATGATACATGCTATGCTTTCGTGCAAAGATGCTTTATTTTCTCTTGATAATATGCCTTGCACTTTGCCTCGCTCCTGTCACTAACCTTTGCAGGAGTTTAGAGATGTTTTTCCCGATGAGATACCTCCGGGACTTCCACCCATTCGAGGGATTGAGCACCAGATTGACTTGATCCTAGAGCGAGTTTGCCAAACCGCGGCATACAGGACCAATCCCAAGAGACTAAGGAGATTCAGCGACAAGTCCAAGACCTTTGGACCGTGGGTACGTGCGTGAGAGCCTTAGTCCTTGTGTTGTTCCTGTTCTTTGGTTCCCAAAAAGATGGTTCTTGGCGTGTGTGTAGATTGTAGAGCCATTAACAACATTACTATAAGGTATCGTCATCCTATTCCTAGGCTAGACGACATGCTTGATGAGTTGTGTGGTGCTATAATTTTCACAAAGATTGACTTGCGTAGTGGATACCACCAAATAAGAATGAAACTTGACGATGAATGGAAAACTGCTTTTAAAACTAAGTTCGGCTTGTATGAGTGGTTAGTCATGCCTTTTGGGTTAACTAATGCACCTAGCACTTTCATGAGATTAATGAACGAGGTTTTGCGTCCTTTCATTGGCAAATTTGTGGTCATTTACTTTGATGATATCTTGATTTATAGCAAGTCAATGGATGAAAATTTGAATCACTTACGTGCTGTTTTTAATGCTTTGAGAGATGCACGTTTATTTGGTAACCTTGAGAAGTGCACCTTTTGCACGGATCGAGTCTCTTTTCTTGGCTATGTTGTGACTCCACAGGGAATTGAGGTTGATAGAGCCAAGGTGGAGGCAATATGGAGTTGGCCCACGCCCACGACGGTCTCCCAAGTGCGGAGTTTTCTTGGCCTTGCAGGATTTTATCGCCGCTTTGTCAAGAAATTCAGCACCATTGCGACACCGTTGATTGAGTTGACAAAGAAGGGAGTCGTGTTCCATTGGGGGCCATCACAAGAGGAGTCCTTTAATCTTTTGAAGGACAAGCTTACACACGCACCATTGCTCCAACTTTCGGATTTTGGTAAGACTTTTGAGCTGGAATGTGATGCTAACGGAATTGGTATTTGTGGTGTTTTGATGCAAGAAGGCAAACCTGTTACCTACTTTAGTAAAAAATTGAATGGTCCTGCTCTCAATTATTCCACGTATGATAAAAAATTGTATGCTCTTGTTCGTTTTTTAGAGACGTGGCAACACTATTTATGGCCTAAGGAATTTGTCATTCATTCCGATCATGAATCACTTAAGCATATTCGTAGTCAAACCAATTTGAATCGTAGACATGCTAAGTGGGTTGAATTTATTGAATCTTTTCCTTATGTCATTAAACACAAGAAAGGGAAGGATAATGTGATTGCTGATGATTTGTCTCGACGCTATACCATGTTGTCTCAACTTGATTTTCATATTTTTGGTCTTGAAACCATTAAAGGACAATATGCTTTTGATGATGATTTTAAGGATGTGTTGTTGCATTGTAAAGAGGGACAAGCATGGAATAAATTTGTGATCAATGATGGGTTCTTGTTTAGAGCTAACCGCCTATGCATTTCAGTTGGTTCCGTTCGTCTTTTGTTGTTGCAGGAGGCGCATGGAGGCGGTTTGATGGGACATTTTGGTGCTAAGAAGACGGAGGACGTTCTGGCCACACACTTCTTTTAGCCAAAAATGAGGCGAGATGTCGAGCGGTTTGTGGCTCGCTGCACTACATGTCAAAAAGCTAAGTCTCGCTTGAATCCACATGGTTTATATATGCCTCTTTCTGTTCCTTCTATTCTGTGGGAAGATATTTCTATGGACTTTGTTTTAGGATTGCCCAGGACTAAGAGGGGAAGGGATATCATTTTTGTTGTTGTGGATCATTTTTCTAAGATGGCTCACTTTATACCATGTCATAAAACCGATGATGCCGTTCATATTGCTGACCTCTTTTTCAAAGAGATAGTTCGTTTGCATGGTATGCCTTCTACTATTGTTTCAGATCGTGACACCAAGTTCTTGAGTCATTTTTGGCGTACTCTATGGAACAAGTTGGGTACAAAGTTGTTGTTCTCTACAACATGTCACCCACAAACTGATGGCCAAACCGAGGTGGTGAACCACACATTGTCTACCATGTTGAGAGCTGTTTTGAAGAACAATTTGAAGCTGTGGGAAGAGTGTTTGCCGCATGTTGAGTTCGCATATAATCGAGCGGAACACTCCACCACCAAGGTAAGTCCTTTTCAGGTAGTGTATGGATTCAATCCCCGTGCCCCTATTGATATTTTACCTTTGCCTACTAGTGAGAGAATTCATAATGATGCTAAGGAGCGTGCTGATTTTATTGTCAAAATGCATGAGACTACTAAGGCAAACATTGAAAAGATGAATGAAAAATATATGATTGTTGGTAGTAAAGGTAGAAAGGAAGTTAAACTTGAACCGGGTGATTTTGTTTAGTTGCACTTGCGAAAGGATAGATTTCCTGAGTTAAGAAAGTCAAAATTGATGACTAGAGCTGCTGGTCCTTTTAAGATAATTGAGAAAATAAATGATAATGCACATAAACTTGAGTTGCCACCCGAGTTCGGGGTTAATCCCATCTTTAACATTGCAGATTTGAAGCCATACTTGGGAGAAGAAGATGAGCTTGAGTCGAAGACGACTCCACTTCAAGAGGGGGAGGATGATGAGGACATCACTCCTTCGGATGCAACCGCTGATCCTCCAACCGTTATGCAAGGTCCAATGACCTGAGCTCGCATGCGACAATTAAATCTAGATGTGAGCTCGTTCTTAAGCGATCCTTTTTATAGTTTTGAGAATAGATTGCTACCTAATGATGTTATCTTGCTTAGGAATATTGGAGAGGGTCATGAAGTACATGGAGAGAGGTGTGGAGGCGGATAAGACCAGCAAGGACGTCCAAGTCAAGCCGGAGGCCCAGTCCAACTCGAGTTCGAGTCTGCCTCGGCCTTGAGGACCAGCCTGCAATAAAACGGACGCCCAGGACGCATACGGACTCCGTTTTGGACGTTCCACATATGTATGGAAAGCTGAGAAGGAGACATTTTTAATGGCTTTGGTCCCATATCAAAATTCCTTCTGAGTCAGTGGGAATCATCGAAACAAGTGGGCATTTAGAATCTGTCAGGGTGCTGCGACACCGTCTTTTGGGCCGTTCGGCTTTGTATCGTGTTGGAGCCCATTAGGGCACGTCCAGGGGTTTTGCACGCCCCTCACTCCTTTATATACAGCCGCCACCCCCACCATTAGGGTTGGGTTTTGCTTAGATTAATTTTATCTTGAACAGTTTCGCCGTTTATCGGTTTGTGAGACCCCAACTTTCGAGTGCTAAACCAATACATCTGCAATTTCGTTGTGTTCTTCCTTGTTCTTGCTTGTGTTCTTTGATTCGCAGGCGAGGATTAGCCTTCTTGGCGAGGTCAACCGGGCAACGCACGGTTGATAACCTGAGGAGACGTGGTGCTGCGATTGCGGGGTTCGGAACATGTTGTTCGGAAGCTGAATCGATTTGTGTCGCGCCTCCACCAAATCGAACATATCCAGAACCTGTTGGAAGATCGGGACCCCGTTCCCATCAACTTGCCCATAGTCCTTAAAGGATCTGCCCGACTGCCCAGTCTTAGTTGCTCAACCAGTCGATCAGATCAATTTACACCTGGGAGCAACTTTGCGACCTATTTATTGTAGACTTTCAGGGGACATACGACTACCCCGATAATGAAGACAATCTCCACTAAATCTGGCATTAATCCAATGAGACTCTTCAGTAGTACATCAAGAGGTTCAGCCAAGTTCTCAATTCCATTCCTGAGGTTCTAGACTCCTCTATTATTTAGGCTTTCAAAATAGGGTTGAGGAACCGATGGTTCACGGAGGACATCGTGATGAACCTTCCAAGAATGATCGTTGAACTGTTCAACATGGCTGACAAATATGCAGTAGCTGGTGAGGTGGTTGAATGGAATAAGGTCATCGATCGAACAGAGAAAATTCCTCAACCTGGCTTGGCCCAAGAAGTCTCTCAAAGGTTAGAAGAATCACAAACCTAACGCTAAGGAGGTTCTTACGATTCCAGAGAAGTTCACTAAGGGCAAGAAGGACTATTTCGATTGAAACAAAGCAAAAGCTCCAACTGACAAGTCCAAAAAGAATATGAAGTGGTGTCCACTTCTTCAAGTGATAGGGCATGATCTATGCAATTGCTGTGGCTAGTAGAAGAAACTGGAAGACTATTACTAGGTAAGGGTCCTTTCCCTTCTATTTAGGAGGTCGGAGAACCGAGCTCCAAGAACGACAAGGAAACTAATGAAGAGATAGACTATCAAGAGCCATAACACACCATCGGTATGATCTTCGGTGGGTCCTCCTCCTACGATTCTAGACACCATCTAATGACCATGGAACGGGAAGTGAACCTCACTAAATCTCTGATCGCTGTCAAGCCATCTAGGTGGTCAGAGATAACTATTTCCTTCAGCCGAGAAGGTTGCCCAATCTCCTCAACTCTACCAGATAAATTCCCTATTGTCATAGAACCTAGCATAAATAATTACAAGGTTAATCGAGTTCTAGTAGATGGTGGTAACTCTCTTAATATTTTGTTGACAGGAGCTTTAGAAGAAATGCAAGTTCCCAAGTTGAAAGTAAAACCTGTGAAGTATGCCTTTCATGGCATAATCCTGGAATCAACTGCTGAACCAATAGGGCAAGTTTCTCTATCGGTTATGTTCGAAAGTCCATATAACTTTTGAATAAAAAGAATCTCATTTGATATGGTAGACTTTGAAACCACATACAATGAGATTCTTGGTCGTTCGGCACTGGCTAAGTTCCTAATAGCCACGCATTATGGCTATCAGTGTCTTTAGATGCTAGGACTAAAAGGCGTCATAATGGTTCGAGGGGATAGAAAGATGGCATACGCATGTGATCGTAAATCCCTAGAACTGGTCTATGAACTTCTGACCATAAATGCTAATCCGCCTTCTATGCAGGCAAAGCACTCAAGACCAAAGGTGATCCCAAAACCCTCCAACTAGAACAAGGATATTCCACTCAACAAAGACACTTCTTCAAAAAATGTCAAAGCATCGTTTGAACTCCAAAATGCTAGCGCCACCTGTTAGCGATATGCCCTAGAGGCAATCATGAAGATGATTGTATCACTGCTATATTTATGACCTTTTGAATAATATATTATTTTATCTCATGAATAAATGTCTTTCATATTGATAAACAAGTATGTGACTTGTTCGTGAAAACTCTTTATTTATGTTTTTGATATTATTTTAAATTATCTTTGATCTTATATTATTATGTGGGATAGTTATGATTTATAGATCAGCACATGTATTGATTGATGACCATATTTCACGGATCATGGATATGGGATATCAAATCAATAATGTGGATATATGTTAGAGAACATGATGTTGGATTGACCCCACCATGAGACACTGCGGGAATTATTATATTCTTAAGTGTAATCAGTTGGTCTCATATATAGTGTATGTACGATCCTTAAACCTGAGATCGTCATTATTTTCTACATGCGTAATAGTTTGCTTAGGGGTTACCAAATACTACTCCGTGACTGGGTAGTCATAAAGGTAGCTTTCGGGTTTACTACGAAACATGCGGAGGAATATGAGCGATCAAGATGGAATTTGCCCCTCCTATATAATAGGAGAGATATCTTTAGGCCCCTCGATGTGATTAGATTAAGAAAGTGCATAACCATGCCGAATGTGGTTGAAGAGTCAATCACAACTGTGTAATCTATCACAAGTTCAAGTAAAGGATCGAACTATCAAAGGATGGCACGCTTCTCGCCTTGAGTTTGATCTAGCATCGTGAGGCAAAGGAATCGGTATATAAGCATTATATAGGTTCGTCCGATATAATCTTTATGTATATTTGGGGGTCATTATGTCCTGCTAGGGACCGCTATCAACCTATGGACCGGAAAGGAGTTTTCGGCCTATGGTCAAATGTACATGAACCTACAGGGTCACACACTTAATGGGCTAGATCGATAAGGGTCCGGATGATAGTTTTCAAATGGGATTTGATCTTCACTCGTATCAGATAAGGATCCGATTGGTGACTATATAATGAAAGGTGCGGGGCTGATGCGACATCCAAAAAACCCTAACCGCCACCTCTCATAACCCCTGTCGTGCGCGCTGGTGCTAGTACACTAACGCACGATGTTCCCTCTCTGGATGTGTGGACCTCGGTAGAGGCGCTGTTATGATTGTGGCACTGATCGAGATGATTGCAAGGAGGAGACAGCTGGCCGGAGGACGATTGACTACTTTCGCCTACATCAACGCGCTCTTTGTTGAATCAGTTGCTTCAACTCTACTTCCACTGCACTGCGCGTCTAGTGGTAACGATCTATGATATCTTACTCGCATGATTTTCTGGTTTACACGGTAGAAATTTTAATTTGCGCTAGTGTAGCCTACCCGTATCCCAACACCACCTTCTAGAAGATACTGGTTGGGGCAGGACTCTACCTCAAATAGGAAGAGTCGCTCATTTCCTTCCTCTGAGCAAACTTCAATGTATTCATAGACAT
This sequence comes from Melocanna baccifera, assembly GCA_036346265.1. Lineage (NCBI taxonomy): Eukaryota > Viridiplantae > Streptophyta > Magnoliopsida > Poales > Poaceae > Melocanna > Melocanna baccifera. Next base: position 33,352,766 of record CM070693.1, read on the forward strand.
CCGACATGCTTGGTGTCCCCAAAGAGGTGATCGAGCATAGGCTAGCACTTCGGCCTAACAAAAAAACTGATCAAGCAAAAGCTAAGATGCTTTGCACCCGACCAGAAGGAGGCAATCTAGTCGTAGATTGACAAGCTTCTCAAGGATAGATTCATTCATGCGGTCAACTACCCAAAATGGCTCGCTAACTCTATAATGATTAGGAAAAGTAATAAAAAATGGCAAATATGTATCAATTTCACAGATCTCAATAAAACTTGTTTAAAGGATGACTTTTATGAATAAGTTGTATAAACATAGAAGTAATATAATTATCTCTATGATGGTCTCCAGGGCATATCACTAGCACCAAATTGATCCAAAATTAATAGTTATAGGCCAGTTCGATTAGGGGGTGGATTTAGGCCTGTGGCAACAAGGGATTCAGCCCGAGGCATACAAAAATTCTTAGTATATAGTCTATGTATATTTAGCCCAGCCTGGGTAGTAGTTTGGCCCATAATCCTCTCGGCAGCCCGGTCTACTCCTTCGACAGTCGAAGCCCACTCCCTGCATCGCGCTCGTGCAAAAGAGGCTGCGCATGATACCCGCATGACTCCCATTCCCAAATCAGTTTCTCCTCAGCTAATCCCCCCAAAACACTAATCTCATGCCCAATTCAATACCCGAGATGGACGTAGTTATGCATCCCAAGAAGGCTAAGATGGTTGTGGCGGCTAGTGCTACAACACCATAGAAGCTTAAAAGGCAGCGGCTGCTGTTGACAAGGCCAAGATGGTTGATTGTCGAGACCTGAATATGCAAATCTGGATTCTCTGTGTATACCGCACTAGTCCAAAATTACGCTAGTGCACACAGTTTAATATAGATGTAATATCAACCATATACACGCTAAAATAAAAGGAAAACTCAAATATTAATAATTATCAAAATACGACCTTATGACCAAGCTTACAATCTCACTAGCCTGAAGGGCTTAAAATCTAGCAGCGAAAAGCAGAAATAAACGTGAAAGCCATTCGACATGCCCACAGGCAATTGACTAGGGAGCAAAGTCCTAATCCATGAAGTCGCTAAAGTATCCTCCCTTTGGTACCTCCTGCTGGTATAACTCCTCCTCCTCAACTGAGCAATATTAGGCATAAAGCCATGAGTATATTGGTACTCAGCAAGTCGTTTGTAACAAATGAATGCAATATAACGTGTAAGGCTTACTAAGAGATGGCTGAAAGGTTAATTTGCATAAAGTGATATTTTAAAGTAAATATGATAAATAGATTGAAAGCGAACTTTAAGGAGAAACAATAATGAAGAAGTAAACAATAGAATTGAATAAGCCGCTTGTGAACCTCCCATCCACAAGTTAATCCAACAACGAACTAACCATTCACTTTCCAACAATAACCAACAAGTTGTTATGAAAACTCTACCCCTCGTATGAAATCACTGAGCATTATCCATAACTGGGGATACGACTATTCGGATAATTTTACACTTTGCAGAGGTTGTACAACTTTACCCATACGATGTGATTAGCCTCGATATAAGAAAATCACAACAAGACCTTTACAATGTTCAACCCCAACTTAATCCCGCCCGCTAGGATTTCGTATCACACCCCCTTGCGCCTCATGAAAATCAGCAACCATGTTCATCCCAATGGAGAGATTGAAATTAAAATCACCCAAATTAATCAGTTAGGTCTATCCCATACTAGACATGTGGTTTGCACGGTAAAACTCAAATCAATGGCACACAAAGTTAAGTTCTTAATATTAATCAGGTGAGACTTCCACATCCCACAAAGTGAATCCACACTTCCCACTTTACTGCACGATCACTCACCCAAGTGAAATCCAGTTTGTATAACCCGCACCAATGACACATCAATGTCATGACATAATTTTTATAACTGTGGTACTAACCACGATTCCATATCTCATTAAGTCAAATTAATTATTAGCATGTGATGATGAACCCATCGCATCATAAGCATGACTAAGCATACTAATCGTACCACCTATGTGACATCTAACATAGCATCACTAATTAATTTCTCAACCTATGGTGACAACAGAATCATGATATTCAAATTATCAAGGAGGGATAATTCAAATTGGGATGGTAACTACCAAGTACAAAGGTTTATAATAAAATAGCGATGCAAGATAATTTAAAATAAAATAATTAAATAACAGATTGAAAACTAGATTTAACATGATCAAAGGATACGACTTGTCTTGGTTTGGCTCAGCGAGGAACTCGGGATCTTCTGGCGGTGCTTCTGCTCCTTCAAAGATGGGATCTAACGAGAGAGAAAACGATCGAGACAACAAAATAAAATCACATAAAATTCAAATGAACTCCAAAAATCTTCAAATCAGAACCAAAAGGAAGAACGGGGTCAATCGGAGCTAGGACGGAGGAGAACGACTCTCGAAAAATTAAATCTAAAGCAAATACTAGAATTTCGAAAAAGTTACTGTGCTGTTGACTCGGTGCACGAAAAAATGGGTTCACGGTGGACTCAGCTCAGGGAATAGTGCGCACGAAAGAGGATGATGACGTGGTGGCTAGGGCTGACGTGGCACTGACACGTGGCACTTAGGGCTGATGTGGTACTGACATGTGATATGCTGACGTGGCACCTGGGGGGTCAGTCGGTGCTGATGTGGCACTGACACGTGACGGCTAGGGTTGATGTGGATGCTAACTGGAATGTTGACTCGGACGGTCGGGGTTCACGGGTCCACAGAACAGTGGAAGTGACAAGTGTGGCCGGGGTGTCAGCCTTTGGCTCACGGTGGACCATGTGCATCGAGGAGGTGAAGCGTCGGCGGCGCGCGGGTACGGGTTGACGTCAGCGGGATCCGATGGTGACGGCTTGGATACGTGGCACGATCTGGGCCATCAATCCAGATCTGGATTGATGGTGGCGATGGGGTGGTCGGTCCGTCGGATGGCCGATGCGTGGCGGCACGCCGCGTGAAGCGTCGTGGGCGTGGGCGCGAGCCGGTCGGGTGCAAGGGCGGCGGAGGGGCGTGAGGACAGCAGCGGTTCCAACGGGTGGCGAAGGGGTGCGGGAGTATGGCGAGGCTCACAAGCAGCGGTGCAGATGGCGGAGGTGGTGGAGGACTCCGACGGCGCGGGGCGACGCACGATGGCGGACTCGGGGCAGTGGTGGCTCCCGGCAAGAAGGCGGCGGCGAACTCAGGGCGGCGGTCTGGGGTGAGAGGCGACGGCGTGGGGAGGTGGCTTTTTATGCACACGAACCGAGGCAGTCCGACGAGGATATGGCATGGCACGGGAGTTCGAGTCGGAGACGTTGCACGGGGGGCTGACGCGTGGCATGGGCGGATGTGCGACACGTGGCGAAGGGAGGAATCGGACGGGTACGAGCGAAGTGCGGGTCCGGGCGACAGGGATGGGTGACACGTGGCAGGGTGCGAGATCGCATGGCGGCGGCCGATTGGACCGTGAATAGTGTTGGGCCGGGCCCAGTACTGTTCACAAGGATTTTCCCAAAATTTTCTTTTTCAGAAAAACAACTAAATCCAAATGAGGTCTAGAAAATGACAAATAAATCCGAAAAATTCACCAAAAATTCCAAAAAAAATCCTTGAGACACAACGAATCCAAATAAAATATTTTCAGCTTATGTTAATTTTTATTTTAATCAGATTAAATCTTTTTTAATTTCTAAAAATTTACTTTAAGCTTTATTAAATTTTAGAAAATTTTATAAATGAATTTTAATTTAAAAGCTTTAAAAACAGTTGAAAACAGGATGTTACATTGATGCAGTTGAGGACAATGTGAAGAAAAAGGGGGAAATCGGGTACTCGGCCTTGAGAAGGATCTTTAGGTAGAGACTTGTGGATTTCTTTAGGGACCATCCTGAGGTATTCATCTTGTATCCTTCACTCTTTGCTATTTTTAACTCAAGTACTTATGCAAGTTTATGAGGGAAATGAATATATACTAAATAAATATATGACTAGTGCTAGCTCTTGCTCAGACAATATGTTATTTGCGATATTCATATTTGAAAACTTGAAATTAGGACTCATGGTGCCACTGTTATTTATCATTTAGGGAGATGATATTCCAGAGCATGAGCTGCCACATCCATTTAATCAAACAAAATCAAGTATGGCTCAGATCACACCAAGAGTTGTTCCTGAAGCTGCATCTGCAGTATCATCGTCAAGTCTCACTGAGCATCAGCCTGTTGCGATGTTACACATGTTTGCCTCTACACCCCAAAGAGGTCAACAGGCCTTCACACCCCAAAGAGGTCAATATTTGCTACTGGCTACAACGCACCGCATCTGAAGAAGGCTATTAGTTAGGACTAAATTATTCATGACACCAACAAAGGATGCAAGTGGTATGGATGAAAGAACCAAAGCATCGAGCACATCTGCTATCAATGGCGATGATGAGTTAGTCAGTTTTATTCCGAAGTCCCTCTTACAATTAGTAAATTCTTTCTAGTTTTTGCCATGTTTTTCTTATCATATTTTATATTGAATAATCGAGTTAAATTTTATATCAATGATGTATTTATAATGTATTTTTGAAGATCTACGGTAGGCTAAGCAAACAAAATTTCAAAAATCTACCGCGAAAAGGAACCTCCTCTAGTAATAGATCACGGATTACCACTAGACGCGCAGCACTCGTGAGCGAAGTAGAGTCGATGTGGCGTGTTGATGCGCTTGTAGTCGTTCTAGCGTAACGCCTCCTCCTTCGTGTCCTTGTGATCGTCACAAGTTGCGGATCGCCCTAGTGTTGAAGCTTCGTATCAACACCTCCAAGGTATCCACACGCACGGCAAGAACACCACGCTACTGGAGTGCTAGCGCCGGCGCGCGGTATTAGATGAGGAAGATGTGGCAACTAGGGTTTCGGAATTCAATTCTCTTGTGAAACCCTATGCCACCTCCTCTATTTATAGGCATCCATCATAATGGGTCTCAATCAAGGCCCATTAGGAACTCATAGTCCATAAGAATTCGGATCACTATCCGAATTAAGTCCCACCTTTTAAGTGTGCGACCCTATAGGTTCACATACACTTAGACATAGCCCGAGTACTCCTACTCGCCCACTAATCGGCAATGCCCCTTAGCAAGACATGCCGACTCCTAAGTATATGCAAAGATCATATCGACTAACCTCAACAAACTCATGCATTTCCTTTGCCTCACGATATCGGTTAAACTCAAGGTGAGTACGTGTCATCCTTGTTTGGTTAGCTCAACCACTCTTTCTCGATTATGTGACTTGAATTCCCGACTACGGTTAACTCTTTAACCGTGAATAGCATGGCCATGCATTTCTGAATCCAATCACCGAGAGGCCTAGAGATATCTCTCCCGTTGCTTGGAGGGGCAAGTCCTATCTTGATCGACCATGTCTCAATGCACGATCATAACAAAACCCGAAAGCTACCTTTATGACTACCCGCCATTTGGAGTAGTGTTTGGCAACCCCTAAGTCGCTTATTATGCATCTTGAGTACGTGCGACGATCTCAAATCTTAAGGATATAGCATACGCATTGTGAATGAAACCAACTGATGACGGTAAGAATGCAACATTCTCGCAGTGTTTCATGGTGGGTCGATCCAACTCCATGTTTGCTAACATGTGTCCATATTATTAGTTTAATATCTTTATATCTATGACCCGTGAAACATGGTCATCAACCAATACATATGCTAGTCTATTAATATGTGTCCTCATATGTTTGACTAGGGATCATCTAAGAATAATCATCGCAGCAATATAGAGTTTCACAATCAAGTCACACACTTGATAATAAATATTGATGATGTTATTCAAGGAACAAGATAAATTATCCAATAATTCATAAACATAATAAACAAAATCATCTCTATGATTGTCTCTAAGGTATATCTTCATCATTTTTATTATGCCATAGTGTGGGTATAAATTGGTGTTAATTTTATAATGTTAATCTGTTAAAGTTCAGCTTAAGATACAATAAAATTCTAGAACCACTACTGAGCTCGATCGGTTGGGTTTGATGAGCTACATTCCTTTAAACGCAAGCTTCACATGCATGCCAAACTTAACTGGTCAATGTCGATCGTTATGGTCGGTTTAATTTTTGCACTAATTCGTTGATTACCTGACGCATGTCCGGTTCGCGTCAAAATCAACCGCAGGAAAACATGACCATGACCATGGACGCGCGATACCGTCGGAAAGCAACACGTACATGCTATTGTGGAGTAAATTGATCCGTACTTACACATTTTGTTTTGAAACGGGCTTACACATTTTGTGGCTGCTGGTATATACAGAATGAAAAACGGTAAAAGATAATTTATTTTATTTGATATTTGTATCTGACAAAATACGAATATAATATGTAAAATACGTATTCGAGAATATTTGTATTCATATTCGAGAACATTTATATCCGTATTTAAGAATGTTCATATTCATATTCGATACTATTCCCATTCGTGAGGATGATTATAGAAAGTAATTTTCTAATGAAGCAATATTTACAAGCAAGAAGTGAAAATTACTTTGTATAATTTTCAACTCTATATGTTATACTGTTACCTTATGTAGATATGTAGTCATGTTACATAAATTTATTCTACTAAAATTTGTTATAAAAATTTTAGAATATTCACGTTTGACGTAATTAAATACATATTCGATTCACATTTATGTTTGTTACGACGTTCATTTTTATATTTAAGACTATTCAACTTACAATCGATCCGTTTTCATCCATAAGTATATAACCAGCGTATGAACGAATTCAAATCTTGGAGTTGACGTACGTACTAACCACCATGTACTTGTACGTCCAATCATATATTTTAAGCCACCGTTTTAGGGAAGGCAACCCCGTGGCCCGTGGGGGACCGGGGGCGAGGGGCTAGGCCGCTAGCATACTTAATTAACGTTTATAAATTAGTTAATAAAGTTATATCATAATTTTTATATTCGTATCTGACCTGTTTTTCAATCCCTCGTGGCCCCGTGGGACAGGGACGGGGAAGAGGAGTAGAGGACTGAGCCCCCGTGGGACCCTCGATTCTGTTGCCATCCCTACTTTATTTTTATATATTCTATTCTTTTTTGTTACGATTTATAGTTTTTAACTGAAATTTTTGAATTTTAGCTGTTTACGACAGATATTACAGAGAGAGATACTCGTTTGCGATTTTAAATGATACATATGTTGGACTTTTAACGTGTACTATAATTAACTTATAGACTTCATTTTAAAAAAATACTTCATTTGAAAGTTAGATACTATAACAAAAACCAAAAACCATTTTAACAAACTGAAAAAAACATACCCTGTATCTCAATTACCATTTTAGGTTTTCACCCTTTCTTCGTTTTCACAGACTATATCTCAATTATCATTTAGGCATCCTTCGTGACGTAGCAATTCCATGAAAATTTTATATGTATTATTACATTGCTTCCTGTAAAATTTCTACATTTCCTAAATATACCCTTACACATTGGTGAGCTAGCCAACACACACACACACACACACACACACACACACACACACACATATATATATATATATATATATATATATATATTTTTTTGTGAGAGAAGAATATGCATATATATATATCCTTGTGTAAATAAATATTAGATTTCATAACTCCATTGAATTATATATAGTTTCAGTCCCAAACTTGATTGCTTCCTGTCAAAACTGTTTTTTGTATGGCGGTTAAATTGATCGACCGAGTGTATATATTGGCTAGATTCTTTTGGGCTGCGTGTTTATGTGTTTTGGTTTTTGTTACAGTAACTATATTTTAAACAGTGTATCTTTTCAAGGTAAAGTCTATAAATCGATTGTAGTAGACACTATATCAACTTCAGCTATATCAGTTAAAATCGTATACTACTGTCTCTATCTTCATGTTCTCTCTCGTGAACAGTCAGAATTCAAAAACCATAAATCAAAATTTATAAGTTATAGTCTAAAAGAATTCACCCATTATATGTTAAATCCATAGCCTGTTTCTGATCTTGAGTTACAACTGTCTGAGACTTGAGGCCCTTCCCTACGCAATGCTGTAATGACCTAACGGGGAAAGGTGCATGAACATGTGGAAACAGAACCCTGTACTATTGATTTCTTGCTCGTGGGATCAAATGCAGGCCATGCCATGAGAGCATGCATGCAATGTATGAAGATTCACACAAGACCCCATCTTCCATAACTTTTGTAGAGACTGGTCTAAGCTAAACAATAGAGTTTGATCTTATCAATTTAATGTTAGTAGAATTAAGTACTGTGTTGCTTGGCCATAACTCAGCTTCTATTGCACTATAAATATGACATCCTAAAAGTTTAGATTCTGAAAAATATGTAATTAAAAGAATCTTTTGGAATATATGCTCTCTGCAATTGGATTTTATTGGATTTTTCTTGATTCTTGGTTAAGGTTCCAATAAATAAAGATAATGAAAACCTAACTCAAAAAGGAAGATACAATTAATAGAAGTTAAATCCAAAATAAAAGATGAATTTGAAAAGATGATCCAGCAATTAGGGTAAAAGGACTTACTAGGAGTATGGTGGTAAATCGATCGATAAAAGTCACGAGCTAATGGAAAATAAAATTTAATGGACAATGGGCCTAGCCCCAAAAATTCTCTAGCCTTTTGGCCTGGCCGAGCCAGCTCGGCTCCCTCCTTCCTTGTCCGTGCTTTGCCGCGTAGAATTTTCTCCGCCACCCTTGTCACGCAGCCCATCTCCTACCGCGCCACCTCTGTGGACCGCTACCATCAACGTGCCCCGCGCCCATATCGTTGCCGATCGCTCGCGACCGCCATATCTCGCTCCCGCTACCACAGAATGCCATCACGTCCAGCTGTCCTCCTTTTGACCTGCCGCTCGGAAGAAGGTCGATGAGGCGCCGAACGGACCACCGCGCTATACCTACTCGAGTTAGCCACAGCTTGCGCCTACGCCGCCGCAACTTGATGCTACATCTGCCCCCCGTCAAGCACCTAATCGGCGCATGTCGCTCCCATCAGCCATAGCCCCGCCTGGCCCTGCTCCGTCGCATCACCATTCCTCTTCATGCGCCGTAGGACCGTTGTCGTATCCTTCACCCACACGCGCGCCCATTCCTCCCTCGCAGCGATGTAGTCCTCTCTGACTTGTCACATGTCCCCTCCATCACTCCTCCCCGATGGTTGTGCCCAGCCATGCCGCCCTACGCCTCGGCCATACCGACCGTGTAAGGTCGCACGTCGCTAGCCGCTACGCCGCCTATAAAAGTCATGGTAGGACACCAATACTCTCTGTTGTGGCTACAGACCAAACAGAGAGAGAGAGTATGGTGGTGGAGAGTTAGGTGAACAAATGACCTCTTGGCCTGCTCCAAGACTCGATATCATATATATACATGTACCCTCGTAGGGAGTGTGTTTACAATCGTGGCTTCGCCACCGAAGCCTTTCTTACTACGTGGTTCTCAATAGGCTAGCTGGGTTTAGATGGGGGCCACCCCTACAACACTCTCCTTACACTCTACTCCTCCCACCACAAGGAATCGATTTCCCGTGCCCCACAGCTCACCGATGGTTTCGTCTCCCTCAACTACGGTTAACCGGCAATCCGGCAACTGGAGCCACCGCGAGCCAATTCCACTAAGCTGGAGCCTCCACAAAGTACGATGATGCCATCCCCAACTTCGTCCGAGATTCCTACTGCCCGAGTAGAGCCCGCACCATGCACCTCCACTGCTCGCCGTAGTCTTACATTGTCCAGCCACTCCCAACATCCCCAAGCTCATCCAAGCATTCAGGTGAAGTCGTGTCGCCCCGTAGATGCTCCCCTACCAGTAAATAGTGCTAGGACACCGTAGATAGTCACCCCCTGTTTCTCCTATTCCGTCACCGCCTATGGTCGTTGCTGATCGCCACAACCACCAAATTGGTCGACAGGACTAAGCTCGAACATGCATTCAGGCACGAGCATCTCATTTTTGAAAAGCTCATGTTCGGTCGTCGCTTCTATCATCGGTGGTGAGCCCTTCTGTGTCAAGACCCGAATATGCAAATTCGGACTCTCTTTATATTCTGCACTAGTCCAAGATCACGCTAGTGCACACAGTTAAACATAGATGACATAACAACCATATACACGCTAAAAATAAAGGAAAACTCAAATATCAATAAATATCTAAAGTACGACCTTATGGTCAAACTTACAATATCACTAGCCCGAAGGGCTCAAAGTCTAGCAGTGGAAAGAAGCAAAATAAGTGTAATAGCCATTCGACATGCCCATAGGCAATCGACTGGGGAGCGAATTCCTAATCCGTGAAGTCGCTGATGTATTCTCCCTCCGGTACCTCCTGCTGGTAATACTCCTCCTCCTCAATTGAGCAACAATGGCATAAAGCTATGAGTACATTGGTACACAGTATGTCGTTTGTAATGAATGAATACAATATAATATGCAAGGCTTACCAATGGATGGCTGAAAGGTTAATTTGCATAAAATAATATTTTAAGATAAATACAATAAATAGATTAAGAGTGAACTTTAATGAAAATAGTAATAAATAAATAATCAACAGAATTACAATTAAACCACTTGTGAACCTCCCATCCACAAGCTAAGCCAACAGTGAACTACCTGTTCACTTTCCAACCACAAACCACAAGTTTATATGAAATCACTATCCCTCGTATGAAATTACCGAGCATTGTCCACAACCGAGGATACGGCTATTCGAATAGTTTTACACTCTGCAGAGATTGCACAACTGTACCCACACGATGCGATTAACCTCGCGCTAAGGAAATCACATCAAAGCCTTTACAAAGTTCAATCTCAACTGAGAGACCATGTGGATGAGACCCCATGTTTGTGATAAGTAATTGACTCATGTTTCTGAAAAGTTTGAGTTTGATTTGGGTGACTTATGTTAAAGTACTTTCTACTGGTGCTTATATATGATTATACTGTTTCGAGCGGTGCTATGTGATGTTTTCTTGTCTGTGATTATCAGCTATCACGGACGGTTTTTAGTTAAAAATCATCTGTGATGTTCTTTTCTACCCCTAAATCTATTTATGTTTATTGGCTAGCCTCTGGAAATGCTAGCCATACCCTCTGAAATAAGCAGATCAACATGTACATGTATACATCCAATTCACATCTTAATTAATTTCACAAACATAAAACATCCAATTCACATCTCAATTCATTTCACAAACATAAAACATCCATTAACAAATACACAATTACAAAAGATCTACATTGCATTTGCACTTAGGTGTTAACATTGCATTTTTTATTGCTCTATCACTTTGGAATCGAGGTCTCGCGAAAGGAATAGATCCATAATTAACGAACTTATCAGGCTGCATAAGCAATACTTGGATGGTGCATGATTGCCATACAAGTATTGCTTGTGCAGCCTGACAAGTCGTTGATTATGGATTGTTCCTTTCACGAGACCTCGATTCCGGAGTGATAGAGCAATAAAAAATTATTCTACGTTATGGAACTCTCTATTTTAGTTTATGACCTTAGCTAGCAAAAAGTACATGTACTCTTCTCGAATTTGTGCAAGGTCTGTCTGTTGTAATGCAGTTGTCGGGATGGACGCAGTCTGTCGATAGGAATATCAAGGTGCGTATATATATAATCTGATAAGTATGAAATAATTATAGAAAGATTGACAAACCTTTTGATAGAGACGGGGTGCCCGATCTTTCGATGAGATTGATAACTATCGATTTGGTGGAGGTGACTCTCGCGATCCGACTACAACCGTACGACGTCGCTCGCGCCTTAGCAATCGCTGAACCAACTCCGAGATGTTATTGATCTTGCGGGAAGCACGATCAACTTGAACACAAAGTTCAATCCCTGCAAGCAATCGAAGAACTAGCAAGAATAAGACAAAAGACAATCTGATATTGTGAATAACAAAGTTGGTATTGAAAAACAAAGGTGGGATCCCGAAGGTAGTCTTGACAGGTGGTCGTCTGACACAACTGAAGAACCAAAGTTTGCGCAACGGCTAAACCTAAACTCAACGAAATCCAAGTCCTAGCAGGGGACGGCGGCTCCTATTTATAGAGAAACGACCAGGGGCGGCGCCCTAGGGTTACAAGGCCCATGGGCCCAAGTGGTGGTGGAGCAGCACCCTTTTTGACTCGGACTCAGAAATCAACGTGGATTGTTTTTATGATTGCGACCAGCTCGGGTGGAATTTGAATATGAAGTCAGATCCGTTGGAAAGTAGACTTCATAAGCTTTCCATGAAGTACAAGAACGCCCCAAACGGAGTCCGTATGAAGAAGTTATGCCCGTTTGAATGTGGTACCAACGCAGCAGTCCGAATCCGAATCCAAAACGTGTCCAACTCGGATTCTTGCTTGACTTGATCCCAAAGTGACGTGGTGACCTCTATGATTCTGTCCTTGCATGTCCATGACTCCATGTCCCTTTTTTTCATCCTTTCCCAGGTTCCTAAGCACGATTAAATCACTTGTATTACGTAGCGGTCTATTCTCAGTAATATATGAACCTAGGAATGAATTCACCTGAAAATTAAGTTGACGAGCACGAGCTCGAGTAAGTGGTCCTTGTTGTGGATGAGTTGTATCCATGGAAGGGATGTCCTCATCATCCTCCCCTTCTTGCATTTGAGTCATTCTCGACTCAAGTTCATCTTCTTCCCCCAAATATGGCTTCAAATCTGCAATATTAAATGTGGGACTAACCCCGAATTCTGTAGGCAGATCAAGCTTATATGCATTATCATTAATCTTAGCTAACACCTTGAATGGACCATCAGCTATAGGCATCAACTTAGACTTTCGCAACTCAGGAAATCTATCTTTGCGCAAATGCAACCAGACTAAATCATCAGGTTCAAAAGTTAAACTCTTTCTACCATGACTACCAGCAATCTTATACTTAGCATTCATGCGCTCTATGTTTTCTTTAGTTGTTTCATGTAATTTAAGGACAAATTCAACACGCTTCTTAGCATCTAAATTCACTTTTTCAGAGATGGGGATAGGCAATAAATCAATAGGAGCACGAGGATTAAAGCCATATACTACCTGAAAAGGGCTCATCTTTGTGGTAGAGTGTAGCGATCTATTGTAAGCAAATTCTACATGAGGTAGACATTCTTCCCACGCCTTCAAGTTTTTCTTCAAGATAGCCCTCAACATAGTTGATAGCGTGCGGTTGACAACTTCAGTTTGTCCATCTGTTTAGGGGTGACAAGTAGTAGAAAATAGCAGCTTGGTACCCAATTTAGCCCATAATGTGCGCCAAAAGTGACTCAAAAACTTCGCATCTCGATCTGAAACAATGGTATTGGGCACTCCATGTAGTCGAACAATCTCTCTGAAAAATAAATCAGCAACATTTGTAGCATCATCGCTCTTATGGTAAGGTATAAAATGTGCCATTTTAGAAAATCTATCGACCACCACAAAAACACTATCTCTCCCCTTCTTTGTGCAAGGTAATCCTAAAACAAAGTCCATTGAAATATCCTCCCAAGGAATGCTAGGTACAGGAAGAGGCATATATAAACCATGTGGATTAAGTCGGGACTTAGCTTTATTGCAGGTGGTGCAGCGAGATACATAGCGCTCAACGTTGCGCCTCATCCTTGGCCAACAGAAGTGTTCAGCGAGGATATCCTCCGTCTTTTTGACACCAAATGACCCATTAGTCCTCCCCATGTGCCTCCCAGAATAACAAAAGACGAACAGAGTGGGCCGAATGCATAGTTTGTTAGCTCTAAATAAAAATCCATCATTGAAAGCAAATTTATTCCAGCATCTACCATTTTTGCAATTGGACAAGGTATCTTTAAACTCATCATCAGAAGTGTATAGTTCCTTTATTGTCTCCAAGCCAAAAATTCTACAATCAAGTTGAGACAACATTGTATACCGTCTAGACAAGGCATCAGCAATCATATTTTTCTTCCCTTTCTTGTGTTTTATGACATAAGGAAAAGATTCAATGAATTCAACCCAACGAGCATGTCTACGGTTCAGTTTAGTTTGACTTCTAATATGTTTCAATGATTCATGATCAGAATGGATAACAAATTCTTTGGGCCATAAATAATGTTACCATGTTTCTAAAGTTCGAACAAGGGCAAGTAATTCCTTATCATAAGTAGAATAGTTCAAACTAGGTCCACTCAATTTCTCACTAAAATAAGCAACAGGTTTACCTTCTTGTATCAACACACCACCAATTCTAATTCCGCTAGCATCACACTCAAGTTCAAAAGTCTTACCGAAGTCAGGAAGTTGGAGCAATGGTGCATTTGTGAGCTTTTCTTTGAGAAGGTTGAAAGCTTCTTCTTGCGCTTTTCCCCATTTAAATGAAACACCTTTCTTTGCTAATTCATTAAGTGGTGCAGCGATGGTACTGAAATCTTTCACAAAGCGGCGATAGAATCCCGCAAGTCCATGAAAACTCCGCACTTGTGTGACCGTTTGTGGTGTTGGCCAACTTTTTATAGCTTCAATCTTGGCTTCATCTACTTCAATTCCCTGCGGAGTAACAACATAGCCAAGAAAACAAACACGATCGGTGCAAAAGGTGCACTTTTCGAGGTTACCAAATAAACGTGCATCCCTTAGAGCAATGAAAACAGCACGTAAGTGTTCAAGATGTTCATCTAGCGACTTGCTGTAAATCAATATATCATCAAAGTAAACTACCACAAATTTACCAATGAAAGCACGTAAAACTTCGTTCATTAATCTCATGAAAGTGTTAGGGGCATTAGTTAATCTAAAAGGCATCACTAGCCACTCATATAATCCGAACTTAGTTTTAAATGCCGTCTTCCATTCATCTTCAAGTTTCATTCTAATTTGATGGTATCCACTACGCAAGTCAACTTTAGAAAACATTGTAGAGCCACTTAATTCATCAAGCATATCGTCTAACCTAGGAATAGGATGACGGTATCTAATGGTAATATTATTGATAGCTCTACAATCAACACACATACGCCATGATCCATCCTTCTTAGGTACTAAAATGACTGAAACAGCGCAAGGACTAAGTGATTCACGTACGTACCCTTTATCAAGCAATTCTTGAACTTGGCGCTGAATTTTTTTAGTTTCTTCTGGGTTTGTCCTGTATGGTGCACGGTTGGGTAGTGATGCACCGGGAATTAAATCAATTTGATGCTCAATCCCTTGAAGCAGTGGCAATCCCAGTGGTATGTCCTTCGGAAAGATATCTTTGTACTCCTGCAAAATGTTAGTGACAGCAGGGGGCAAAGAAAATGGTATCTCGTCAAATGAAAACAAAGTGGTTTTGCAAACTAATGCATAGCAAACAGAATTACTAGCATCCAATTCAGTCATATCAGATTTAGTAGCAAGAAAACTAGCACCTTTCAAATGTATTTCTTTTTTGTTCACATGAGCAGATTTCAGTTCTTTCTTCTTATGTTGTGCAAGCTCTTTTGCTACAATCTGATTTTCGCTCTTAGATTTCTCTAGACTCTTCTCTCTACTAGCTCTAGCAAGTTCATCTTTAACAATTTGTTCTTAAGTCATAGGATGCAGCACAATTTTCTTTCCTTTGAACATGAGATAGTATTGATTATTTCTACCATGATGCACACAATCAGAATCGTATTGCCAAGGTCTTCCTAATAACAATGAACAAGCTTGCATAGGTAAAACATCGCAGTCAACATAATCATGGTTGGAACCCATAGAAAAGTGCACTTTCACCATTCGTGTTACCTTCAATTTACCACTGTTGTTGAACCATTGAATATGGTATGGGTGCGGATGAGGTTTGGTTGGCAAAGTAAGCTTCTCCACCATATCCATACTCGCCAAATTGTTGCAACTCCCACCATCAACAATTATGCGAACCGAGCGTTCCTTGACAACGTCCTTGATTTGGAACAGATTATAGCGCTGATTTTGCTCGGCCGGAGAAACTTGAGCACTTAGTACGCGTTGCACTATAATGCTCAAATACTTGTCGACATCTTCGGCGACAACATGTTCCTCATGATCAGATTCTTCTTCATCTCCTATAGGGTCAGTTGCAAGCATAGCATATGTTTCATCATCAAAATCACTAGCAGAGGAATACCCATCATCATCGCGTATAATCAATACACGCTTGCTTGGACAGTCCCGCATCATGTGTCCATAGCCTTTGCAGCGATGGCATTGAACGTCCCTTGTTCGTCCGGTCGAAGCAACTGAAGAGGATGTTTTTGCAGGAAGTTGTGGTGCTGATTTGTGTGCTTCAGAAACTCGTGGCGCCGAAATTGATGTAGTAGGGCGCGGCTTGTTGTTGGAGTGTGATGGCGCCACAATGGACGAGGGAGTAGGGGTGCGCGGAGTCCATGAATTTGTGCGACCTGCAGAAGAATTAGATTGCATTCTCGTCTGGCGTCCCTGCAACTCTCGTTCAGGTTTGCAAGCAAGATGAAACAATCTAGTAATGGAGTTGTAATCTTTATAATCAACTCTCCCAAAAACCACCCAAAAACCTAGCCATGGATGCCTCCTCATTCTCAACTAACCCACAACGTAACATACCAATTTGTAATTCCTGATAATATTCTTCCACAGATTTTGCACCTGTTGTAGACGCTTGCGGTTTATTTAATGATCACGAGCATAATATGAGGGAACAAATCGATGGCGCATAAGCAATTTTAAAGCCTCTCAGGTGTTAGGAATGTTATTGGGATTTTGACGACAATGTTCTTTCCAACAAACAGAAGCAAAGTCGGTAAATTCACTAGTAGCAGCCCTAACTCGTCTATTCTCGTGAAATTCATGGCAAGCAAATTTTTGATCAACACTAGTTCCCAATTAAGATAGCTATCGTGATCATATTTACCATTGAAAGAAGGCATAGTGAATTTAACCTTAGCAAAGAATCATCGTGGTCACGCACTCACGCAGTGGGGTTCCTTCGCATACCTTGTCGGTTAAAACGCAATTGTCGACGAGCTCGATCGTTGTTGTGGTTGACCGCCATCGCCTCGGAATCACCCATATGGTCGGATTCATCTTGTCTCCGCATCGCAAAGCAGGGGAACAATGCACGAAGCTTGGGCAATCTCCTCAAGCGCGCCATAATATCTACCAACGAATTGTTAGTGGTACCTTGCGCTTTCTCCATCGCAGCGAGTGTGGCATTGGTCTCAATCTGGCGCCCTCAAGTTGAGCAAGTCGCTCATTCGTCACTCGACATCCTCCTCAAGACCTCTCGCACGAAGGTTCATAAGGCGAGAAAATGTTGTACGATTGCCTTAGTACGAGGAGTATGAGATTGATCCTCATCCGTTGTATGACCTGCCATTGTTAACAAAACACAAGAATATGTTCCTAACAGCAACTACTAGGATGAGGAGGTTCAAAAAGTCGCTCACACTCAAGCCTTTTATCGAACTCTTACCAATTCTTACCAAGCAAAACAGGGGTGATCGGCTCCCAATGATGTCAACGTATCTCTGAAAATTGGATGGAGCGATTGCCAGGTGAAGCTCAGCCTGTACGGTGTAGGAGAGGTGTAGTTGGGAAGGCTCAAGTTTGGTAGCAAGGATTAGCAATAATCAATTCAGAAAATGCAAGCTGAAAAATCGCTCAACGCCGGTTGGTGCTGGTCCTAGGCTAGACCGTACTAGAGACGCGAGCCTAGAACACAAACGAGTACACCGCACAGAAAGAATCTAGATGACGTTGCCCACGGAGTTCAGAGGCTCAGAAAAGGACGCCGTCTTCATGGGACACCTTAGAATCACTTGTAGAAGGTCCCTGTCAATTTTGAGCGAATTCCGAGAAAGTTAACTTTTGTTGACTTTGCGGCCCGCTTTGAGGCCCTAAACGACCTTTTTGGGGTCGGTCGCCAGCGCATGCGTGGTGACTTACGCGGATCTGAAATCTCCAGATTTTTCAGACTTCATTTTTTCTAGCCCTATTTTCCCGTTTCCTTTCCAACGGATCAAGAAACGCCTCAATCGGAGGTCGTATGCAAAAGTTAGGATTGTCTCTCTCCTCTTCTCTTTTTTTTTTACGCCGCGGCTCTTTCTATCTGTGGCTGCCTTTTCCTTCTTGTCTATCTACTTTGCTCCCACTCCGAGTCCAATTCCAAGTCCTACTCCGAGTCCAATTCCGAGTCCTACTCCGAGTCCAATTCCGAGTCCAATTCCGAGTCCAATCCCGAGTCCCCCTCTTTTTCTTCCCTCAACGTGGCAGTTCGAAACCAACCGCGACGGTGAAACCAAGACGTGAACAGAACTCAAAACTCTAGAGGAACTAGGCACTAAGACCAGTAAAGGACACGACGATGCAACCGAAAGTTCAACAATGCAATGTACTGAAAAGAAAATTGCGAGGCTAAGATTGGTTTGGACAGGGTGATCTAGTACTATTTTTTTTGGCTTTTTGTGTACTGTAGGTAATGAAAAGCAATCTAATCTATGAATAACTGGAAATTCTCACCGAGCAACCTTGAGCTCTGATACCACTTGATGGAGACGGGGTGCCCGATCTTTCGATGAGATTGATAACTATCGATTTGGTGGAGGTGACTCTCGCGATCCGACTACAACCGTACGACGTCGCTCGCGCCTTAGCAATCGCTGAACCAACTCTGAGATGTTATTGATCTTGCGGGAAGCACGATCAACCTGAACACAAAGTTCAATCCCTGCAAGCAATCGAAGAACTAGCAAGAATAAGACGAAAGACAATTTGATATTGCGAATAACAAAGTTGGTATTGAAAAACAAAGGTGGGATCCCGAAGGTAGTCTTGACAGGTGGTCGTCTGACACAACTGAAGAACCAAAGTTTGCGCAATGGCTAAACCTAAACTCAACGAAATCCAAGTCCTAGCAGGGGGCGGCGGCTCCTATTTATAGAGAAACGACCAGGGGCGGCGCCCTAGGGTTACAAGGCCTATGGGCCCAAGTGGTGGTGGCGCAGCACCCTTTTTGATTCGGACTCAGAAATCAACGTGGATTGTTTTGATGATTGCGACCAGCTCGGGTGGAATTTGAATATGAAGTCAGATCCGTTGGAAAGTAGACTTCATAAGCTTTCCATGAAGTACAAGAACGCCCCAAACGGAGTCCGTATGAAGAAGTTATGCCCGTTTGAATGTGGTACCAACGCAGCAGTCCGAATCCGAATCCAAAACGTGTCCAACTCGGATTCTTGCTTGACTTAATCCCAAAGTGACGTGGTGACCTCCATGATTCCGTCCTTGCATGTCCATGACTCCATGTCCCTTTCCTTCATCCTTTCCTAGGTTTCTAAGCACGATTAAATCACTTGCATTAGGTAGCGGTCTATTCTCAGTAATATATGAACCTAGAAATGAATTCACCTAGAAATTAAGTTGACAAGCACGAGCTCGAGTAAGTGGTTCTTGTTGTGGATGAGTTGTATCCATGGAAGGGATGTCCTCATCACCTTTGAATTGGTGATCTTTGAGGAATCGAGGAGTAGTCTCATGTGGTGGTAAACGTAGAATCTACATGTGTTGCCTGGCATCTCCTAGTGGCACTGCAAAAAATAGAATGTGTTAATTCTAGAAGCATTACTATCAACTGTTGCATAGGATTAATTAATGTATACTAATGAATACCAAAATTTTTTTAACATATTTCAGGGCGTTGGCCCCTTGCGTTGAGAGACCTGCCTTTACAACGAACAGGGCGAACGACCTACGTGGTTCGAAAAGGTTAACCTTAGTCATTCGGAAGGAAAGAAAGAGTACAATATAGTTATATATGGAGAAAATGTACTTACCTATCGAATAATTGGTTGATAACTGTGTAGTCGGTTTTATTCTTACTTAGAGAAACATAATTGTTCACAAGGTCATCGATCCCCAAGAATTAGATGCGCTGCAGGACGAGGTGGTGATGACTCTATGTTATCTTGAGATGTATTTTCCTCATTCGTTTTTTGATATCATGGTCTATCTCATTATTCACGTTGTGTGGGAGATAAAAATGTACGGAACTGTATTCTTACGTAGCATGTACCCATTTGAAAGGTTCATGGGAATTCTCAAGTCCAATGTACGGAATCGATCTCGGTCGGAGGGTAGCATCGTCGAAGGTTATGCAAGCGAAGAGGTCATTAAGTTTTGTGTCGATTATATGGCTCAGATTAAATCGATAGGTGTGCCTTAATCTTGTCATGAGGGGAGGCTCAAGGGTATCGGAACTATCGAAAGGAAAGCAATCACTCTAGATATGGACACATATGCTTAAGCCCATTTCACGGTCTTGCAACACATGACTGAAGTGGCCCCTTATGTCGACCAGCACAATGATGTGCTTCGGCAAAAGAATCCAGAGCACTCGGATGTTTGGATCATGAGACAACACAACAGTCGGTTCAACCAATGGTTGAAGGAGCAAATCGCTAGGAGCTCATCAAGTGAGATGTTGACAAGGTTGGTAAAATGGCCAACATTTACAGTTATGACATGACAAGAATATAACATAAATGGGTACACATTCTATATACAGACTCGGAATGTAAAGAGCACTAACCAGAACAGCGGTGTCTGCATAGATGCGTTCAGTACCGATGGGTTGAGAAACTCGTATTATGGGTTCATAGAAGAGATTTGGGAGCTCGACTATGTGGTTTTCAAGATCCCCTTATTTCGTTGCTATTGGGTGCATCTCCCATAGTTGAAGGTTGACAAATATGGTGTCACTACCGTGGACCTCCAACATGTCGGATACAAAGATGAACCATTCGTACTCGGTAACCAAGTTGTTGAAGTTTTCTATGTAACCGACTCGGTAAATAAGAAGCAGCATGTAGTTTTTTTATGGAAAAAGGAGAATTATCGGAGTAGAGAATGTAGTGGACGAGGACAAATACAATTAATTTGACGAGTTACCACCTTTTGGAAATGGCATAAGGGTTGACGACGAACAACATGATGAAACTAGTTACATATGCATTGATCATCATGAAGGGCTAATTTTTAAAGGAAATAAGTAAGTCGAATGAGAATATACGATATATATGTGGGCATTTGTATTTATGTATATAATAATGCATGTATGTGATGTGTATATGTGAATTTGCATTTATGTATATAACAATGCATGTGTGTGATGTATTTGTGAATTTGCATTTATGTATATGTGAAAATGTGTGATATATCGGTACATTTTGAGAATGAGTAGTCATACAAATGTATCTCTATATATGTTCATTGGGCTGTTGTAAAAAATACATTGGGCTGTTGTAAAGAAATATATACACTCTGTGAGGTCTTATTACAGTACCTGCTGGTTGGTGTAGGTAATAACTCAAGTACCTAGGAAGGAAAGGCTTATTCACATGCATTTGCTCTTAGTTAAGAACCGTCAGGATGTTTTATCACGCATTTGCTCTTAAGTAAGAACCGTCTGTGATGTTAAATATCACATACGGTTCTTAGTTAAGAACCGTCTGTAATAATCCTTCTATATATACCCGAAAGTTAGGATTTTGCGCGTACACTGCAGTTATAGCTTCATGATTGTCTCTCGGATTTTAATCGGTAAAATATTTTTAATTGCAATAGGGACCATCTGTGTCATTAGCACATGACAATCATGAAACTTCATGCTATTTAACTTCAAATCTTGCATCGAAACAAGTTTCTTCATATTACCGGAGTAACCAGATGGAACTTTGACACCATGCAAGTACTGGCACAATTTTGTTTTCTCGGCCTTAGACAAAGTGTAACATGCAGGAGGATGGTACGTTTGTCTATTATCTATTTCTGTCAGTGCTAACTCAGATCTGATGTCCATATCAGCCAAGTCAAGCTGTGCGTTGACGCCATCCTTTGTTTTATCACGAATGTTCAGTAAGAAATCAATCAAGCTGTCACATACATTCTTCTCTACGTGCATGACATCGATGTAATGTCGAACATCTAGGTACTCCCAATAAAGTAAGTCCTAAAATATTGATCTCTTTTTCCAGATGTTCTTCTCATGAGCCCTTAATTTACGTCCCTATTCGAGGACAACATCTAAATCTTTAACCATATTATAAACCTCTTTTCCGCTGAAATGCCTTGGAGCTGAACTGTCATCTTTCTCTCCATCAAATTGTTTCTTCATCTTGCGGTATGGGTGAGCCCTCCGAAGGAACCGACGGTGACGCATGTACACTGTTTTACGTGATAGTTTCAGCTACACACCCTTGATACCATCTAAACAGTGAGTACAAGCTTTGTCACCTTTTGTACTCTGGCCCGACAGGTTAGCAAGAGCAGGATAATCATTTATGGTGTAGAACAATAAGGAGCGCAAAGTGAAGTTCTCTCGTTTGTATGCATCTCATACCTGTACTCCTTCGTTCCACAGTACTTTTAGATCTTCCACCAACGGTGCTAGGTACACATCAATATCCTTCCCAGGTTGCTTTGGCCCTTGGATAAGTATCAACAGCAAAATATACTTTCACTTCATACATAACCAAGGAGGAAGGTTATAGATGCAGAGAGTCACGGGTCAAGTGCTATGTCGGCTGCTCATGCTACTGAAAGGATTCATTTCATCTGTACTCAATTCAAACCTTATATTCTTCGGTTCTGCACTAAAATCTGTAAATCTCTTATTGATATTTCTCCACTGGGCAGAATCAGCAAGGGGTCTCAGCATTCCATCCTTTTTGCGCTCCTCCGAGTGCCAACGCAGCAGTTTTGCCTAATTTGGATTCACAAAAAACCGCTTCAAATGATGAATTATAGGAAGATACCATGCCACCTTTTCAGGAGGTCCTTTCTTCACCTCTATTCTCTCTCCATCATCTGATTGATTGTTACGTTTGTATTGGGATACGTTCCACACTGGACATACATGCATATTTACATACTCTTTACGGTAGAGGATATAGTCGTTTGGACATGCATGTATTCTATCTACTTCCATTCCCAATGGACAAAGAACCTTCTTGGATTTATATGTGATTTTAGGTAACTCATTTTCCTCCGGAAGTATGTCCGCTAAAAGACCTAGCAGCGCCGTGAAACTCTTGTCGGACCAACCGTTGCTTGCCTTCAATTTCAACAGTTCAAGTACAGTTGACAACTTCGTGTACTTTGACCTGCAGCATGTGAATAAAGATTTCTCCAAGTCCTCCATCAAGCCTCGGAATTTAACATACTCTCTCTGATCATAATTCTCTTCTACTTCATGATGCATCTAATCCAGATTGTCATCGTACAACCTGTTCGAATCCGAACCACAATCGACATCATCTGGCAGTATATCATTGACTTCACCGGCGATGTCATCCAACGGCATATCATTGACTTCACCGGTGATTTCATCCGGCGGCATATCATTAACTTCGCCATGACTGGTCCAACACTTATACCCCTCTTTAAAACCCCTCTGAATCAAGTGCGCTTCAATCTGCTCTCGATTCTTAAACATCTTTAAATTCTCACAGTCAGTGTATGGACAATACATATATTCCACTCCCTTATTCAACATATCCTCCTCGGCAGCTCTTGTAAAAGCAGACACACCATTAATGTACTCTTCACTCACACGGTTTGTAGTATACATCCAACTTCGGTCCTATATTATGCACATATATAACAACTTAATTAGTATTAAAAACCACATGCATTGAGGCTAACTAGCTAAATCTAAATTAGTTTTATCTAAATTTTGATGAAATGAAAAATAAATTTCATTACTAACCATATCTAGAGCAACCAAGAACTTGATGAATCTTCAAAGCTCTCCTGCCAAATAAGCCTCCTCCCACCAAATTAAATGGCCTGAAAGCTTTGCTGCCTTCAGCTGCAGTACCGGCTAGATCTGGATCGAAATGAAGACAGATGTGGTTCTGACGCGCGCAACAAATACCTAGTCGGATTATCACAGACAGTTTTTGTTTGGTAATGAAATACCACAGACGGTTTTTAATATAAAACCGTTTGTGATAATCTAGATTATCGCAGACGGTTTTTAACAAAAAAAACTGTCTGTGATACTAGAATACACAGACAATTTTTCATTAAAAACCGTCTGTAATAATCTGGATTATCACAAACGATTTTTAATGAAAAATCGTATGTGATATTCTAGTATCATAGACGGTTCATCGGTAAGAACCGTCTGTAATACTTCTTTTTTCCGCCACAAACACCATAGACGGTCTCCAAATTAAAACCGCTCAGGATAGTATACATCACGCATTTATTTCATAAAACCGTCTGTGATTTGATGTCTAGTAGTAGGCTTTCTGTAGTAGTGTGTATTCTAAACTCTGATATGTAATATTTTAATTCAATATATTTTATGCGATGTATAACTTAAGATAGCAATATATCTGTGAGCATTAGCTACTAATTTAGGAAATAATACGATAAAATTACAGAGAATTCTGGGTTGCAAAACCTTAGATCTGACAATGAAGGAAACGGGACCGTGTTTATCCTTAATAATAATAGGGTCTAAAATGCTGCTTGACTATGGTAGTTCTGTAGTTGCAGCCGCAAGACATTAATTAAATTGTTCAATATGGACTGCCCGATCGAGTTTTGGACGGCTTAGATTACCGTAGTGATTTAGAAGTTATGAGTCGACGTCTCGTGAAGATCACGATCCTAGTTGGCATTGGTTTTTGATTAGATGGCCAAAAGTCACCGTGAAACGATGTTTCAGTGATTAGTCCAGAGAAGAAACCAAAACGCATGCGCCAAGCGACTAAGGGCCTGTCCTTTTTATTTCACCTTATGACTTGGGCGATCAGTTTGGCTTTTTATCTAGCGACAGCATTTTTTCACTGTAGCAGGGCTACAGTGAAATTTATTTTTTTGGTTTTTTTTTGTTTTTTTTGAAAAATTACTTATACTTTTTTCGTTTTTTGTTTTCGGTTTTTTACATTTTTCTATATTTAATTATACTCATTAAACTAACTCAGCTACAGTGATTTTTCAGCTAGCTACAGTGTTTTTTCAGCAAAAGCCAAAAGCTATCGCTATTCCGATCACCCCCTTATAAAAATATAAAATAATAAAAATTTATATACGATTTTATTCAATATAAATAAAATCACGCAAAGAAGAGATCCACAAACAAAACACAGGAGAAGCTAGCAAGGCTAGCTGCATATCCCTAGCCACTAAGTAATAGGCTGCACATCCCTAGCTACTATAAGTAATAGGCATATGACCCATTTTCATTCAAGATAATGACCACGGAATCGAAGAAAAGAGTTAACACTAGCATATATATATTCAAGCCGGCCGGGCAGTTGCCTAACAAGCGCCCCCCAAGAAGGAACAACCACCGAACAACACTGGATCGCAGAATCCGTGTACTCAAATCCGTGTGCCACACGCACTAATCTCCTGGGTTTCTACCTTTCACTTTCAGTGCGAGCATGTCCTATCTCGTTAATTTCCACAGCCGACTATCCAATGGCATGCCTACAGAGTTCATGCATGGTTCGACTAAGAGTGAGCACTATGATTAATTACTACATGGTCTCTTGCGTAATCCTTGCGTTAAATGTGCGAATTATCAGGTTTTGGCTTTAGTTTAGACATCTTTAAAGTGTTTAATTACTACACTACGATTAATCCTAATGAAAGCACCGTAGGTTTAATTTTTTGGAGAGCGTGAAGCATGCCTATTAATATAGGGGAATTTTGAGGATTAATTCTGCGCTACATTCATTGGCGCTTTAGGGTTTGCCACTCGATGTTTCACTGGAATGAGCCGCCAAGTTTGCTTCACGTCGGGCAAATACAATAGAGAAACTCCCAAAAAAGCCTACTGAGCTCCTGGATTTCATGCCAAATCCCTGCAATTGCCGAGCACCAAAAAAAAAAAAGGAAAAAAAAATGGACGAAGGTTAAAAAAAAATTGATGTATCGCACTCGCCAGTTAAAGGATTAAAAACCTTTCTGCCACATGCATATATAATAATATTGCATTCACCGGTGTACCTACCAATCACCGAACCATGCAACAATGAGTCGATGGCTTAAACTTCCAGGAAATGCTACACTGATCACTGATCAGAGGATATCATGGAGACTAAAATGTAAGACCCGTTCTACATAAAATCAATCGGCCGGTAGGTAGGCTGGCCAATTAGTCCTCACGCATGAAAGCGATGCTTCAGTCCAAGCAAGACAAGCAGAAACAGATCATACCAAGTTACTCAGAAATATGGCATATATACTAGCAAGGTGGTCTAGCTAAGCTTAGCTTATTTATACCTCACCATTCTTGTAGTTCCTTTCAGTTAATTAGCAGCTCATCATACTTAGAAGGCACCGTTTGGAACGCAGAAGTTTTCCTGCGGGAACCGATAACATTGCATCGATGGGGAGGGCGCCGTGCTGCGACAAGGCGACGGTGAAGCGGGGGCCGTGGTCGGCCGAGGAGGACGCGCGCCTCCGGTCCTACATCCACCAGCACGGCACCGGCGGCAACTGGATCGCGCTGCCGCACAAGGTCGGCCTCAGGAGGTGCGGCAAGAGCTGCCGCCTCCGGTGGCTCAACTACCTCCGGCCGGACATCCGGCACGGCGGCTTCTCCGAGGAGGAGGACCTCGTCATCTGCGGTCTCCACGACGCCATCGGCAGCAGGTGGTCCCTCATCGCAGCGCAGCTGCCCGGGAGGACCGACAACGACATCAAGAACTACTGGAACACCCGCCTCAAGAAGAAGCTCGTCGGCGCCGTCGGCAAAGGCAAGCCGCCGAGCATCATCAAGTCGTCGTCACTACAACTGCATGGTGATCATTACGCTGCAAATGTTAATAATGCAGCACCGAATCTAGGGTCGCCTCTACTGTCTTCGGGCGGCGGCTGTGGTGTTGACATGCACGTCGGAGTCGGAGCCGGAGATGGTGGGAGCATAGGCATGGCAACAAGCACGAATGCCACCGTCGTCGCGAGCCACGGCTACGATGCTTTCGCTGCCGGTGAGCCTGCAACTAATACGAGCTACTCATGCGCAACAACGGTGGCGACGGAGCTCGACGAGATCTTTCGTTCGATGGGCAACACGAGTGGCGGCGGCGGCGATCTCTCTCAGTGCACGGAGGCGCTGCTGAACTGGTGTCAACAAGGTGAAGGTGTGCAGCAACAACACCCTAGAATGCCGTATTGGTGATCGATAATGTGATACGTATGCACGCATCGTCCATCCATAGTTACAGATGAGACGTTGATTGTTTCTCTTGGTTTAGTTAAACGTGGCGTGCATGTTCATATATCCAGCAAGCTTAATTGTTGTGTAATTAATAAAACGTTACTATTACACTGGTTTTTTATAGATGGTTGATGGTTGGTTTAAACTTTGTGAGATTAATTTCCGATAGAACAGTGAAATTAAACACAAGTTTAATTTGTGTTTAACTGATGGATGCAACATTACCGACCGGCATCGTACGTACCTAGCTATATCCTGTAGCCAACGGACATAGTTCGAGTTCTACTAGTTGAATTTACCTGTAAATTTTCAGGGATTTCGATCCCGTGTCCTACGACAATATTAGATAGTAGCTAGGATACTGAAATACCACAAAAATTGTTGAGATACGGGTAAGCTATACTAACGTAAATTAAAAAAAATTCTACCGTGTAAACCAGGAAGCCATGTGAGTAAGAGATCATAGATCATTACCACTAGACGCGCAGTGCAGCGGAAGTAGAGTTGAAGCAGCCGATTCAACGAAGAGCACGTCGGTGTAAGTAAAAGTAGTCGATCGTCCTCCGGCCAACCGTCTCCTCCTTGCAATCGTCCTGATCAGCACCGCAGTCGTAGCCGCGCCTCTACCGAGGTCCACACATCCAGGAAGAAAACACCATACGTCGGTGTGCTAGCACCAACACGCACGACAGAGGTTATGAGAGGTAGTAGCTAGGGTTTTTTGGGATGTCGCTCTTAGCCCCCGCATGTCTCATTATATAGCGTCCAATCGGATCGTTATCCGATACGAGTGTAGATCAAATCCCACCCAAAAACTAACATATGAATTCTTACCATTCCAGCCCATTAAGTGTGTGACCATATAGGTTCATGTACATTTGGCCATGGACCGAAAACTCCTTTCCGGTCCATAGGTTGGTAGCGGTCCCTAGCAGAACATAATGACCCCTTAAATATACATAAAAATAATATCGAACGAACCTATATAATGCTTATGTACCGACTCCTTTGCCTCACGATACTAGATCGAACTCAAAGCGAGAAGCGTGCTATCCTATGATAGCTCGATCCTTCACTCGAATTTGTGATGGATTATTCAGTTGTGATTGACTCTTCAACCACATTCGGCATGGTCATGCACTTCCTTAATCCAACACATCAAGGGGCCCAGAGATATCTCCTCTATTATAAATTTCTAAATTTGTCCAAATTCAAGGCCTATCTAATGGAATCAAAATGAAGAATTTTAGAGCTTATTTGAATTTTCATATATGACTTTATTTGGTTTACTGATTTTCTTTATTTAAATTTTCGTGCAACGTAAAATAGCATATGAAGCTTAGGAAGAGGAAGCCGAAGCAAGTCAAGACCAGCACGATCAAGCCAACTGTGATCAAGGTGAGTCAATACTTTGATCATATTGTACCTACTTTTGAATGCAAATTATTTCTGGTTAAATTATCAAATTGCATGCCGATATTTTATATGCAAATCTATGACTTCTTTAAGATACTAGCTACATACCATTATTTAACTTGTTAGTATTACATTTCTTTAGGACATTTTGAGCATGTGAGCCCTGTGACCCTAGGAAAAATTATGAAGGTAAGCTTTGAAAATAAGTCTGTAACTACATGCCATGCTTAGTATTGTTTAGATACTCGGGAGCACCAAAAAATGCCCCAAATATCATTTTTAAATATGAGAAATAAGTTTTGGGCAGTCATGGATGGGTAACGGCTAGTATATTTTGGTATGGCTATTTTGTTCTCCAAAAACCCTCAAATTGCTTATTTGTCTGGGCGGATGGTTTGAGGGTGTGGTGTAGTGGTTGCACGGGAGTGTGGAGTATGGTAAAACCGTTCAGATAACCCTAAAGACTGAACCTTATGATGACATCCTAGTGTAAAATATTATAACCATAAGCTGGCAAAGTGTAGGTGTTGTAGGGGTGGCCCCCACCTAAACCCAGCTAGCCTGTCAGAAGGTTGTAAACCCAAGGTCGATATGTACAATGACATAGTTGCCCTCGAAGGGATTCTCTGTAATCGATGTAAGGGTACCATTGTAAAGACGTTCCTTACAAGGCACACATATATATATATATATATATATATATATATATATATATATATATATATATATATATATATATCGTGGTAGCTCTTGGAAAGACCCAAGAGGACATTGCTCACCTAACTCTGCTTGGTCCAGTCACATTAGTTGGCGCCCGTCCGTGGGGACGCATTTGAGAGCAAGCCTCAAGATCTCAAGGATGGCACCAAGAAAGCTTCACCATCGGCGCGTAAAAAGAAGGAGGGGTTCGCGGCGAGGCCCGCGCCAACACGAGGGCTTCGCATCGGGCGGCCGCAGTGAAAATGACGATGCTCACCGCTGCGACACTGACCCGCCATCGCCGATCGCGTGCCATCGACCCGCCATCGCAGAGGTGATGGTCGACCCCGCCACCGCCGACGGGACGGTCGACCCAACCCCATGCGTGACGCCCCACCCAGCTGTTGGCGCGACGGTCAACCCCAACAGTACTGGTCGGGTGCTAGGGAGTGGTAGTGTCGACGCCCGTCAAGGCGCGACCACCGCCCATACACCCGATGCGGGAGCGCCAAGCGGTCCCGACGGCGACACGGGCCTCGTCATCGACACCGAAGTCCACCGTGTTGGCGTGACAAGTCACACAACGACACAAGCGGTGGTTACAGCTACCCCGGAAACGCGATCGGGTGCGCCCATCGCCTCATCTAAGCTAGCAGTGGAGAACGCCCTGCTAGCGGCCCTCGGCACGCTCCAACAGGAGTTAGCGGATCTTCGGGGGGTCGTGCAGAGAATGCAAGAGGCTCGGAGCCAGCAGACCCCGCCGGTGGTCGCGCCGGAGCCCACGCCCGAGCGGGCGGATAACCGTGGACGCCTCTACATCCACCAAGGCTGGCCGCGACGCTGTGGACCCGAGTCCGCTATCGGCGGCTCGCAGCAGCGGCATGGCTGTGAGGATTTTAAATTCCCCATCTCCGTCACGTTGTACAAGGGCGACATAGACCCCCGAGAGTTCGTGCGCATGTACGAGACCACCATCGAGGCGGCAGGCGAAGATGACACCACCAAGGCGAAGGGGCTCCCACTCGCGTTAAAGGGAGTGACGCTCTCTTGGTTTTTCACCATAGAGCCGAACTCCATCTACGCATGGGAGCAGGTTCGCGATCGCCTGTACAACAACTTTTAGGGGAACTACGTCGAGCGTGTCGACGCGGATCAACTCTTCGCAATCAAGCAAAAACCATCGGAAAGGCTCCGCGAGTACTTCAAACGCTTCGCGAAGGTCCGCTACCAGGTCAAAGATGTCAACGAGACAACAATCATCAACGCAGCGGTGCAGGGTCTTCGCTCGGGGCCGCTAGCCAAGTACAACACGCGAAAGCGGATGAAGACAGTGGCGAAGCTCTTTGATAAGATGGAGGAGTACGCCCGAGCCAAAGAAGACACGAAGCGGCGTCAGGACAACGCTGCCGACGCTAACCCAGTGGAAGCTGCGATGAAGAGCGCTGACCCGTTGACACAAAACTCCTCGCGTAGCAAGCGCAGCAGAGCCGCCGAGGACGCCCCAAAGACAAGGACGCCGGTCGACAAGCCTCGGGCCAGCCGGGCCGACGTCCCCGAGAGCCGATACCTCGGGCTAGGCCTCATTGGTCGGGGTGAGGCCGAGGCCAGGGCCGCGAGGGTTGGGCCCGCGCGGAGTACGGCGACCAACACCACCCACAGTGGTGCGAGGTGCACGGCCAAGGCACTCATGACACCCGCTCCTGCACCGCCATCGCGGCACTTCGACAAAGCATCGCCAGAGACAGGGACCTCGAGGCGCGGCCACCCATCGTGGCACACGTCCAGTAGCCCCTGGACGGCCCTCTACGGATTCGAGACCAAGTGCAGCAGCCTCAGGAGAGCCCTCGCGATCCACTTCTTGAGGACGCCAAATGAGGGTCATAAATGTAATCTCCGGAGGCTCCTCTCTGGAGTTCGCTTCGGAGCGACAGCGCAAGGCCTACATGCGGAGGCTACACCATGTGGTAGCGTACTCGGCACATGCACCGCCGGATTGGGCGCAATACGCGATCACCTTCACGCCCGCTGACGCCGAAGGCGTGGAGTTCCCCCATCAAGATCCCCTGGTCATCCAGGTCGCGATCGCCGGGTGCGACGTCCGGCGTGTCCTGGTCGATGGAGGAAGTTCCGTGAATGTTTTGTTCGCCGGGGCCTTCGACCAAATGGCGATCCCTCGAAGCCGCCTGGGACCCTCAAAAATTCCGCTGCAGGGCTTCGGAGGTCACCCGTTGCTGACGCTAGGCCAAATATATTTGCAGGTCCCCTTCGGCCAGGGCGACAACGTGACGAGCGGGAACGCCACCTTCGATGTCGTTGATATCCAATACCCCTACAACGCCATTTTGGGGAGACTGACCTTCAATTCATTTGGGGCAGTCCCACACCATGGCTTCCTATGCGTGAAGCTTTCGGGCCCGCGGGGTATCATCACCGTCCTCAGCGACCAGCACATGGCTCGGCACATAGAGCATGACGCCCGAAGTCTGTGCACGGAGGTCCAGGGAGGCTCCTAGGTCGGGCACGCCCGTACACGCACTACGGCAGCCCAAGCACCAGAGGCTCCCTACCTCGCCGCCGCGACAACGAGTCCAATGGTTAGTCCCCGACCTTTTGTACTCGCTCACCCGCGCAAACGGGAATTTAATAAAGTTCGCCGTTTGCGAAGCTATTTGTGTTCCCCACAAAGGCGTGCGGAGGTTTGCCCCCGCACGCACTCTCTGGAGTATAAACAAGACGCGGAGTTCCGCGCACGCGTCGGTGTCATTACCACGTGTACTCTTCAGAGTATAAAGACGTGGTCGATGTTCCCACGCACTCCACGGAGGTCCGCCTCCGCACGCGCACGCCACAGAGGTCCGCCTCCGCACGTGCACCCCACGGAGGTCCATGTAACATCCTGTTTTTTTGAGATTTTTAAAGCCTAGATTTCAAAAATGAATTTCCTGGAATTTTCTGAAATTAATTGAAGCTTCAAATGAATTTTTAAAGTTTTAAATGATTTAATGTGATTAAAATAAACATTAACATAAGTGGAAAATATTTTATTTGTGTTCCTCAGGTCTCAAGGAATTTTCTGGTATTTTTGGTGAATTTTTGGGATTTATTTGCTATTTTCTAGAGCTTTTAGAAGTTTATTTGAATTTCTGGAAAAAGAAAAGAAAAGAAATTAATCCCCGCCGCCCGATCTCCCTCTCTCCTCCACGCTGCCGCCCATCCCGCGCCTCGCCGCCAGACTTCTTCCCGCACGGCACTCGCCCGCCGCGCTCGATCTCGCCAAGGCCACGCTGTCGCAAGATCCGCTGGCCGACGCTGCGCGGCACCATACCCCCTTCCACGCCGGCCGCCTGACGCGCGCGCGCGATCACACCGCCGTCCGCCCGCGCGCGCGAACCCTAACCCTAACTCCTAACCAATCCCGCCGTCCGATCTCGCCGGCGTGGCGTGCATCCTAGCCGTTTAACCCGCCCGCGTCCGCGCTGCCGCCAGAATCGGATCGAACTCCTCGGTTCGCATGATAAAACCGGTCGGCCGTCCTCGGTTCGCGCGGCACGCATCGACGAAACTCGCGCCGCCGCCGCCCTCGCGCCGCTGCCGCCGCGAGCCGCTCCCGCCGCCACCGCATCGCGCTCTCGCCCGCCGAGGTCGCCGAGCAAGAGCCGCCGCTGCCGCCGCCGTGAGCTTCCCGCGCTGCTTCACCCGTCGCCGCCCGCAACGCCGCCGCCGCCGCCGCCGCCTCGCCGCTCGCGCGCCCGCGCGCCGCGACCGCGCCGCGCTCGCCGCCGCGCACCCGCCACGCCGCCGCCGATCCACCTCCGCGCGCCGCCACGCTGCCGCCCGCGCTGCGATCCGCGCTCGCCAGCGCCTACAAGCCGCTTCGCGACGCCGCGGGCGAGCCGCCACGCTGCCGCCAATCGCCTTCGCCGCCGCGCCGCGCCGCAATCCCGCGCCGCTCGCCGATCTCGAGCCGAGGGTCGACCGCCGCGCGTTCGCCCCCGCTGCCGGATCTCGCCGACGCCGCCGCGCCGCGCCGCCACCTCAGCTAGCCACGTGGCAGCACCAGCGCCACGGCACGCCACCAACCAGGCGCGGGCATGACACGTGGCAAGCCACGCCGGTGCGCCACGCCGCAGCGCGCCACGTGGCAAGATATGCCGCCGCCACGCCACTTCCACGCCGCCGCCGCCCGCGCTTCTCGCATCAAGCATGTGGACCGAGTCCACGGTGGACTTGGAATCTCGTGGACCGGGTTCACAAAGATGCTGACTTTTTCGTTTTTCCCGAATTAATTTTGAATTAATTTTCCGAGCCCGCTCTCCTCCGCCCTAGCTCCGATTGACCCGTTTTTTTCTAAATTCATCTAAAATCGAGCTCTAGCTGTTGGTTCTGTTTTTGTGAATTTTTGAGTTCTTTTGCTTGTCATTTTATGTGTTTCTTTGTTTCCGGTCGTTTTCTCTCGTTAGATTCGGATTCCTGAGGAGCAGTGTTTCGCGCTGTAAGACCGTGAGTACCTCACGAGCATAACGAAGGCAAGTCGTGTCCCTTGATCATGTTGAACCCAATTTTACAAACTATTATTTAATTATTTTGCTTTAAATTACATTGCATTGCTATTTTTATTTAAACCGTTGCACAGGTAGTTATTGTCCCAATTGCAATTATACCGCCTTGACACTTTGAAATACCATGATGCCTTTGTCACCATAGGTTGGGAAATTTATTAGTGATGCTAGTTAATTTATCACACGGGTTGGTACGATTAGATTGCTTAGCCCGTTATATTTACGATTTCACACGAGGGTTAGTGTTTCATTTAAAACTTGGTGGTTTATGTTGAGGGTGGACAGGTAGTTCACCGTTGGTTTAACTTGTGAATTGGTGTTCACAAGTGGTTCATGTTTATCCCTTTGATTATCTACTGTTACTATTTTCAGTTAACTTTCGCTTTCAAGTTATTTATTATATTTCATCAATAAATGCCTTTATGCAAATTAACCTTTCAGCCTTCCTTTGGTAAGCCTTGCATACTATATTGCATTTATTGTTACAAACGACTTGCTGAGTACCAATGTACTCACGGCTTTACGCCTATGTTGCTCGGGCTTGAGGGAGAGGAGTACTATCGCAGGGAGGTTCCGTAAGGGGAGTACTACGACGACTTCACTGATTAGGCTTCGCTTCTCCACTCGATAGCCTCGTGGTTTGTCGATTGGTCGCTACGCTTTATTTTGGATTTCCGCTATTTTGTTAAGCCCTTCCGCTAGAGATATTGTAAGCTTGGCCATAAGGTCGCACTTTGATATTTTATCGATGTTCGAGTTTTCCTTTATTATTATCGTGTGTATGACTATGATGACATCTATGTTTGATCGTGTACTAGCGTGATCCTCGACTAGTGCGCATACGCAGAGACCGAATTTGCATATTCGGTCTCGACAGAGATGGTATCGAGCCATATCGATCGAGGACTAAGCCCTAGTTAAATTGGTCGATAGCCCAAAAATTTATTTTCTAAATCAAACCAACTAAACTTGATATTTAGTAATATCTCTATCTTCTTACCTCATTCTTAAGGATTCTTGTCTCTCGCCCCAACTCTTGCAAAATTTGTTTTCCTAAAGTTATAAACTGATCTTTCCTTTATAAATGCATTAGATGTCCCAAACTTCCTACACCCGACAGAGGATGGAGGTCACTTCTCGCGCTTTGTTGCGGTGCTCTGATTTAAGAGATCGCCTGCCTACCTCACCAAGGATGAGAAGCAAAGGTCAACGATCGGAGCATCTCCAGCTATACTTCACCACCCGAGTCGGCAAGCGGTGCTACATCACGCTTTCAAGAACACCGTGCGGTGGGAGATGTCAAGACAAGGAGTTGCGCACAAAGCCATCCGCCGACTTTGCAAGCTATACAAGATCAACATGGCCGACTCGTCCGGAAGTTCAAGGAGCAAGACGGAGCCACCCCGAGACTACTGTGAGCTGCCCGAGGAGCCCGCCGCAGCCGCCAAGACCTCTACCGCGCTTACACCGCCGAGCCTGCAGGAGAGACGTCAGATCACCGAGATCGCCGCGCCTACCTCGCCGGTTCACTCCACCCGGGCCGAGAGCAACGCCGATCCGCAACTCGTGGGTTGTCTACGCGATTCTGAGGACGATAGTAGTGTACCCTATTTGTCAGGACCCGAGTGGGAGCCTTCAGAGTAGATAGTGCGAGTAGACACGTTGGATTTTATTTGCGCTGTGTGTGATGTGAGCTGCAAATATTGCCTTAAAAGCATTATATTGCGATCATGTCAAATCTTTTATTGGAGTTTATTTTTGTTCAGTTTCTTAGTTAGCCTTTTGGCTAAGTGTTTGTTTAGTTAGGTCTCCATTAAGCAAAACCCTTAGACGATTTACCTCTTATCTATGCTTTTCCTCTCGTCTTTCACCTTTGGTCACCACATTGTTTTTTTCAGAGCAAGATGGTTGATACCAGAACTCCTCCACCGCATCGGGGAACCAGACCAGAGAACAGTCTTTCGCGCAGCTGCCACCTACCTTGATCCCGCCTCGCCGGCCTCTGATGGCCTGCATACGATGATGCAGACTATGATGCAGGGGTATGCAGACTATGATGCAATGACAAAGATCGAGAGCCGCACCACCGCCAAGACTCGCCGCGAGACCAGCTATGCAGAGTTTATGAGAACGAGACCACCTGCTTTTCTCCAGTTCGTTAGAGCCTTTGGAGGCCGATGATTGGATCCGCTCAATGAGAAGAAACTGAACTTGGCCTGCAACCGACAGGAGAAGGTTTTGTATGCAAAGACATCGCCTGAGGGACCAAAGCAGCAGAGTGGTGGGAGAACCATCAGTGCGCCATGAGAACCAAAGACAACATCACCTGGAAGGAATTCGCAAAGGCTTTCCACACCGCTCATGTCATGGAGGGAGTGGTTGAGATGAAGAAGGATGAGTTTCGGGAGTTCCAAAGAGAGGAACTCGCAAGGAGTGAATATCTCAATAAATTCACTCAGCTTGGCTCGCTACGCGCGCAGGATGTAGCGACGCATGCAGCTCGCGTAAGAGGTTCAAGAAAGGCTTGAACCCAGCTTTGAAGGTGCAAGTCGAGGCAACGACTATGCCGCTTCAGCGGCTGGTGGATAAGGCCATTCTCATCGAGGAGAGTCGCCGCGAGCTCGAGGAGTCTCGCAAGAGGAGGTTGATCCAGCAGGATCACAGCCACACCAGCCTCGAGGCCTCGCTTTGGTTCCTACCACCGCACGAGCGCCACAAAGAAGAAGCAGCAGCAGCAGCAGCAGCCTCGTGATTCCGACCCCACTGCATACACCGCGCTGGGCCAACAGATGGCCCTAGTGGTTCCAAAGGGACAGCAGCGAGAAAAGCAATAATTCAGCAAAGATCCATCACTTGCTTCAAGTGTCACAAGGTGGGACACTATGCTAGCAAGTGCCCTCGAGGCGTGCCCCGACGCCGCTCGCTTTGACTTGGGAGCCACACCCGGCCGCACTTCTACCCCGGAGCAGACGAGGAGCACCCCGGCCTCGTGACGAGCAGCAGGACGCCGGTGAGAGGTCGTGAACCACGCCACCGCAGAGGATGCCCAGCAGCACCAGACGCAGTGATCGGTGACGCTTTCGCATATCTGGCCTCGCCACCGCTTTATTTGATTCGAGCTTCGATTCGCTTGTTTCTGAGTTTTGCTTTAAAGCAACAATTGAAAATCTGTTGCTCTTGGATCTGCTTTTTAATCCAATCCCTGATCCGAAGTTGAGATCCAACCTAGGTTGTCCAGAGTTAGATAACCATTCAGGAGTTGAGTTCGTGGCCGACTGATTTTGTTGGATATGCAAATCCTAGATGTAATCTTGGGAATGGATTGGCTTCGTAAGCAGCAATGTTAGACTGTGGAGCAGAGCAGTTGACCTTAACCAATTCAGACGGAGTTAAGGTGCGATTCGCAGCCGCTGAGTGCCACCAGAGCTACCATGATTTGCCAGAGTAAGGTAATCCAGTTGGAGGGTGTACCAGTTGTCAGAGAGTACCCCGACGTGTTTCCAGAGGATCTTCCAGGTATGCCACCAGAGAGGGAGGTTGAGTTTCTGATTGAGCTTGTGCCAGGTACCGCTCCGATTTCCAAGAGACCCTATCGGATGCCAGCCAATGATTTAGCAGAGTTGAAGAAGCAAATTCAGGAGCTTTTGGATAAGGGTTACATCGCATCAAGTTCATCCCCGTGGGAGCGCTGTGTTGTTTGTCAAGAAAAAGGATGGTAGTCGCGCATGTGTGTGGACTACAGAGCACTTAATGAGGTCACCACAAAAATAAGTACCCTCCGCCCGTGATCGATGACCGCTTGACCAGCTTAAGGGAGCAGGAGTGTTCTCCAAGATTGATTTGAGATCAGGATATCATCAGATGAGGATACGTAAGGAGGACATACCCAAGACAGCCTTCTCGACTCGTTATGGTCTATACGAGTTCACAGTGATGTCATTTGGTTTGACTAATGCTCCAGCATATTTCATGTATTTGATGAATAAAGTGTTTATGGAATATTTGGACAAGTTTGTCGTTGTATTCATTGACGACATTTTGATATATTCCAAGGATGAGGAGGAACATCAGGAGCACTTGAGGTTAGCATTGCAGAAATTGAGAGATAATCAGTTGTATGCAAAGTTCAGCAAATGTGAGTTTTGATGAAGAAAGTCGCTTTCTAGGGCATGTTGACAGCAGAAAGAGTCGCAGCTGACCCAGGAAAAGTAAGTGATGTTTTGGATTGGCAATCACCCACTTCGCTACCCAGTCGAGTTTCTGGTATGGCAGATACTACCGTCGCTTTATTGAGGGATTTTCCAAAGTGTGGCTGCACTTCACGCAGCTTGCTCAAAAAGGAAAAGAAATTCACTTGGACGCCAGAGTGCGAGAAGAGTTTTCGAAACTTAAGGAGAGTTTGACCACAGCCCAAAGGCTTGTGTTGCTCGATATTAACAAGGATTTTGAGATATTTTGCGATGCTTCGCGCAAAGGTTTGGGTTGTGTCTTGATGCAAGACAAGAGAGTGGTAGCCTATGCCTCACGCCGCTTGAGACCGCATGAGGAGAACTACCCTACCCATGATTTAGAGTTGGCACCGTAGTGCATGCTTTAAAGATTTGGCGTCATTATCCGATGGGTAATGATGTGAGGTTTACACGGATCATAAGAGTCTCAAATACATCTTTACCCACCGAGCTTAACCTCGTGCAGAGGAGGTGGTTAGAGCTGATAAAGGATTATAATGTGGGCATACATTATCATCCCGGGAAAGCTAATGTTGTTGCAGATGCCTTGAGCGTAAAGGTATACCGCAATTCGGTGATGGTTCGAGAGAGTCACCACTTTGCATGAGGAATTTCGTGCTTAGCCTTGAGTTGGTTGAGCTGTGATTTTGGCAGCTATGGAGATGCAAATTACTTTGATGGTCGATTCGCTGTGCTCACCGATGATGAGGCATTTCAATGGATCGTAAAGAATTTAAGTGAAGGTAAAGAGTCGATTTTCAAGTGGATGATCAGGAACCTTGTGGTTCAAGCAAAGCGTTTGTGTGTGCCCAACAAGCAAGAACTAAAGGATGTGTTATTAAAAGAGGCTCATGAGTCACTATATTCGATTCATCCAGCAGTACCAAGATGTACCAGACATTAAGGATAAGTATTGGTGGCCAAGCATGAAGCGTGAGATCGCCGAGTATGTAGCCCTTTGTGATGTTTGTCGAGAGTAAAGGCAGAGCACTGAGACCTGCAGTTTGCTACAACCATTGAAAGTCCCCGAGTGGAAGTGGGAAGAAATTGGTATGGACTTTATAGTCGGTTTGCCTAAAACCAAAGAGGGTCATGATTCAATTTGGGTCATTGTGGACCGCTTGACCAAGGTTGCTCATTTCATTCCAGCTTAAGACGACTTTACAGTGGTGACAGATTGGCGAGCTATATATGTCCAGATTGTCGGCTTGCATGGTGTGCCCAAGAAGATTGTGTCGATCGTGGATCGCAGCTTCACCTCTCGGTTTTGGGGTAGTTTCCATAAGGCTATGGGAACTCACCTGAATTTCAAGATAAAGATATCACCCCTGCATGCATGGTCGACAGAGCGAGTTAATCGACTCGAGGACATGTTGAGAGCCCGTGTGCTTGATCATGGGTCTAAGTGGGACAGCTTGTTTACCTTTTGCGAGTTCTCATACAACAACGCTTATCGTGCCGCTTTGCGATGTCACCGCTTGAGGCATTGTATGGCAGAAATGCAGACCCTCTCAATTGGAAAGAGACGGGAAGGTCGTTTTTGGCCCGCATCGTTTGAAAGAAGCCGAGGATAAGGTCCGCTTGATTCAGAAAGGTTGAAAGTCGCCCAAGCCGCATGTAAAAGCTATGCAGATACTGCACGCCGAGAGCCGAGTTTTGAGCCGATGATTTTGTGTATCTTAGGATCACACCATTCAAGGTGTGAAGAGGTTTCAGCTAAAGGGAAGCTTGCACCGAGATATGTTGGTCCGCTCGTGATTCTCAAACGCAGGGAGAGGTTGCTTATCGCTTGAGCTACTCGCGCCCTTCTGGGGTACATGACGCCTTTCATGTGTCCCACCAAGAAGTGCTCGCAGCACTGCAGGAGGTTGTGCCGCTTGAGGCCGTTGACTCGCAGGAGGATCTCGCTGCACAAAGAGCACCTACCAAAATCTTGGAAGTGTCGAGCGAGTCACCCTAATAAAGCGGTCCGCTTTTGCAAAGTTCAAGTGGAGCAACCATTCCGAGGAGGAAGCCACCGGGAGCGCGAGGAGGATCTCGTGAGCGGAGTTCCAACCTATTCTCTTAGTTGGCCCGCATCTCGGGTCGAGATCTCGCTAAGGGGTAAGGTTTGTAACATCCTGCTTTTTCGAGATTTTTAAAGCCTGGATTTCAAAATGAATTTTCTGAATTTTCTGAAATTAATTGAAGCTTCAAATGAATTTTTAAAGTTTTAAATGATTTAATGTGATTAAAATAAACATTAACATAAGTGGAAAATATTTTATTTGTGTTCCTCGTGTCTCAAGGAATTTTCTGGTATTTTTGGTGAATTTTTGGGATTTATTTGCTATTTTCTAGAGCTTTTAGAAGTTTATTTGAATTTTGGAAAAAGAAAAGAAAAGAAATTAATCCCCGCCCGATCTCCCTCTCTCCTCCACGCTGTCGCCCATCCCGCGCCTCGCCGCGCAGACTCTTTTCTCAGCACGCACCGCCGCCGCCGCCGATCTCGCCACGCCACGCTGTCACAAGATTCATACTGCGCTGGCAAGGCACTGCAGCGCCGCCGCCTCGCCTCGCCGCTGCCTGACGCGCGCGATCACGCTGTTCGTCGCCCCGAGCGCTGGCGCGAACCCTAACCCTAACCCTAACTAATCCCGCCGTCCGATCTCGCCGCGTGGCGATCTCAGCCGTTTAACCCATCCGCTGTCGCGCTGCCGCCAGAATCGATCGAACTCCTCGGTTCGCGTGATAAAACGGTCGGCCGTCCTCGGTTCGGCGTGCACGCATCGACGAAACTCGCCGCGCCTCCGCTGCGCCCTCGCGCGCGCGCCTGGCTCGCCGCTTCGCCGCCGGTGAGCTCTCGCGCTGTTTCGCCCGCCGCTCGCAACGCCTCGCCGCGCCTTCGCCGCCGCGCGCCGCCGCCTCGACGCGCCAAGCGACGCCGCGCCGCGCCGCGCACGCCGCCACGCTGCCGTCGCCGATCCACCCTCCGCGCCAGCCACGCTGCCGCCCGCCGCTGCGATCCCGCTGCGCCAGCGGCTGCGCGCCGCGACGCCGCTGCGGCGAGCCGCCACGCGCCGCCAATCGCCTCGCCGCCGCGCCGCGCCGCGCAATCCTCGCCGCCTCTCGGATCTGGAGCCGAGGCCAGATCGGCCGCTGCGTCCCCGCCCCCGCTGCCGCCGATCCGCCGACGCCGCGCGCCAAGGCCACTCAGCCTAGCCACGTGGCAGCACCGGCCGTGCGTACACGCCGACCCTAGGCCACGTGGCATGACACGTGGCAAGCCACGCCACCGCCACGCCGCCAGCGCCACGCGGCGGATATGCCGCCGCCACGCCGCGCCCCGCCGTCGCACCCGCCACCCCGCAGCATCGTTACGCGGACCGAGTCCACGGTGGACTTGGAATCTCGTGGACCGGGTTCACAAAGACCTGATGACTTTTTCGTTTTTCCTGAATTAATTTTGAATTAATTTTCCGAGCCCATTCTCTCCGCTCCTAGCTCCGATTGACCTCGTTCTTTTTCTAAATTCATCTAAAATCGAGCTCTAGCTGTTGGTTCTATTTTTGTGAATTTTTGAGTTCTTTTGCTTGTCATTTTATGTGTTTCTTTGTTTCCGGTCGCTTTCTCTCGTTAGATTCGATTCGGAGGAGCGTGTTTCGCGCTGTAAGACCAGAGTACCTCACGAGCATAACGAAGGCAAGTCGTGTCCCTTGATCATGTTGAACCCAATTTTACAAACTATTATTTAATTATTTTGCTTTAAATTACATTGCATTGCTATTTTTATTCAAACCGCTGTACAGTAGTTATTGTCCCAATTGCAATTATACCTCCTTGACACTTTGAAATACCATGATGCCTTTGTCACCATAGGTTGGGAAATTTATTAGTGATGCTAGTTAATTTATCACATGGGTTGGTACGATTAGATTGCTTAGCCCGTTATATTTACGATTTCACACGAGGTTTGTGTTTCATTTAAAACTTGGTGGTTTATGTTGGGGTGGACAGTGTAGTTCATCGTTGGTTTAACTTGTGAATTGGTGTTCACAAGTGGTTCATGTTTATCCCGCTGATTATCTATCGTTACTATTTTCGCTAACTTTCGCTTTCAAGTTATTTATTATATTTCATCAATAAATGCCTTTATGCAAATTAACCTTTCAAATTTCCTTTGGTAAGCCTTGCATACTATATTGCATTTATTGTTACAAACGACTTGTCGAAAATACCAATGTACTCACGGCTTTACGCCTATGTTGCTCGATTGAGGAGAGGAGTACTATCGCAGGAGGTTCCGAAGGGAGTACTACGACGACTTCACGGATTAGGCTTCGCTCTCCACTCGATAGCCTGGCTTTGTCGATTGGTCGCTACGCTTTATTTTGGATTTCCACTGTTATTTTGTTAAGCCCTTCCGGCTAGAGATATTGTAAGCTTGGCCATAAGGTCGCACTTTGATATTTTATCGATGTTCGAGTTTTCCTTTATTATTATCGTGTGTATGACTATGATGACATCTATGTTTGATCGTGTGCACTAGCGTGATCCTCGACTAGTGCAGTTTATACGAGAGACCGAATTTGCATATTCGGTCTCGATAAATTCGCCCCGCACACGCACCCCACGGAGGTCCGCCTCCGCACACGCACTCTACAGAGTATAAATAAGACGTAGTGTCGAGGTTCGCCTCCGCACGCACTCTACGGAGTATACATAAGATGTAGCGTCGAGGTCCGCCTCCGCACGTACTCTACGGAGTATAAATAAGACGTAGCGTCGAGGTTCACCTCCGCACGCACTCTACGGAGTATAAATAAGACGCAGCGGGGGGACTCCTCCGCGCGCACTCTACAGAGTAAAATAACACGTAGCGTTGAGGTTCGCCTCCGCACGCACTCTACGGAGTATAAATAAAACACGGATGTTTTTCCTGTGCACTCTACTGAGTATAAACAAGACGCGGATGTCCCGCGCGCGCGTTGGTGTACTCTCCGGAGCTTAAATAAGCCATGGTTGGTCGTCCCACGCATTCTCCGGAGCACAAACAAAGACGCGGATGTTTTCCCTGCGCACTCCACTGAGTATAAACAAGACGCGAATGTCCCGCGCGCGCGTTGGCATACCCTCCGGAGCTTAAATAAGCCGTGGTTGATAGTCCCACGCATTCTCCGGAGTACAAACAAAGACGCGGATGTTTTTCCTGCGCACTAGACGAGGCTGGGGCACACTATGGATGGCGAGTTCGGATGTTTGGGAAGGCGAGTGCCGCTTCACTTGGCCACCCACCCTTTTAAAGAGCCCCAGAAGTAAGGCCGTGGAAATTACGCCTCAAGAGTCCCATCACTTGCCCCAGGGGCATGTGAAGCAATAGTGCTGCCCTGCGTCCACTGCGGGACTCCGCTAGCTACACTCCACGTGTCCCCCTATCCTGGGGGGCCCGAAGTAACAGACAACGGGCGGGGGACACCTCCCTCGCAGCTGTAAAGCGCCATGTGCAGAGCTCCTCTGATCCCGCCTCAGTTGTCCCGTCAGTGTCTGGAACTGTGGGGAAACAGTTGCGCCCGTGAGGTCACCCATCGACCGCAGGGGACAAGACCTACGGACCAAGATTCCTGTCATTCCCTCAGCCTACCTTATCCTTATCCCCGCCCAAAGAGCAGCGCAGCGCTCGCGCGCCTACTCGACCAGGCGCCACCTCGCCACCACTCAAGGGTAGGGGACGGAGCGCCACGCGCATTTACTCCGACTAACGCCACCCGCTGCCACCACTGCGGCGTAGGGGACGGACGCCGCGCCTACTTCGACCAGGCGCCAGCCCGCCGCCACCACTTCGACGGGTAGGGGCGGAGTGGTCGCGCGCTCATCTCGACCAGACGCCAGCCGCGCCACCACTACGACGGTAGGGGACGGAGCGCACGCGCGTCTCTCGACCAGGCGCACTCGCCGCGCCACTTCGGCGGGTAGGGGACGAGTGCTCGCGCGCCACTCGACCAGGCGCCAGCTCCGCTGCCACCACTTCGACTGGTAGGGGACGGAGTGTCCACGCGTTTACTCCGACTAGGCGACAGCTCCGCTGCCACCACTTCGAAGGATAGGGGACGGAGCCCTCGCGCGTCTTCTACAACTAGGCGCCAGCTCCGTTGCCACCACTTCGAAGGGTAGGGGACGGAGCGCTCGTGCGTCTACTCGGACTAGGCTCCAGCTCCGCTGCCACCACTGCGAAAAGGAGGGGACGGAGCGCTCGCGCGTCTACTCCGACTAGGTGCCAGCTCCGCTGCCACCACTTCGAAAGGTAGGGGACGGAGCGGTCGCGCGTCTACTTCGGTTAGATGCTAGCTCCGCCGCCACCACTTCGAAGGGTAGGGACGAGCGTCACGCATCTACTCCGACCAG
Source organism: Melocanna baccifera (assembly GCA_036346265.1). Taxonomy (NCBI): domain Eukaryota; kingdom Viridiplantae; phylum Streptophyta; class Magnoliopsida; order Poales; family Poaceae; genus Melocanna; species Melocanna baccifera. The sequence continues at coordinate 33,397,308 of CM070693.1, forward strand.
GTGTCGCCTTCACCGCCACCACTGGCGGTAGGGGACGGCACTCGCACGCCTACTCGACCAGGCGCCGCCCGCCGCCACCACTTTGAAGGGTAGGGGACGAGCGCCGCACATCTACTCCGACCAGACGCCGCCCGCCGCCACCACTGAAGGGTAGGGGATGGAGCGCCGCGCGCTCACTCCGACCAGGTGCCACCCACCGCCACCACTTCGGCGTAGGAACGCGAGCGGTCGCGGCGCTCATCTCGACCAGACGCCGCCCGCCGCCACCACTTCGACGGGTAGGGGACGGAGCGCACGCGCGTCTACTCTGACTAGGCGCTAGCTCCACTGCCACCACTTCGACGGGTAGGGGACGGAGTGTTTGCACGTCTACTCCGACTAGGCGCCAGCTCCGCTGCCACCACTTCGACGGGTAGGAGACGAGCCTCGCAGATCTACTCGACCAGGCGCCAGCTCGCCGCTACCACTCGAAGGTAGGGGACGGACGCACGCGCGTCCTACTTTGACTGGCGCTAGCTCGCCGCCACCACTTCGACGTAGGGGACGGAGTGTTTGCACGTCTACTCCGACTAGGCGCCAGCTCCGCTGCCACCACTTCGACGGGTAGGGGACGGAGCCCTCGCGCATCTACTCTGACTAGGCGCCAGCTCCACTGCCACTACTTCGAAGGGACGGAGCGCTCGCATGTGTATTTTGCCTGGGCGCCAGCTCCGTGCCTACCTCGAGAGTCTACCCCGACTAGCCAACAAACTTCCCAACAAAAGCACAAAGCGGAGGTGCCCAAAAACGACGGCGGGGACGAGTGCTTCGGCTTATCTACCGCGTTGCTACAAAGTGATTACAAAGTCCACCAGGCGCCAGCTCCGCTGCCACCAGTCCGGAGGATACGGCACGGCGCGCTCGCGCGCCCACCTCAGCTAGGAGCCAACGCTACTCGTTCGGCTCCGCCTGGACGGTCTTCTGCACCGAAGTTTCATCCGTCGAGGGTCGATTCGCACAGAAATTCAGCGAGTCTTTGGCTTGCCACCAGCGCCGGGTTATGGCAACGAAAATCAGCAGTCGGTCCCCATCAAACAGCTGCTTGGAACAAAATGGCGTGATTGGTCAACGCAAGGGAAGCAATCCCCGCTTCAATCACAAAATGGGCTATGTAGGTTACAACACACACCGACGCACAAGAACCCTGGGGTCACACCTGCCTCGAGCCGTCGGCGCCATCATCGTCGCGCCGGGCAACTCCATCCAGCCATTCGCCAATGTTCCCCTCGCCGTACAGGTTCTGCCGCAGCTCCACCTTCACCGCGGCCTCCCCAATGTACTCCCAGATCCGTTCGTGGAAAAACCGAATGGTGGGCTGTACAGCGTGTACTGCACCAGACATCAATCCCATCCCGACCGGCATCTCCAGTTGCGGGTCGCCCAATTCATCGACATGACGGCAGCCCCGGTGCTGGAGAAGCGCACAAACCAGGCAGGCGGTCACGTAGGAGCAGTGGTTGCCAAAGAACGTCGCAGCGGCATAAGGAAGATCGGAAGCTTCCCCAATCCGTCGAAGTGTCCGCAAAAGCTTTTCGGGTCCGAACGAGCGGGGCGGCACTTCGGCAACAAGGTTTTCCAGGGTGCCCTCAAGGGCCAGCATCGCATCCCATGCCGCCCGTCGGCCGCGTCGTCCGTCCCGTCTTCCTCGCCGATGCAGCAAGGCGGCTCTTCTCTTCCTCTAGCACAGCAACCTGCCGAAGCAGGCCGTCCAGCTCCTCCACTGCCGCCTGTCGAGCCGCCGCCACAAGCTCCTCGACATATGAGATGGCCCCCGTGCGCTCCGCTTCTAGACGCCGAACGCGGTCGTCCTTACAGGCATGCGCCTCCTCCGACGCACGAAGAGCTCCTTTGGCGACGCGCAGTTGGTCCTCCAATGCATCCTGTTCGCGGGCATGGACCGCCTGCAGCGCTCGGCTAGGGGCGAGAGTCTACACGATAACGCGGTCAGTACACCTCCAAAGGGCCGCGTGCTGCCAAGGGTTAGATATTTACCCTCATTTCGGAGACCTCTAGCACCCTCCCAAGCAGTCCTGACCCACAGGTCTGCAGTGCTCGGCGGTGTAGGCTGGCGGCCGTGCTATCCGCCACCCCCTGCCATGCTGCCAGCACCTCCGGTCGAGGGACGAAGTCCGCTAGACTTTGCGCGGCATCCGTAGTGATAGCTTTGGCGGCGCCGGATGTCCCTTCCAAATGAACGTCCTCGTGCTCCGCGGGACGCCCGCGTCCGGGGAGATATGTTGCTGCAAGGGGATAGGGCGGTCAGCCCTATCAATGCCTCGCGGTGTCACACCAAGAAATTTAAGCTCACCTTTAGCCCCGCCAGAAGTCGCAGGGGCATCGACGTCAGCCGGGGGGGCTTCTGTGTCGGAGCTTAGCTCCACTAGGACCCCACCCCGGCAGCCGCAGACCCGGAGGGAATCGCAGGGAGACCGACGTAGGGGCACTCGGTGTCTGAGTCGGAGTCCCATAAGGCCCTGACCTTGCTTGCTACGGCAAACCCTCTCGCCGAACGAAGGGGCGATAGCGTGCGGGGCCGCTTCGCCTTCGGGGAGTAAGATGACGATCCCGCCTCGCTAACCACCGCAGGAGGAGGCCCCACCGTTGCGGGAACGGATTCCGCCCCACCATCCTCCGCCGGGGAGGGCTCTGCCTCAATGCTGGCCGGCGGCGAAGAAGCTTCTCCCTGCACATCGCCCACGCGGCACTCTTCCTCCGCGCCAATGCCCAAAGGCCCTCCTCTGCCCCCGGCATTCGCGTCTACCTCCGAGTCGGCATGCTTCACCGACTTGTAACCCGTGCCCGCTGGTACTCCCTCCCCCGTGGAATCGCGGAGAGGTGGGCTTAGGGCTGGAACAGCGCGCTCTGGCACCCTAATGCCCAAGGCTTCGCACACACGGTTCAGCGCCTGCACTCCGCTCTGCGGTCGCAGCTACGGGCAGCGATGTTCGTTCCGCCGCCGATATCTGATCGAGAACGCGATCACCGCGACACCCACAACTTCTGTGGAAGCACTGTGGAGTGGCAAGTAGCACGATATAAAACAATAGGCCCAAGGGACAGCACATGAAAGCTCAGCTCCAGCACAACTTACGCGACCGAGGGCTCTGGCAATGAAGACACGACGGGCGGGCGTTGTCACGCCGAAACCCCAGTGTAACACGCCACTCGGCGGCAAGTGGTGCCACGCCATACATGACGAGCTCCTCGGCGAGGTCGCGCATGTTGAAGCGGGCGGTGATCCCCACAAGCCTCCGCGCTATTAGCTCATCTTCAGCATCTATCGGCGCACTAGGCGTGGTGTTAAACGTCGCCGGCCGCCCTGAACACTCAAGGCCGCTGCCACTCTCCACGCGGTGGTAGAACCACTGTCTCATCCAGTTCGGCCTCCACTCCGCCCTACCAGAGTCCGTAGGAAAAATCTTCTCACACTGCGAACGCAAGACAAGGCCGATGCTGCCGAAGCTACCGAACATCCCGTCTCCCCGATCCTTCGACTCCCACCGCGCATCATGGAGGAAGGCGAACAATGACGCGGTCGGCCAGCACGCCTCCGTGCGCATAGCCCAGCTGTACACGGCAAGACGGGCTAGCGTAGTCGGCGTTATCTATGCGTAGCTCGGCTTCAAAGTAGGCGACGAACACGATCGCCTTTGACTCCTCGGGATGCGGCTCGGTCCGACAGCTTCCCCTCGCGCAGAAGGCCGCGAATCGTCTCTTCTGTCACCAGCGTGGAACCCAGGACACGGGAGCACGGACCTTCTACTCTCTCCGCCGCCGCCCACTGTTTGTCCACCTGGGTGGGGTCGCGCCCCTCGAGTGTGTGTTCCACCTCGAGCGGCGAGGACCGCTGGAAGACAGCGTTGTTGCCATCCGGCTGAGCGCGCTCCCCGTCATGTGCCATCGTCGTCCTAAGAGATATGCGACGATAGAGCAAGCAAAGAAGACAGGAGATTAGGGGCGTGCGGTCAGAAGCTGGAAGATGGAGCGAACTTAATGCAGGTGGTGCGTAGCACGGGGTATTTAAAACCCCTGCATCTCCCATGCCACCGATGAGCGTAACTACTGGGAGATGAACCGCCCGCCTTCCCACGATCGAGGCTGCGGTGGCACAACTACCCACGCGCTGTCAGGCCCAGTCAAGCGATGGTCCCACAAGAGGGCCTGACAGCGCACGACGCGTCAATACCGCCCCGCCATGCGTTCGCTCAGAAATCCGCGCAACACGATTCCGGCTCCGCCTCCGACAAGGTCTTCACCTTCGCACAGCCATCCCGGTCCGCTTCGCCCGACGCCGACATGCACCAGCTACCGAGCGACACGCTAGAGGACGCCCCCCCACCCGTCTCCATGGCCCGGGACAACCCCGGCACATGCCGCTCTCCATATTTACCACTCTTGGCACAAGGAACCGTTCTCGCACCTTAATGTGCCCAACATCTTTTCATGGATGCTAGGTTGCAGAGAGCGCTGGCGGGGCAGATCAGTTGGAGGACGCCCACACCGATCGACGCAAAGCCAGCCACTGGAACGGGGTGCGCGCCCGCGGTCGCCCGACCGCTCGCAGTGTCACGGACACCACCACCTCGGGATATAACACCTCCGCACTACCCCCCTACAAGCGCGGACGCCCGGCGAAGACACCCCTCTACTCTTCTCAAGAATGTGCTGGCGCTTCTTCCTCAGTAGCGGTGCAAATCGCCACCAAGAATGTACCTTCTTCCATCCACAAGCGTGCATAGAGCGCCCTAACTGGCGCTTACCCTGCTGCACGCTTGTGAGCGGAAGAGGCATATTCTTGAGACAAACCGTCTCAGCAATACTTGATCACAACACTACGGTCGTATATATAGCCGTTTTTTGGGAAGCGCAACCAGTGGGAGTCCGACCGACGCGGTCGACCACGCGCGCCCAACTGACGGGAGTCGAACTGACGCGGTCGCTCACGCGCGTGCGACGTCCCAACTTCCCGCACCTACCTGCTCATCCTGCATCGACAAGGTCTCTGCCCCCGCAGGGCAACCGCGGCTCCACCTACGGCCACCCAGCGATGAATTCGTCTCTGCATCGCCACATGATTTTGACATCGACTCCACCCGTGGCCCCGACTTCGCGAAGCCACGATGGGCTACATGCGCCAACTCATCTTTGTCCACAATCACACAATGTCACAGACCACAGGGACAGAGGGGCCAAAGGGCTTGACAACATGGCTTCGGCCCTGTGAAGCCCTTCACCATGAGAGGCTCCTGTTGTAGGGGTGGCCTCCACCTAAACCCAGCTAGCCTGTCAGGAGGTTGTAAACCCAAGGTCGATATGTACAATGACATAGTTGCCCTCGAAGGGATCCTCAGTGTAATCGATGTAAGGGTACGATTGTAAAGACGTTCCTTACAAGGCACATATATATATATCGTGGTAGCTCTTGGGAAAGACCCAAGAGGACATTGCTCACCTAACTCTCCACTACCATACACCTCTCTCTCTGTTTGGTTTGTAGCCACAACAGTAAGCATGGCTAACTAATTTGCATATTCCTAGCATGGTTACGTGAAGGTGTGTACATGTGCAAATGGAAGGATGGTCTTATCCCCATCTCTACCGTGATGGCTCAAGAGAACTTCTCGAGGGATGGTCATATCCTACAGAAGAAAGACCTTAGTGGGCGTAACCACACTAAAAGAATGCATTGTAATAGTCATGTTATGATTACTCAGTCGCATGCCTATAGAAGCATGTAATGGCCAACATTGTGAGATAATTATATCTTGTGGGTAAAGTGTACAACCTCTGCAGAGTTTAAACTGTTCGAACAGCCGTGCCCATGGTCATGAGTGGACGTTGAAAACTTTACATCGATATAGTTCTATTTTAAAAACTTTGTGGGTGGAATTGGAAAATGACGGGCTGCAGGAAGCTCTGATTTGAAGTTGTCCTGAGTGTCATCCCAGTGATAAGGTAGGCAGTTGTGACGCTAAAAAGTTAGCATATGGATACTATTATTACACTCTTTAATTCAAATAACATATTTTAGTTCAAAATGCTAGGTTATAGGAAGTTTTCTATATACCCTATTCTCAAAAGCAATTATGGCAAATAAAACAGCCCTAACCTTCCTTTGGTAAGCCATGCATGTTAATTAATTGCATCCTGTATATTAGCTCGCGGAGTATGGTAGTTTGTGCTCAAAAACCAGGAAACCAGAATCATTATGCATATGAAGATGCACCTACCACGGAAGGGAGAGCCGATGATGGGAATTAGAAGACGTTATCAAGTTCGGGTCCTAGGCAAATAGACTCGATGGAGATGTGTGCACATCTATTATTTAGTCCTAGATAATATATGTCGCACCTATTTACCCCTAGTCGCTTGCCTGTGGCTAATGATTCTACTTTTGTTTATGCTTTCCGCTGCCATCTTTCGTATTGTGAATATTTGGCCTGACTGGCCCTTATGTATAACTGTCACCCGACGTGGTATATTCTAAACTCTGATATGTAATATTTTAGTTCAATCTATTTTGTGCGATGTGTAATTTAAGATAGCAATGTATCCGGTGCACCGGTTCGTAAAATATTGCTACCGAGAGTGCAGAGAATTCTGGTTGCAAAACCTTGGGTGTGACAATAAAGGAAACGGGACCGTGTTTGTCCTTAATAACCATAGGGTCTAAAATGCTGCTTGACTATAGTAGTTATGTAGTTGTAGCCGCAAGACATTAATTAAATTGTTCAATATGGACTGTCCGATCTAGTTTTGGACGGCTTAGATTACCGTAGTGATTTAGAAGTTATGAGTCGACGTCTCGTGAAGATCACGATCCTAGTTGGCATTGGTTTTTGATTAGATGGACAAAAGTCATTGTGAAACGAGAAGCTTGCAAGGCTAGCTATGTTTGTGATATGCCCTAGAGGCAATCATAGAGATGATTGTATCATTTCTATGTTTATGATGTTTTGAATAATATATTATTTTGTCTCTTGAATAAATGTCTTTCATATTGATCAACAAGTATGTGACTTATTCGTGAAACTCTTTATTTATGTTTTTGATGTTATTCTAAATTATTTCTGATCTTATATCATTATGTGGGACAATTATAATTTACAGATTAGCACATGTATTGATTGATAATCGTATTTCACGGATCATTGATATGGGATATCAAATCAATAATGTAGACACATGTTAGAGAACATGATGTTGGATTGACCCACCATGAGACACTGCAGGAATTGGTATATTCTTAAGTGTCATCAGTTGGTCTCATATATAGTGTATGTGGGATCCTTAGACCTGAGAGTGTCATTGTTTTCTACATGTGTAATAGTTTACTTAGGGGTTACTAAACACTACTCTGTGACTGGGTGGTCATAAAGGTAGCTTTCGAGTTTACTATAAAATATGCGGAGGAATATGAGCGATCAAGATAGAATTTGCCTCTCTTATATAACTAGAGAGATATCTCTAGGCCCCTCGATGTGGTTGGATTAAGGAAGTGCATGGCCATGCTAAATGTGGTTGAAGAGTCAATCATAACTAAATAATCAATCATAGGTTCGAGTGAAGGATCGAGCTATCATAGGATGGCACGCTTCTCGCTTTGAGTTTGATCTGGTATCGTGAGGCAAAGGGATCTGTACATAAGTATTATATAGGTTCGTCCGATATAATTTTTATGTATATTTGGCGGTCGTTATGTCCTGCTAGGGACCGCTACCGACCTATGGACCGGAAAGGAGTTTTCAGCCCATGGCCAAATGCATATGAACCTACAGGGTCACACACTTAATGAGCTGGAACGATAAGGGTCTGGATGATAGTTTTTGAGTGGGCTTCAATATCCACTCGTATCAGATATGGATCCGATTGGAGGCTATATAATGAGAGGTGCGGGGGCTGAGGGCAACATCCCAAGAAACCCTAGCCGCAACCTCTCATAACCCCTACTACGCGCGCTGGTGCTAGTACACCAACACACAGTGTTTTCTCCTTGGACGTGTGGACCTCGGTAGAGGCACTGCTACGACTACGGCGCTGATTGGGACGATCGCAAGGAGGAGATGGTTGGCCGGAGGACGATCAACTACTTTTGCCTACACCAACGTGTTCTTTGTTGAATCGGCTGCTTTAACTCTTCTTCCGCTGCATTACACGTCTAGTGGTAATGATATATGATTTCTTACTCGTATGACTTCCTAGCTTACGCGGTAGAAATTTTAATTTACGCTAGTGTAGCCTACTCGTATCCCAACAAGCTGCATATCCCTAGCCACTAAGTAATAGGCTGCATATCCCTAGCTACTAAGTAATAGGCGTATGACCAATTTTCATTCAAGATAATGACAACGGAATCGAAGAAAAGAAGTAATACTAGCATATGTTCAAGCTGGCCGGGCAGTTGCCTAACAAATGCTCCCAAGAAGGAACAACCACCGAACAACACTGGATCACAGACGGTTCTAAACTAGAACCGTCTGTGATAGTATTTTTCACTAACAGTTCTAGTTACAAACTATCTGTATTGTATTTATCACAGACGGCTCATAAACCATCTATGATAACCTTCGATTATCATTGACCTATAAATTCAGACGGTTCATAAAACTATCTGTGATAACGTTTTTAATCCGTTTGTGATTATGATTTCTATAGTAGTGGTGGCCTTTTAATCAGTATCCACATATGTATCATCATTCAGCCATGAACTTTTAGGTGTTTGCTGGCTTTGTTTTAGTTAGACTAGTTTGCTAGCTCTAAGCTGCAATATGCACATGGTTGTGCTGGCTGCCAGCTGGCTGGTACATTCTGGGAAAGAATTTGAGTCATATTTATTGTTAAAGTAGATCCAAATTCGTATCGTGTCTCTATAGGATACTTGGTCACCTCATGTTAGATGTTGCATGACAGGTCTCAGAGCCATGTGCAGGTTGTATCAGACGCGATGTCAATATATAGCAACTGGCTATGATTCAGTTTTCTCTCCGTATGAGACTCTTTTCTTTTACCTTATATATATATATATATATATATATATATATATATATATATATATATATATATATATATATATATATATATATATATATATATCCTATAGAGTCTATAGAAAGAGTAGTGCTACATATGAAGAGCTTCATTGTAATTTTTCTTATTATAGTGATTTACCTTCGAGTACTTGTGTTTTTTCTGTAAGGGTTTTTTATATAAAAATTTATATATTTTGTTTTTATTTTTTTCTATGTATCATTTGTAACATCCATGTAATACATATGTTGAAAGATCATCACGAGATGGCATCAAGTATCATCGGGGGATTGCCATCAAGGACCTGGTAGCCTCTGGAAACTTCACCAAGTGAAGAAATGCGATCACTCATCTAGGACCTGGCAGCGCATGCATGAGTCGTCCAGAAAGTCCAAGCTGATCTAAAGCGTGGATGTCACCACTCACATCAACAAGACCCTTCATCCCCTACACTTGGAAGTCATGGAGAAAATTTCATGACTGGTTCTACTCGTGCATTTCTATGGAGATGCACTTTTGTCAAAATCAAACACACAATGCCTCAAAGTTCAAATACAGCGGGAGCTGCAGCCAGAGAAAAACCAGAGCTGCTGCAGGCTGCCTGACCTAGCTACCTAGTCCAAGTAATATGTGGAAGAGAAGGCCATAGATAGATACAATACAAACATCGTACATCTATTGACTAAATGTCTCAATTGAAGTAACAAAAACACCAATCAAAACTATCAAATTGTGCACAAAATGCATTTTGCAAAAAAATTCTACATGAGTGTTAGAGATCCACTCTTTTAAAAGCATGCTTTGAGGGGACAACAAAAAGTTGCTGGTGAATTCCCCTGCATGACAAACCCTTGTTCTATTCCTACCAACAGCTAGGGATATGGTACATAACAGCCCAATGCTAAATGTCAAGAACTGCCACCAAATACAAAATGATGGCACATGCTTCTTGACAAAAATGGATTAGATTAAACATACACCACATGCAGGACAAGAACTAAGTAGCCAGGCATGAAATCCCAGTTTTATATGCTTACAGCTATGATAGCTCAGAACACCAATCAGTATAATCTTCAATACTTCATGTAGCTGATTAAACATTAGAAGATGGAAACTCGGAAAGCTACTCAACACCAACAGACGAGTTGTAGTTAAAAGAAGAGGGTAATTGATTTGCTAAAGCAGGCATGGATAATGAAGAACTAGTGAGAAGGTCCAAAATAATATTGTGATGAACCATTGCAAGTTTTACGGAGTGGTCATTTAGTTCTTGCAAAGATAGCATCTTATTTAGACTATTTTCTAAGCTTGTCAGGAAAATTGGTTGTTCCGTAGGTTTTGGAGCGGTAGTACCGTCTTCATAGAATCGGTAGTACCGTTTTAGGTAGAAATTGAGGATTTGGGGTTGTGAGTCATGGATTGAGTTGGGGTGACTTGGGTCATTGTATTAAGATTGCATGATACATGTTTTGGCTAACGTGGGTCAAGTTGTGAAGAACTTATGCCTGAAAATGATTTCTTTATCTTAGGCTATGCAGGGACGTTCCAAGTTACCATGGTCGACGGTGAGGATTGGAACTATGCTCAGGAAGAAACCGAGACTCCGAACAATCAAGGGTGGCGGGTGACATGGTGAGCTCATGTTAGTGATATGCCCTAGAGGCAATCATGGAGATGATTATATCGCTTCTATGTTTATGATCTTTTGAATAATATATTATTTTATCCTTTTAATAAATATCTTTCATATTGATCAAAAAGTATGTGACTTGTTCGTGAAACTCTTTATTTATATTTTTGATATTATTCTAAATTATCCCTGATTTTATATCATTATGTGGGACAATTATGATTTATAGATCAGCATATGTATTGATCGATGATCATGTTTCACGGATCATGGATATGGGATTTCAAATAAATAATGTGGACACATGTTAGAGAACATGATGTTGGATTGACCCACTATGAGACACTGCGGGAATTGTTATATTCTTAATTGTCATTAGTTGGTCTTATATATAATGTATGTGGGATCCTTAGACTTGAGATCGTCATTATTTCCTACATGTGTAACAATTTACTTAGGGGTTACCAAACACTACTCTGTGACTGGGTGGTCATAAAGGTAGCTTTTGGGTTTACTATGAAACATGCGGAGAAATATGAGCAATCAAGATGGAATTTGCCCCCCTATATAACATGAGAGATATCTCTGGGCCCCTCGATGTGGTTGGATTAAGGAAGTGCATAGCCATGCCGAATGTAGTTGAAGAGTCAATCACAACTGAGAAATCCATCACAAGTTTGAGTGAAGGATCGAGCTATCATAGGATGGCGCGCTTCTCGCCTTGAGTTCGATTTGGTATCGTGAGGCAAAAGGATCCATACATAAACATTATATAGATTCGTCCGATATGATCTTTATGTATATTTGAGGGGTCGTTATGTCCTGCTAGGGACCGCTACCGACCTGTGGACCAGAAAGGAGTTTTTAGCTCATGGCCAAATGTACATGAACCTATAGGATCACACACTTAATGGGTTAGAATGATAAGGATCCGGATGATAGTTTCCGAGTGGGCTTCGATATCCACTCCTATAGGATATGGATCCGATTAGAGGCTATATAATGAGAGGTGTGGGGGCTGAGGGCACCATCCAAGAAACCCTAGCCGCCACCTCTCATAACCCCTGTCGTGCGTTCTGATGCTAGCACACCGACGTACGGTGTTCCCTCCCTAGACGTGTGGACCTCGGTAGAGGCGCTACTATGACTGCGATGCTGATCGGGATGATCGCAAGGAGGAGACGGTTGGTCGAAGGACGATCGACTACTTTTGCCCACACCGACGCACTCTTCGTTGAATCGGCCGCTTCAACTCTTCTTACACTGCACTACACGTCTAGTGGTAACGATATATGATATCTTACTCGCATGGCTTCCTGGTTTATACGGTAAAATTTTTAATTTGTGCTAGTGTAGCCTACCCGTATCCCAACAGTGGTATCAGAGCCATCCTATATAGTATTTGATCTAGATTGGTCGCATATAGTTGATATGTGGTGGTAGTAGATTGGATCTATTACTAGTCTAATAAGATAGTTTAGATTGGTTCATGTTATTGGATTGGTTTAGGCTCTGATTGATAAGATCAATCGGTTTCGGCGATAGTAGATGGGTTCGAATGAGGTATGAATTGATAGCACCGAGTTGTTATTCTTTTTGGAAACCTCCCGTGCCGATCAATATGATTGATCAATAGAAAATCGAGCTGATCAGATTGGTTCAAAGGGTGTTGCCCTCGACCCGCGAGGGACGCTGCCCCTTCGATCCCCACTCGCTAACCGGCTAGCGAGACTGCCGTGCTAGGTAATCCTACCACATATTATAGGTTTATGTGTTCATATCGCGCGATAGAATTAGATTATGCACATAAATCGTTTTTGCAGGGTTATGTGAATAGTATGGCCCAAAGTGTATGTAACATCCCAAAAATTTTATTCCTTTATTAAAGTGTTCTCTGAAATTTATTAAAGTTTCTTGGATTTTGTTCCAAAACTCTGAATTGAGAAAATTAAAGTTTCTATTTTATAAAGGCCAAAATGAATTTATTTCATTTCATGAAAGTCAAAATAAATGTATTTCATTTTTCTAAAGTTAAATCTGTAATTACATTAATTTTCAGGAAATTATAAAGATATACAACCCTCCCTTTAAAGTCAAAATGTGTTTTTGTAAAAATCAATTATCAAAATGGGTTGAAAATATTTTTATTAAGTTTAAAATAGCCCCAGAAGGTTCTCTGAATTTTTTTGAAATTTTCAAAGTTTATTTGGTATTTTTTTGAGTATTTTAAAGCATTCAAACCATTTTTGAAAATGAAAAAGAAAATAAAATCCCAAAACCCTCTCTCGGGCTGCCGCGTGTCGCCCATCGGGCCGAACCCCGCCTGCCGGAACTAACCTCAGCCGTCCGATCTAACTTAACCCCTCTCCCCGCCTTGCTTTCCTCTCTGGCCGACGCGTGTCGTGCATCCAACCGCCGCCCTTCCTCGCGATCGATCTCAACCGCCTGCGTTAACTTACCGCCGCCTCCTTTCTTCCTCCTCCGACGCGTGGCTCAATCCCAGCCATCGCCCGTTGCCGTAACTAATCGCAGCCGCCCTCTCCCACTTAATGCACCGATCGGCCTGGATTCAACCGCTATTGTCGGATCAGATCCAGACCATCCCCGTTCACTTACCCCTTCACCAGCACCCTACGGCCCCGATCTTCTCCCCTTGACACCCGTCGCAAATCCAACCGTTGCCTCTCCCCTTTTCTTTTGTTCTCTCTCGCTGACCGGTGGGCCCTACCCGTCAGGTCCGTCTTCCCCGCGGCTTTCCTTTCTTCCCCGCGTGATCGCCGCCCGCTACCGCCATTGAAACCGAAACCGAAGCTTTTAAAGCTTCGGTTTCCTTCCCAATTGATAAATTTAAATTGCCATTTCCCCGCACCCGATTCAGGCATAATTACCCCTATTACGCTTCTGTGCATCGTCGCATTGATCCGCCGCGGCAGTTTCAATTCCGGCGAGTTGAGCGCGCCCGTTACTCCCCTCCCTGGCTTATAAAAGGGACTCCCCGGGCTCCTCCTCGACACATCGCCCCTCCCTCGCCTCTCAATTCAAAAAATTGAGCACCAGAGCCTCCCCGAGCTCGTTTTTCTCTCCGTCAGCTTCCCCGGCTCCGGTGAGCAATCGCCGCCACCACAGGCCTCCTCGAGCCTCACCGACACCTCTCTAACGTTCCTTGTGCCCCGGCGATCCCCGACGACCACCTTCCCGAGCACGTGCGCCATCGGAACCCCTCCACCACCGTGATACCCTCTCCGACTGCCGCCCCTCTCCGCCGATCACCCTCTCTGGCCGTTCCACGTGCACTGCGCAAGGTACCGGTGGACTCCCCTCGCTCCCCTCTACATTTTGGTACCTTCGGCCAGCGCCGCCGCTCACCGGATCGCCGGCGACCCTCGGTCCCAGAGCGCCGCCACCGCCGGCCATGCCACGTCAGCAGGTCGGGCCGACGTGGTTGCCGACGTGGCTACCACGCAAGCGCCATGTGCGCCTCAGGCCGCCCATGCTAGCGCCACGCCACGCGTCCGCTCACCCACGTGCCACCTCAGCTCGGTTCGGTCCGTGGACTCAGTCCATCGCAAACCGGGCCCACATGTCAGCCTCGCTCCGAATATTTAATTACCAGGGCTGACGTCATGCTGACGCATTAAAGCCGATTTTCCCATTTTAAAATAATTCGGTCAAAAACTAATTACCTCGCTGACATCATAATCTATTATTTCCTTTAGAAAAATAATTCTTGCTGACGTCATAAATGCTTTTCGGTTTAAAAATAATTCCAGAAATTGGGTATTTTCTTTTTAATTGTATTAAAACTTTGGAGGGCTATAACTTTTTTATTTTAACTCTAAATTGACCCGTTCAAATTTCTAGATTTTTCTAAAATCATGATCTATCCATTTCTGGCATCCTTTTGAAATTTTGAATTTTTTTGAATTTTTTTTTTGAATTGACTCTTTACGTTAGATTTTGACGATTCCGGAGAGTTCGAGTTCGACGATTCTCAACAAGACTTCGAGCAAGGCAAGTTACACCTTTGACCATGTTGAACCTACTATTTTAAATTTATTTATGTTATTTTACTGTATATGCATGCGTATCTTTATTCAAATTTAGTTCAAATTCGATTTAAACATAGTTACACCCATGATCCTTTGACTATAGCCAATTTTGAATCTCGAATTCGTATACCTTGTCACCCTAGCTAAAAACTAGTTAGTACCATAGTATTGACTAGAAATTTTATAGAAATGCTTAGCCTGGCTTAGTATGATTTTAGGTGGGATCAATTCTTTCACATGAAATGACAAACTTGAAAATGGATATCTTAACTTCGGTGAGTCAAGGATGGTTTACGAAAATTATTTAAAAAGGAAAATAAAAACTTATGATTTGGACTTAGGCTAATGGTTAGGTGGTGGGTGCCAGCATGCCTCGTGTTTGGTGACACCTGGTTGATTGTCGTGCATGTGGGTATGTGGTTGAGCTTAAATCAACTTAAGGACCGTTTCTGTGAATCATTTTACGAAGTCACTTCGTACTACCATAAGTCCGGTATGGGATGGACCTGGCTAAGTAATTTGTGAAGTTACAAATATAGTTTCGCTATAGGCTGAATGTGAGCGTGGCGTAGACCACGAGAAGTCTTACATGGCACCAGAGGGGGCTCCAACTCGTGGATTCGAGTTGTGGTGAAACCTTAGTGGCGGCGTGATTATTTTGGCTATGGATCATCGGAACAGCTTTTTCATGAACTCTCCGCCGCACACCTAAGGCAGTGTGTTTATCGCGTGGCTCAAGTGAGAGGGAATGTCTTGTGGGTAAAGTTGTACACCTCTGCAGAGTAAAACCTATCCTGGATAGCCGTGTTCGCGGTCATGAACATGCTGAGTAGAGTCTTCATAGATTAGACTTGATCTTTATAAAACTTGGTTTTCGGACAAATAAACAGTGGTTTTGGTAGTGATCCGGGTGGATTCCCGTGGTTAGCGTAGGTCGGAGTCTACACTAACAGTATTACTTGTTTCAAATATTGTTTCGTATATTGTATTAAATCCAGCTTTCATACGTACATGGTCATATTTAAAATTCAATTACTGTTTTTCGCGCAAATAACTTGTTAAGCCTTCTTTTGTTATCCCTATGCATGCATCTACTCTGTTAAAATCCCTGGTGTAACTTGCGTAAGCACTTAATGTGCTTACCTTGGGAGTACTTTATATGCTCACCTTGCTAAAATCTGTTGTCAGACTTCGACGGCGACTACGACGGTGAGGACTACTTCAGCGAGTAGGATGCGTCTTACAGTCATTCGCCTGTGGGAGGCTGGATGGGCTGATCTGCTACCTTTATTGTTTTTTGCTGTTTTATTTTCAGTTGGCCTTGTGCCACATTATTGTAAGACTTGGCCATAAGGTCGTACCTTCGTTTAATGATATTCTGTGGTGATTTTTGCATGATATTCATTACTGTTGACCCTGTGTGCACTAGCTTTTCCTGGGATTGTGCGATTTACACAGAGAGACTTGGAGTTGTTGTTCCGAGTCCCGACAGTGTATGAGATGCATGTATGAGTTTTTCATGGCCTACGCGCCATGTTGATTTATAGCCATGGGCTACATATTATTGTATAACGGTTTGCGTGTTGACATGTGATGCTTGAATTTTCATATATAATTTATGTTAACTGTTAGGAGTAATAGCTAAGTAAATGAATATAGTGAATTCAAGTATTGATGGCTCGATGGACGGAAAGCGTGGTGATAGAGATTGCCGTGCTAAGGACCATACTATATCATAGTTTAATATGATTTAATTGTGAATACTTTTATGTTCCTATTATACTATTATTCATGTTATTGCTATCTTGGGTGTTTTTAACATGATAGAATAGTATCCCTCTAGAAAAATTAAGTAAAACTTGATGCCCTTCCAATAGTTGCACCTATCAAAATTTTGATCATTAACTGGTAAGTCTACCAAAGTAGGGTGCTATTAATTATTTTAATAAGATATGGTAAAGTGTTGGACACTTCATGTATAATATTGGTTTAACTTGACTAGGCTATCAAAATAATTTTGGGTCTAGGGGCATAATGTTGAGGCCGGGACATATGGATGTCACTCAATAAACAAGAGTTGCATGTGATGCAATTAATAAGGAGTTGTTTACCTATGTCACTAGGATTCTAGCAGTAATGCCAAAGCTCACTAGGACTTAGTGAAATATGGATCTTGATTCACTATATGTTATTGGAGGGTACATAATTTTAGACATATAGTGGAAGTATCTTTTATTAAATTATTTAATGGAAGATTTCACATGAACATAGTGCTGAATTTTTGCATATATTTTTATGTTGTAGACAATGCCAATATCTACTTCCTCCACACCAAGTTTTAACTTGCGATCAATTCTTGAGAAAGAAAAACTAAATGAAACAAACTTCATTGACTAGTACCACAACTTGAGAATTGTTCTCAAGCAAGAAAAGAAAGAATATATTCTGGAGGTTCTATATCCAGATGAACCAGCTACAGATGCTACTCGTGGTCAAAAGAATGAGTATGACAAACATTGCAATGACTCACTCGATGTTAGCTATCTCACGCTTGTCGTCATGAACTCTGAACTTCAGAAGCAATATGAGAACACTACAATATGATTGTGGGACTTAAAGGCATGTTTGAGAATCAAGCAAGGGCTGAAAGGTACAACACATCTAAGTCGTTGTTTGTGTGCAAGTTAGCTGAAGGAAGTCTAGTGAGCCTTCATGTGATCAAGATGATTGGATACATTGAGAGTTTGAAAAAACTTGGTTTTCCCCTTAGCCAAGAGTTGGCCTTATTACATTCGGATGTATGTGGACCAATGAGTTCAACGGCTAGAGGTGGTTTTCGATACTTCATAACTTTTAACGATAACTTTAGTAGATATGGATACATCTACCTAATGAGGCATAAGTCTGAATCATTTGAAAAGTTCAAGGAATTTCAGAATGAGGTACAAAATAAATTTGGCAAGACAATTAAAGCCCTACGATCAGATCGTGGAGGTGAATATTTGAGCCATGAGTTTGGTGATCATCTAAAGCAACGTAGAATTGTTCCACAGCTAACTTTGCCAGGAACACCTCAATGGAATGGGGTGTCTGAACGACGGAATCAGACCTTGTTAGACATGGTTCAGTCAATAATGAGCCAATCTGATCTGCCATTGTCTTTTTAGGGATATGCTCTAGAAACAGCTGCGCTCACATTAAATAGGGTTCCATCAAAAGCAGTAGAGAAGACACCATATGAGATATGGACTGAGAAACGTCCCAGGTTATCTTTTCTCAAAATATGGGGATGTGAAGTGTATGTAAAATATTTTACGTCTGATAAACTCATACCTAAACCTAATAAATACTTCTTCGTGGGGTATCCTAAGGAAACTAAAGGATATTACGTTTATAAAAGGGATGAAAACAAAGTGTTTGTTGCCCAAAATGGTGTATTTTTAGAGAAAGAGTTTATCTCAAGAAGAGTTAGTGGGAGCACAGTGAGACTCGAAGAAATTCAAGAGACATTAGAAAATGTTTCGACTCCTACTAAACCTGAACAGAGTATACAAGATGTTGTAAAAACTGTGGAAGAGACACCAGCCCTACGTAGGTCTGAAAGGCCATGTTAATTGTCGATACGGTATCGACATGACATTTTATTGTTTGACAATGATGAGCCTAAGACTTATGAGGAAGCGATGATGGACCTAGACTCTGAGAAGTGGATTTTTAAGAAAAAGAAAGACATGGATGGACATGTTCATATCCATAAGGCATGATTGGTGGCGAAGGGTTTTAAACATATTCAAGGTGTTGATTATGATGAAACCTTCTCGCCCGTCTCTATGCTCAAGTCTATCCAGATCATTCTAGCTATTGCTGCATATTTTGATTATGAGATGTGACAGATGGATGTCAAAATGGCATTCCTAAATGGGAACCTAAGTGAGGATATGTACATGACACAATCTGAGGGTTTTGTCGATCCCCAAAATGCTAGAAAAATATGCAAGCTTCAGAAATCTATCTATGGACTGAAGCAAGCTTCTCGGAGTTAGAACATTTGCTTTGATGAAGTAGTCAAAGGGTTTGGCTTTATCAAGAACGAAGAAGAGACTTGTGTTTACAAAAAGGCTAGTGGGAGCGCACTTATTTTTTTGGTTCTATATGTTGATCGGAAACGATATTCCTATGTTTCAATCTGTTAAGTCTTCATTAAGAAATAGTTTCTCTATGAAAGACTTAGGAGAGGTAGCATATATTTTGTGCATAAAGATCTATAGAGATAGAACTAAAAGGCTAATTAGATTAAGCCATGATACGTACAATGATAAAGTGTTGAAGTGGTTCAACATGCAGGATTCCAAGAAGGATTTTTTGCCTATGTCACATGGTATTAGTCTTAGCAAGACTCAGTGTCCTTCGACACCAGATGAGCGAGACTAGATGAGTAAGATTACATATGCTTCTGCCATTGGGTCTATCATGTATGCCATGCTTTGTACATGTCCAGATGTGTCATATGCTCTAAGTGTTACGAGTAGATATCAGTCAGATCCAGGTGAAGGTCACTAGATAGCTGTAAAGAATATCCTGAAATACTTGAGAAGAACTAGGGATGCGTTCCTTATTTATGGAGATGAGTAAGAGCTAGTCGTAAATGGTTACACTGATACTAGTTTCCAAACCGATAAAGATGATTTTCGATCGCAGTCTGGGTTTGTGTTTTGTCTTAATAGAGGAGTAGTGAGCTGGAAAAGTTCCAAGCAAGAGAGAGTTGCTGATTCTACAATGGAGGCTGAGTATATTGTAGCTTCTGAAGCTGCGAAGGATGCTGTTTGGATAAAGAAATTTATATCTGAGCTGGGTGTGGTCTCTAGTGTTTCTAGTATAATGAATCTCTATTGTGATAATAATGGAGCAATTGCGCAAGCCAAAGAGCCTAGATCACATCAAAAATCTAAGAACATACTTCAGCGTTTTCACCATATTCGCAGATTATAGATAGAGGTCATGTTAAGATATGCAAAGTACACACGGATTTGAATATTGTTGATCCGTTGACAAAACCTCTTCCACAGCCAAAGCATGAGGCGCACACAAGAGCTATGTGTATTAGATATTTGCATGATTGACTCTAGTGCAAGTGGGAAATTGTTAGTGACATGCCTTAGAGGCAATCATGGAGATGATTATATCACTTCTTTGTTTATGATCTTTTGAAAAATATATTTATTTTGTCCCTTGAATAAATGACTTTCATATTGATCAACAAGTATGTGACTTGTTCGTGAAACTCTTTATTTATGTTTTTGATATTATTCTAAATTATCCCTGATCTTGTATCATTATATGGGACAATTATGATTTACAGATTAGCACATGCATTAATTGATGATCATGTTTCACAGATCATGGATATGGGATATCAAATCAATAATGTAGACACATGTTAGAGAACATGATGTTGGATTGACCCACTATAAGACACTGAAGGAATTGTTATATTCTTAAGTGTCATCAGTTGGTCTCATATATAGTATATGTGGGATCATTAGACATGAGATCGTCATTATTTTCTACATGTGTAATAGTTTACCTAGGGGTTACCAAACACTACTCCGTGACTGGGTGGTTATAAAGGTAGCTTTTGGGTTTACTATGAAACATGCGAAGAAATATGAACGATCAAGATGGAATTTACCCTCCTATATAACAGGAGGGATATCTTTGGGCCCCTCGATGTGGTTGGATTAAGGAAGTGCATGGCCATTTCAAATGTGGTTGAAGAGTCAATCATAACTGAATAATCCATCACAAGTTCGAGTGAAGGATTGAGCTATCATAGGATGGTACGCTTCTCGCCTTGAGTTCAATATGGTATCGTGAGGCAAAGGGATCCGTACATAAGCATTATATAGGTTTGTTTGATATGGTCTTTATATATATTTGGGGGTCGTTATGTACCTGTGGACCGAAAAGGAGTTTTTGGCTCATGACCAAATGTACATGAACCTACAGGGTCACACACTTAATGGGCTAGAACGATAAGGGTCCCATGATAGTTTCCGAGTGGGCTTCGATATCCACTCGTATCGGATATGGATCCGATTTGAGGCTATATAATGAGAGGTGTGGGGGCTGAGGGCAACATCCAAGAAACCCTAGCCGCCACCTTTCATAACCCGTGCCGTGCGCGCTAGTGCTAGCACACCGACGTATGGCGTTCCCTCCCTAGATGTGTGGACCTCGGTAGAGGCGCTACTACGACTGCGGTGCTGATAGGGACGATCGCAAGGAGGAGACGATTGGCCGGAGGACGATCGACTACTTTCGCCCACACCGACGCGCTCTTCGTTGAATCGACTGCTTCAACTCTTTTTCCGTTGCACTGCGCGTCTAGTGGTAACGATCTATGATCTCTTACTCGCATGGCTTCCTGGTTTATACGGTAGAAATTTTAATTTACGCTAGTGTAGTCTACCCGTATCCCAACAGCTCAAGCATGATACGGGAAATACGGGAAATGTTGAAGGCGAGTTCGAACGGAGGGTTTGCACCATGTGGCTTAGTCGGTCTAAGTAAGACGTGGTCTGGTGGAACCAGAGCATGAGAGACTTACTGACGTGTGGCAAGCTAATAGTGAACCTACACGTGGCAAGCATAGCGATTACTTGCAATGAAAGATAAAGACCCGATCAAGAAATTGTATTTTGGTAGTTTGGTCAAAATACCATAATCTACCTTGGATAAAAATTAGGGAAATTTAGATATATGCCACTACAAAGTGATCACTTTAGAGAAATGCCACTGCAAAGTTTTATCTCACAAAAATACCACTCCAGAGTCACCATGTTCACAAAAATACCACTCTTATGCATATTTCCCAACATAAGACCATATTACCCTTGTCTTCTTCACAAAAATACCAGCCGTCCTCGTGCGCCGTGCGCTCTATCGAGCCGCCACGCGCCCGTGCCTCTGAGCTGCTGCGCGCGCCGCCTCAGGCGCCATGCCGAGGCCGTGCCACCGCTCGCTCCTCGCTCGTCGATCCACGGCCTCGGCGCCAAGGTCCTTCTGCGCAGCAGCCGCAGCTGCGCGTGGAGGCCAAGCAGCGGTGGAGGGTGTGGCGCGAGGAAGTGGACCCCGGCGCGAGGAGGATGGCAGAGGCGAGCGAGAGCGCGAGCGGAGCGGTCGAGGCGGGAGAGAGCGCGTGGAGGAGGGCGCGAGTCGGAGCGGTCGGGGCGCGGCAGCGGGAGGTGGAGCAGCGGAGGTGCGGGCGGGAGGCGGTGTCGATGAGGTGGCTGCCACCGCCGCGCGCCAGGCGCGTTCACGCCTTGAGCACTGGTTCTCGGCCGGGTCGGCGAGAGCTCCACCGCCAGAGTACCGGAGGGGCCGCCAATGGCGGAAGCGCGGGAGTGCCCGGAGTCGCCGCCACCGCGCGAGGGTGGGGCAGCGCTTCCCGCTGCCGCGGAGGAGCGCGTGCCTTGCGCCATGGGAAGGGCGGTGCGATCTGGTTGGTTATCAAGTGCGATTCCGACAGGAGGCGAGGATCTGAGGAGGGGTTGGGTTTTTTTCGTCGGAATTGAAATCGGAAGAGATCTCGTGTGACTCGACTATGGTGTAATATGGTATTTTTGTGAAGAAGACAGGGGTAATATGGTCTTATGTTGGGAAATATGCATAAGAGTGGTATTTTTGTGAACATGATGACTCTGGAGTGGCATTTTTGTGAGATAAAACCTTGCAGTGGTATTTCTCTAAAATGATCACTTTGTAGTGGCATATATCTAAATTTTCCTAAAAATTATGGCGCATAAGTGGCGCTTGGGGAGCGGTTTAGATCAAGGAGAAGCTACTTAGCGGATTCGAGCTTATGCGCTTTGAAAAACTTGCATATGCAAATATGTGTGAGTAAAACCCGTGTGTGTGAGGGGTTATCGAGTTTTTTCATAGTGCTAAGTGGATAGTATTCACTAAGGGCTATGTGTGGCTGGTTAGCCCACCTATATAAAGGGATTGGGATAGATATTTGGGTGATCCATCCAATCCATCTTTCTTCTGCTCTCATGCCTAGAGTTAGGGTTTGAGAGTTGAGAGCGTTATGTGCTTTTTGTCCTCTAAGATAAATTGACTGTAAAACTTACCTCCTCAAATAAGTAATACATCAATCTTTGATTATCTTTATGGATTCCTTATATTTTGATTGATTTGCTCTTAATTTGGTTGATTTTGATTTCTCTTCTTCCCTTTTTTGATCTTGCTATGCCAAAGATGTGAATGAGATGAAGATAACCTTTTGAAATCAATCTCCTATCATCTAGCCAGTTTGACAACAAGTTCATCAAGAAACCCCATTTTGGTTGTTTTCGGTCTCACCAAGTGATTTCTTTTTTCAAGAGATTTTGGGTTGTATTCTTCGGGGTTCTAGCTTACTGTAACGTGTGAAAATACATTCAGAGGTGTATTGGCCATCTTCCACCCACAAGCAAGTTGTATTCATCAATTTTGGTGCACCTTTCCTTCAAACTGAAAAAGGTCTTAACTTTGGTTATGATTTTTATGATCGTTTATTGGAATAGGTTCTTGTTAACTTAGAGAAGATCTCTGCAAAATTTTATATCATTTGGATCTACAGATCAAAAGTTTCATCGATTTTTAGATTTGAAATAACGCTGAAATCACTGTTCATTTGCCTGATTTTACTGTTCATCCTGTCAGACTACCATTGAAGGAGCGGTCAGACTGTCGGGCAGCTCAGACCACCATTTGTAGGCCGGTTAGACCGTCGGAAAGTGTTGGCTTCCAAGTTTTATTGACTTGAGCTAGTTGGTTTGAGTTTTCAACTAAGGATTCTGTGTTCTATACCTCTGTAGGTGTTTGAGGATAGAATCTTGAATATTTAGAAAAAATTTGGAGTTGGCACCATTCACCCCCTTTTTTGCCTTTCATTCCTACAAGTCGTATTAGAGCCAGGTTAGCTCTTCTTATAGATTTTAACCAGTCTTAAGAGCCATGACAGTAGATAAGTATTCAACCAAGCCACTTGTGTTCGATGGAGTGGATTTTTCATATTTGGAAGTCTCACATGCATACTTACATTGAGGCCCAAGGGCACATAATTTTGTTTAAGGTCAAAAACCCTGATACCGTGCCAGCCGAATATAGTGTAATTTCTTCCGATGCGGAGGTAAATAGTAAGGCATGCAACTTCCTGATTCAGAGGCTCAGTCGATCGACATTTGAGCAAGTCGCACACTTGAGGTATACTCACAAGATCTGGAAGACCCTCTCTGACTACCATGAGGGCTCTATCACAATCAAGGAAGTGAGATAGAATCAACTTAAAAAAAGAATACTCTAAGATTAAGGAAAATTTCAGTGAGTCTTTGGATGAGTTGTGGGAAAGGTTCAACAAAATTCTCTATGGCTTTCGTGCTGTTGGCTTGACCTTCTCGGATTCTGAGAATGCACATCAAATCTTGGGTGCTCTTAATTTGAAGGTCTGGGGGATGAAAATCACATCCATCAATGACAACACTATCATGAGTGAGCTTACCATGGATAAGCTCTATTTCAGATTGAAGACGCATGAGATAAACTTTATCTTGCATTTTCTCAAGACAGAGTCGATAGCTCTTGTGATGGACCCTTCTCAGAGCAGTTCTTAAAAGTGTGTTGATATTGGCTTTTCTCTATCCACCTTGCACTTAGTTAGTCATGAGCAAGTTGAGAGGCTACCTGAGGAAGATTTAGCCTTTTGTCCACTAAAATCACTAGAGTGTACAACTAGGTGACAAACAAGAGGAGAGGTGGTCTAGTGATGTACTTCGAGTGTGGTGAACCAAACCACATTAAGGCCAAGTGCTCTAAGTTAAAGGGCAAGGAGGAGAAAGACATTCAGAGGCATCTTTAAACTCGAGACATGAAGGTCAGGAAGCCCAACTAGTGGAAGTTTGTCAACTGGGTCCTTACCGCTCTTGAGTCCATAGATATGAGCGATGTGTACTCAGGGACGGAGGATGATGAGGACAACACCCATGGTAAGAAGGCCCAGGACTTCACTGATATGTGCTTCATGGCCAAGAACAGCCACAACGATAACTCCTTCGACTCCGACGAGCCCTACAGCGACCCTGACGAGGTATGCCCCTCCTCCAAAGTAATGAAATGTGCTCTTGTTACAACTGAATAACAACTAAGGAAGCAAGCTAAAATGATTAAGAATGAGAATATCATCATTGATAATTTAATTGAAATTGTTAGGTTTACATCAATTAATCCTGATGATTGTGAATCTTGCTTGAGCTTGTATGATGAATTATCTACATTGAAATCTACTCATTCCTCTGTTGTGGATCAACTCAAGAATGCTCTAGATGATCTAGATTCTCTCAAATCAAGTCATGATCATGTTTGCATGGATGCTATTGCTCTTGATGTTCTTTCTGTACATAATATTCCATCGTTTTGTTCTAATTGTGCTTTGCTTGAGATAAAATTGGATTGTGCTCTTAAGAAATTGCAAAAGTTTAATCTTGATCATACTTGCTCTCATTGTGAGGATAACAAGATAAACATGAAAGAAATAACTAAAATTGTTATGCATTCTAGGACTACATAATATGAAAATTATCCTAAACTCACAATTGAAATAGATGTTCTTACAAGACTCTAGAGGAGAAAGCTAAAATTAAAAAAATCCTTAGTCATGACTACATCTAAAATGGTCATTGATTCTAATTTTTATGCATTTTGTGCTGAGATTGAAAATAGTATAAATGAAAATGCAGGAGACCTTTAGGTTCAAGTGTTAGGAGCAGTTCGTTAGGATTAAGAATTTTCTTTGTGTGTCTTATGAGGTTCTAAAGTTTGAGGTAGCTATTCGTAAGGAAAAATATGCTAGGGCAACAAAGTCAAAATAGTACGTCAGATGTGAGAACCTAACTAAAGAAAATAACTACTTCAAAAAGACACTTGAGAGATGTTTTAGTGGGAAGATGTAACATCCCAAAAACTTTACTCCTTTATTAAAATCAATTCTGGAATTTATTGGATTTTTCTGGAGTTTATTTCAAAGTCCTGATCTGAGTAAATTTAAAAACTTCGATTTTTAAAAGATCAAAATGAATTTATTGCATTTCATGAAAGTCAAATAAATGTACTATACCTTCCTAAAGTCAAATCTGTATTTATGTATATTCTCAGGATTTTATAAAGAATTAAAACCTTCCCTTTTAAGTCAAATTGTGCTTTTACAAAAATAAATGTCAAAATGGGTGGAAAATATTTTTATTAAGTCCCAAATAGTCCTGTAAGGTTCTCTGAATTTTTCTGGAATTTTCAAAATTTATTTGGTATTTTTCTCGAGTTTTCTAAAGCTTATTCTCATTTTTGGAAATCAAAAGGTATTAAAATCCTAAACCCTCCTGCCGCCACGTGTCAACCATCGAGTCCTCCACCCACCGGATCTATTCCCACCGTCCGATACCACTTACCGGTTCATCCCGCCTTCCCTCTCTCCGCGGCGACGCGCGTGTCGCATCGAGCCGCCCGCTCCCGCCCCGGCCCGATCTCACCGCCCCGACCACTTACCGCCGCCCGCTCCCTTCTCCTCTCCGCGTGACGCTGGGTGTAATCGGCACCGCCCTCGCTGCCGCATCGATCTCACCCGCCCTCCCACTTAATGTACCGATCGGCTCTCGATTCTCTCATGGTTGTCGGATCGAATCGTGACCGCCCCGATCACTTACCCCTTCGCCAGCAGCCGCTGGTCCAGATCGCCCTCCTGCCACCACCGCACATCCAACCGCCCTCCTCGCCTCTTTCCCATTTTCTTCTCGCACGCCCGACATGTGGACCCCACCTGCCGATCCGCCTTCCCGCCTCTTTCCTTTCTTCCTCGCGTGATCGCGCCGCCACCATTAAAGCCAAACGGAAGCTTTGATTGCTTCGGCTTCCTTCCCACTTAATCCCCGCGCCAACGGAAAATTAAACCTCCGCCTCCACCGCTGTTTACGCTGCATAAAGTCGCGCGTTCGCCTCTCTCGCCGTCGCATTCATCTTCCCGACCGCTTTAACTCCGGCAAACTTCGCGGCCGTTACCACCCTCCACCGCCTACAAAGAGCACTCCCGAGGATCTCACCACACCGCCTCCCCGCACCTCTCAATTCCAACGCAAATCCCGAGGGCCTCCCGTGCTCGATTCCCTCTCCGCGCCCGACAGCCCCGACTAGCAATTCCGGCCGCCCGGCTTCTCGCCTCGCCGACGCCTCCCGACATTGCCGGTGCTAAGGCGATCCCGGCGACTTTCCCGAAGCCGCTGCGCCACCGAGCCCCTCCGCCGCGTAAGGCCCTCTCCGACCGCCGCCTCTCCGCCGATTCTCCTCCGGTCACCTCGGCCTCGCGCAAGGTACCGGCGAACTCCCGCACTCCTCTGCATTTTGCCCCCATCGCCAGCGCCGCGCCACCGGAGCGCCGGCGACCCTCGGTCCCCGTGGCGCCATCGCCGGCCGCCCGCCCGTCGGCCGCCGGCCGAGGTGGCGCAGTATGGCCGCCACTGGAGCCACGTCGGCATATTGCCTTGACGTGGTAGCCACGTTGCAACCACGTGGAGCCAGGTGGCAGCCACGCCAGCGCCACCCCGCTCCCCGCACACCCGCCTGCCACCTCACCCCTCTCTCCGGTTCTTGGACCCAGTCCACCGTAGACCGGCCCAACCTGTCAGCCTCTCCCTGATTATTTTAACCCTTGGGCTGACGTCATAATCCTTTAATTTCCTTTAGAAAAATAATTCTTGCTGACGTCATAAATCCTTTTCGGTTTAAAAATAAATCCAGAAAATAACCTTTTTCTTTTATTTTGAATTTAAACTTTGGAAGGCTACAACTTTTGCATTTTAACTCCAAATTGATCCATTCAAATTTCTAAATTTTTCTAAAATATGATCTATTCATTTCTGGCATAATTTTGAAAATTTGAATTTATTTGAATTTTGTTTTTGAATTTTCTTTGAATTGGCTCTTTACGTTAGTTTTCGACGATTCCGGAGACTTTGAGTTCGACGATTCCCAGCAGGACTTCGATCAAGGCAAGTTACACCTTTGACCATGTTGAACCTAATATTTCAAATTTATTTATGTTGTTTTACTGTATATGCATGCGTACTTCTATTCAAATTTAATTTAAATTCAATTTAAACTTTAGTTATGCCCATGATCATTTGACTATAGCCAATTTTGAACCTCGAATTCATATACCTTGTCACCCTAGCTGAAAACTAGTTAGTACCATAGTATTGACTAGAAAATTTTATAGAAATGCTTAGCCTGGCCTAGTATAATTTTAGATGGGATCATTTCTTCCGCATGAAATGACGATTTAACTTTTGTTCATGACTTCGGTGAGTCAAGGATGGTTTATGAAAATTATTTAAAAATGAAAATAGAAACTGATGATTTTGGACTTAGGCTAATGGTTAGGTGGTGGGTGCCGGCATGCCTCGTGTTTGGTGACACCTGGTTGATTGTCGTGCACAGGGGAATGTGGTTGAGCCTAAGGCAGATTAAGGACCGCTTCGTGATTCATTTTACGGTCACTTCAGACAACCACAAGTCCGGTATGGGACGGACCTGACTAAGTAATTTGTAAAGTTCCAAACATAGTCTCGCTATAGTCTGAATGTGAGTGCGGATTAGGCTGTGGGAAGTCTCACATGGCACCAGAGGGGGCTCCAACTCGTGGATTCGAGTTGTGGTGGAACCTTAGTGGCGGCGTGATTATTTTGGCTATGGATCATTGGAACAGCCTTGTCATGAACTCTCCGCCGCACACCTAAGGCAGTGTGTTTATCGCGTGGCTCAAGTGAGAGGGAATGTCTTGTGGGTAAAGTTGTACACCTCTGCAGAGTTAAAACCTATCTGGATAGCCGTGTCCGCGGTCATGGACATGCTGAGTAAAGTTTTCACAGATTAGACTTGGATTTTATAAAATCTTGTTTTTGAGCAAACAAATGATGGTTTGGTTTTGGTCCGGGTGGATTCCCGTGGATAGGTTAGTGTGGGTCGGAGCCTACGCTAACGATATTACTTGTTAAAAACAATGTTCATATAATGTATTAAAGTTTAGCTTTTCGTACTTACATTATTGTATTCAAATTCAAGTATTGCTTTCCGCACATTTACCCTATTAAGCCTTCCTTTGAAATCCATTATGCATGCATCAATCCTGTTATATTTTCTGGTGTAACTTGCGTAAACATTCACTTGCTTACCTTGGGAGTACTCTTGTACTCACCTTGCTAAATCTGTTGCCAGACTTCGAGAGCGATTATGACGATGAGGACTACCTCAGCGAATAGGATGCGTCTTACAGTCATTCGCTTTGTGGAGGCCGGATGGGCTGTTCGCTACTTTTATCGTTTTCCTTGTTTTATTTCTCTTGTTGGCCTTGTGCCCCTATATTGTAAGACCTGGCCTTAAGGCCATATTTTGTCGTTTAATAATATTCAGTGGTGATTTTTGCATGATATACATTACTGTTAACCCTGTGTGCACTAGATTTTCCTGGGATAGTGCGATTTACACAGAGGGACTTGGAGTTGTTGTTCCGGGTCCCGACAGAAATGGTATCAGAGCAATAATGACCCTAAGATGTGACCTTACCTAGAGACCAACCTTAAGGATATATTTTGATAAAAAATGCCCCTTTTAAAAATCATCTCTTCCTTTGCTCAATCTCTTACCAAAACTGATTACTAACTTCCTCCTCCAAATTTTAGATGGAGCAACCTACCCGAGTCTCCCATGGAACCCTTGCCGGACTCTTCACCGATGATTTGTACAACCTCATGCAAGAGCTCAACTTCCGCTCGTACCCCCTCTACCAAGGATACATTGGCATGTACGGAGACGAGGAACGCTAGAGGGTGGAAGTGAAGATCTTCAAGGATTTTGCAGCCAACGGAGCCATTTACGTTTTCGACGCCCCCTGCCTCGAGCTACCTTCTTCGATGGAGTGCAAGATGCAGCCCGGGAGGCCATTCGCCAGCTGAGGAACATCTACGCTCAGGACCTGCAGCGCACGGACTTTCGCTACTTCCCCATGAAGACTCCTCTTGGTGCTGCCAGCGATTTCTCATCCACGGAGTACGAAAGCAACCCCCATCTCATACGACAGGTGGAATTCACCAAGTCTATGGATCATATGTACCAGACCACCCTGGACGAGCTGCACACCGCACAGCAGAAACTCCACGCGGTGGAAGAAGAACTTGCCGAGCTCCGTGCCGAGAGTGCAGACTCCACCACTTCCAAGCCTTTTCCGAGGAGACTTGAGCGTAGTACCAGTGTCTAGATAACCATGAGTCTTAGCCTTAAAACGTTATCCGCGAGTTGTAGTCCTTTGTTAACAGCCACGAAACGATTATAATAAAATAAAAAGTTTTATTTGGCTCTTATTTGTGTTTTCCTCGCTTTTGTGTGTTCTGTTGGTGGGATCGTTACTAGAACCTCTCCTGTTAGTTCCCTCTCTCCCCTCTAAATCTGGAAGCTTCGGCAGATGGTGAACACCAGGAGAAAGAGCATGGACAACACCAACCCCGGAGCTCAAGGGAGCCATCGGCCCCATTCCACCGCCTCGCCAAAGAAGAGGACCGATTGGGCGCGCTGATGGCCAATCGAACTGGGCTTGATCCAGTTGTTAGCTCAGGCTATCAACAACCCTCAAGCTCATCATCAACCTGCCCAAGTACCTCCCAATCGTCTTTCAGAGTTCCTAAGGATCAAGCCACCAACCTTCGCCGGCAGTGCCGAACCAATGGACGCCGACGACTAGCTCAGGTCGATCGGCAAGAGGCTGGATATACTGCAATGCACCAATCGGGAGCGAGTCCTGTTCGCCTCCCATCAGCTGAATGGGCCCGCATCTCAATGGTGGGATACTTTCACCGCCTCGCACGCCAACCCGCAGACGGTGACGTGGAACGAGTTCGAGCAAAGCTTTCGCAAAGCTCATATCCCCACCGGCACCATGGCACTGAAGAAGAAAGAGTTCAGAGCTCTGCGCCAAGGAAGTCGCATCACAATGAGTACGCATGGTTCAACCAATCGCCCGCTATGCGCCAGAAGATGTGGCTTCCGACGAAGCCAAGCAAGAAAGGTTCATGGAGGGCCTGAATGACAACATATCAAGACAAACCGATATCGGGTGACTACATCGACTTCCACCAATAGTCGTCAAGAAGGCCATCCGCTAGGAAGGCAAGCACATGGAGATGGAGACCCGGAAGAAAAGAATGGCGGATCAGAGGAACAACTCTGGAGGTTCTCACTGTTAGTGATATGCCCTAGAGGCAACATGGAGATGTTGTATATATCACATACTATGTTTATGATACATTACTTTGTTCCTTGGAATAGACATCATCATTATTGATCAATGAGTATGTGACTTATTCATGAGACTCTTAAATACTAAGATGTTGCTATTTCTAAATGATCCCCGATCGTATATCATATGAGGAACAAATATGATTCAAAGACAAAGATCAGCATATGTATTGATTGATGATCATGTCTCATGGATCATGGTATGGTGATACCAAATCAATAATATGGACATGTGTTAGTGAACATATGTTGATAGACTGCCATGAGACACCGCAGAGATTCCATGTGTCATCGCTGGTCTCAAGTAGTGTTTATGTAGAGTCCTTAGACTTGAGATCATCATGGTTCCCAACATGAGTAGTAGCTTATTTTGGGACTACTAAACACTACTCCGAATCGGGTAGTCATAAAAGTAGTCTTCGGGTTTGCCATGAAACATGTAGTGGGATGTGAATGATCAAGATAGAATTTGCCCTCCTTATGGGAGAGATATCTCTGGGCCTCGATGTAATGGATTATGAAAGTGCATGGCCATGCCAAGGTGATTGAGGAGTCAATCACGAGTTTATAATCCATCACGGAATCGAGAGAGTGATTGAGCTATTAAGAGGATGACACAGGTCTCGCCTTGAGCTCAATCTATATCGTGAGGCAAAGGGATTCGTACATGAGAGAACATTACGTGTTCAAATGATATGATCTTTACATATACTTTGGGGTTAATATGTCTTACTAGAGGCCGCTATTAACATGGTGACCGGAAGGCGCTTCCGGTCACGACCAAGTATACGTGAACCTGCTGTGGTCGCACGCTTAACGGGTTGGAACACCGATTCAATATGATTCGGATATGGGCTCAATTCGGATAAAGATCCGAATAGACTCCTAATGGGCCTTGGTCCACAAGGCCCACGTGAGGAGGTCTATATATGGAGGCGAGGGGCTGAGGGTTTTCGTCCCTGTTAACATCTAGCAAAACCCTAGCCGCCACCTCCCGAGCCAAACCCTAGCTGCTCACGAGTGCTAGTACACTCGCGATCGGCGTTCCAGCCCCGGACGTGTGGATACCGGTGGAGGCGCTGCTCGTTGCGATCTTGATCGGCGTGCGTGGAGGAGACGATCTGTTCGGGACGATCGGCTACTTCCACTACTACCTCGACGCGCGTGATTGATCGGTTTCCAATTCATCTTCATTGCGCTGCCTCTAAGTGGTAACGATCCATGATCCTTCTTAGCATGATGTTCTTGGGTGCGCGGTAGAAAATTTTGTTTTCGCTTCCGTAGCTCACGCGTATTCCTTTAGTGGTATCGAGCCATCTTGCTTAGTTTGCAATCTGATCAGCGCATATGTTGATATGCGATAGTAGTAGATTGGATCTATTACGCCTAAGTCGTAGCACGGGTTGATGAGATCAATCGGTCATAAGGGGTTGAAATAGGTATGAGTTGATAGCATCATAAGGCCAAAAAGATTAGTTCGTGTTCCTTCTTTGATGTACGCGCGACTTGCCCCTACCGGCTGGAATCACCATCGGGCTAATCACGCGCAATCGAGATCGAGCCAACGGATCGAGGTCTTGTGTTGTGGTCTCTCAAGTATACCGATCGCGATGATCAATATGATTGATCTAATGAAAATTGAGACATTTTGAATGGCTCGGATTTGGGTTGATTTGATCGCTCGATAAGATTTTCATAGCGATTTCATAGATGCGATCTATGTAATTCGTGAGGTTTTGCAGCGCCGCGAAACCCATGGCGCTCCCCTCGACCCCCGCCACGACCGGCCAGCGGGACCGCCGTGTGTATCCCCTTGTATAGCGTCTTGGGTTCACATCGTTAGGTAGAATGCGTTCTACGCCTAACTTGTTTTTGCAGAGAATGATGTGAATAGTATGGCCCTATAGCTTATTTGAATGTATGAGATGTATGTGATGCATGTAACATCTGCTCATGGCTGCGTGTCATGATTATTTCAGCTATTGTTAGCTGTATATGTTGTATTTAACGACTGCGTGTCGACCTTAATGCTTGAATCTATCTTTGTAATCTTCAATTTCTAGCTATTATAGGTAGTAGCCTAGTTTTGAGATTACAAGCTTTTAAGCATGGTGGCCTAAAGGAGTGATGTGGAGGATGGAGATCGTCTACACCTACTTGGAGATGGATATCACCATTTTTGGGCCATACTACTTCACAGTTAAATGTGTTTATCTATGATGTTATCTATCTTATTCTTATGCAATGATATATGTGATATGTTGCTTTGGTAGGATAGAATCCCTCTTAAAATTAGGTGTTAATGCCCTTCCATATGTTGCACCAAAAGATAATGATCACCGCATGGTAGGTCTACCAAAGTAGAGTGCCATCGGTTATCATCATCATTTGGGGTAGATGTCGGACATCTACATGCGGAAGCATTTGGTTTACTTAACAAGGTTATCAAAATAGTTTTGGACCTTGGGGCATAGATTGGGGCCGAGGCATACTGATGTCACCCAAAGTAGAGTCACATAGGGATGTGATTAGCAAAGTGTTGCTTACCCATGTCACTAGTTTTCTAGCCGTGATGCCAAAGCTCACTAGGAATTAGTGAAATGAGGATCTTTACCCACTATGTAACTTAGAGGGAGTTTTTGTTGGAAAACTCATAGTGGGAGTCTTTTGCTAAATAGTTTAATAAAAGATGAACATAAACATAGTGCTAAACTTTGCATATTCTTGTGTTGTAGATCATGTCACTAACGCCGATCCAAAGATTTTTAATTTGCGATCTGTTCTTGAGAAAGAAAACTCAATGGAACAAACTTTTTGGATTGGTATCGCAACTTGAGAATTGTTCTCAAGCAAGAGCGCAAGGAGTATGTCCTTGAGTCTCCTTACCCCAAGACTTGCCTTGATAATGCTACTATGGCTGCACGGAGAGCTTATGAGAAGCATACGAATGATTGCCTTGATGTGAGCTGTCTCATGCTTGCCACAATGTCCTCTGAGCTTCAGAAGCAATATGAGAACACAGATGCCTACAATATCATTGTGGGGCTACGTGGTATGTTTGAGAACCAAGCAAGGGCTGAGAGGTTCAATACTTCAAAGTCCTTATTTGCGTGCGAGCTTGCGTATGGGAATCCCGTCAGCCCTCATGTGATTAAGATGATTGGCTACATTGAGAGTCTGGAAAAGCTTGGTTTTCCTCTTAGCCAAGAGTTGGCTACTGATGTGATTCTCCAGTCGCTCCCCCCGAGCTTTGAGCCATTCATAATGAACTTTCACATGAACAACTGGACAAGACCTCGGTGAGTTGCATGGGATGCTAAAATCTGCGAGGAAAGCATTAAGAAAAGCAGCAATCATGTGATGATGATGCAGAAAGGCAAGGGCAAGCCCTATGTCAAGAGAATCGCGGTCAAAAGAAAGAAAGCTCCTGATGCGATCGCGAGCAATTCTAAGGCCAAGAAAGACAAGAAGGGTGATGCTCATCTCGATGCGATTGTTACTCTCGTAAGCAATCGTGACATTGGAAAAGGAACGCCCAAAGTACTTGGAGGATCTTGAGAAGAAGAAGGAAAGTACGACTTCCACCTGTATAAATGTTATAGAAATCAATCTTGCTACTTCTTCCACTAATTCTTGGGTATTTGATACGGATCGGTTGCTCACATTTGCAA
This sequence comes from Melocanna baccifera, assembly GCA_036346265.1. Classification (NCBI taxonomy): domain Eukaryota; kingdom Viridiplantae; phylum Streptophyta; class Magnoliopsida; order Poales; family Poaceae; genus Melocanna; species Melocanna baccifera. The sequence continues at coordinate 33,432,098 of CM070693.1, forward strand.
ATCGTTGCGGGCTAATAAGAAGTAGAAGTTTGAGGAGGAGCGAAGTGGATCTTCGCGTTGGCAATGGAGCAAAAGTTGCTTTGCGGTAGTCTGTTGGCACCATGCCATTGTCTTTACCTTCGTGATTAGTTTTGGAATTGAATAATTGTTATTGTGTTCCATCTCTTTCAAAGAACATTATTTACGCTTCATGTTTGCAAGCGTAAGTTATGACTTTAAATCTATGGACAATGGTTGTTCTCTTTATTTCAAAGATATGTTCTATTGTCATACTCCATTGGTGAATGGGTTATACGTTCTTACTCTTGAAGGTTCACCGGTCTATAACATTAATGCAAAGAGGCAACGTCCAATGATTTGAATCCACGCTTATTTGGCACTCGCCGCTTAGGTCACATAAATGAGAAACGCATGCGTAAGCTCCATAGAGATGGTATTCTGCACTCATTTGATTTTGAATCATTAGAGACATGCGAATCTTGTTTACTTGGCAAGATGACAAAGGCACCTTTCACCGGTCAAGGTGAACGGGCAAATGACTTATTGGCACTTGTACATACCGATGTATGTGGACCAATGAGCTTAATGACCAGAGGTGGTTTTCATGATTTTATAACTTTTATCGATGACTTTAGTAGATATGGGTATATCTACCGATGAAGCATAAGTCCGAATCCTTTGAAAAGTTCAAAGAATTCCAAAATGAAGTGCAAAATCATTTAGGCAAGACAATCAAGTTTCTACGATCCGATCGTGGAGGTGAGTATTTGAGCCATGAGTTTGGCAATCATCTAAAGGATTGTGGAATTGTTCCACAATTGACTCACCAGAACACCTCAATGGAATGGGGTATCTCGAACGAGAAATCGCACCTTATTAGATATGGTGCGCCCATGATGAGCCAAAGTGATCTTCCGTTGTCTTTTGGGGTACGCTCTTGAAACAACCGCTCACACTAAACAGGTTCCATCAAAATCGATAGAAAAGACACCATATGAGATGTGGACAGACAACGCCCTAGCTTGTCTTTTCTTAAGATTTGGGGATGTGAGGCTTATGTAAAACGTTTACAATCTGATAAGCTCACTCCTAAATCGATAAATGCTTCTTTATCGGGTATCCTAAGGAAACAAAAGGATATTACTTTTATAATCGAGGAGAAGGCAAAGTGTTTGTCGCTCAAGCATGGTGTCTTCTTAGAGAAAGAGTTTCTCTCAAGAAGGGATAGTGGGAGCACAAAGCAACTTGAAGAAATTCAAGAAACACTGATAACGTTTCAGCTCCTACAGTAACCACAACAGATGAACAAACCGTTGAAGAACCTCATGTGGACACACCAGCACCACGTAGGTCGAAGGTCACGCGTGCACCGAGAGGTACATGTTCTTGACTACTCAACAACGGGACATATTGTTGTTAGACAACGATGAGCCTAAGACCTATGAAGAAGCAATGGTGGGACCGACTACGAGAAATGGCTTGAAGCCATGAGATCCAAATTGAATCCATGCACGAGAATCAAGTTTGGAACTTGGTTGATCCACTGATGGTGTTAAAACCATTGAATGCAAATGGGTTTTCAAGAAAAGATAGACATAGATGGAAATGTTCACATCTATAAAGCGCGACAGGTGGCCAAAGGTTTCAAACAAATTCAAGGTATTGATTATGATGAAACTTTTCGCCCGTCCGCAATGCTAAAGTCTATTCGGATCATTCTAGCGATTGCTGCATATTTCGACTATGAAATATGGCAAATGGATGTCAAAACAGCTTTCCTTAATGGAAATCGAGTGAGGATGTGTACATGACACAGCCCACGTGTTTTGTCGATCCGCAATCGCTTGGAAAGATATGCAAGCTCCAAAGATCCATTTATGGATTAAAGCGAGCATCTCGAGTTGGAACATTCGTTTTGATGAAGTAATCAAAGGGTTTGGTTTCATCAAGAACGAAGAAGAGCCTTGTGTTTACAAAAGGCTAGTGGGAGCGCACTCGTATTTCTCGGTCTTATATGTGGATGACATATTACCGATCGGAAATGACATTCCTTTGCTCGAATCATAAGTCTTCATTAAAAATAGTTTCTCTATGAAAGACTTAGGAGAGGCAAAGATATATTCGGGCATCAAGATCTATAGAGATAGATCAAAAGGCTAATTGGATTAAGCCAAGATATGTACATTGACAAGGTGTTGAAAAGGTTCAATATGCATGATTCCAAGAAAGGTTTTCTACCTATGTCACATGGTATAAATCTTAGCAAGAATCGGTGTCCTAGTACACCGATGAGCGGGATAAAATGAATGCGATTCCATATGCTTCGGCTATTGGGTCCATTATGTATGCCATGCTTTGTACACGCCCGGATGTTTCAGATGCTTTAAGTGCTACGAGTAGATACGATCGAGATCCGTGAAAGTCACCGGATTGCCGTAAAGAACATCTTGAAGTACTTGAGAAGAACTAAAGATGTGTTCCTTGTCTATGGAGGTGAGGAAGAGCTCGTTGTAAATGGTTACACCGATGCTAGCTTCCAAACCGACAAAGATGATTTTAGATCGCAACTGGATTTGTGTTACGCTCAATGGCGGTGCGGTAAGTCGAAGAGTTCCAAGCGGCAGACGGTTGCGATTCTACAACGAAGTCGAGTACATAGCAGCTTCAAGCCGCCAAAGAGGCTGTTTGGATCAAGAAATTTATTTCGAGCTTGGTGTGATGGCTAGTGCCTCCAGCCCAATGGACCTCTCATCAGACAATAGTGGGGCCATTGCACAAGCCAAGGAGCCTAGATCGCACTGAAGTCCAAGCACATTTTACGGCGATTTCATCTCATCCGCGAGATAGTGGAGAGAGGCGATGTGAAGATATGCAAAGTACAAACGGATTTGAACATTGCAGATCCGTTGACAAAGCCGCTTCCCACCAAAGCATGAGGCTCACACTAGGGCAATGGGTATTAGATACCTACATGGTTGACTCTAGTGCAAGTGGGAGATCATAGTGATATGCCCTAGAGGCAACATGGAGATGTTGTATATATCACATACTATGTTTATGATACATTACTTTGTTCCTTGGAATAGACATCATCATTATTGATCAATGAGTATGTGACTTATTCATGAGACTCTTAAATACTAAGATGTTGCTATTTCTAAATGATCCCCGATCGTATATCATATGAGGAACAAATATGATTCAAAGACAAAGATCAACATATGTATTGATTGATGATCATGTCTCATGGATCATGGTATGGTGATACCAAATCAATAATATGGACATGTGTTAGTGAACATATGTTGATAGACTGCCATGAGACACTGCAGAGATTCCATGTGTCATCGCTGGTCTCAAGTAGTGTTTATGTAGAGTCCTTAGACTTGAGATCATCATGGTTCCCAACATGAGTAGTAGCTTATTTTGGGACTACTAAACACTACTCCGTGAATCGGGTAGTCATAAAAGTAGTCTTCGGGTTTGCCATGAAACATGTAGTGGGATGTGAATGATCAAGATAGAATTTGCCCTCCTTATGGGAGAGATATCTCTCTGGCCCTCGATGTAATGGATTATGAAAGTGCATGGCCATGCCAAGGTGATTGAGGAGTCAATCACGAGTTTATAATCCATCACGGAATCGAGAGAGTGATTGAGCTATTAAGAGGATGACACGTGTCTCGCCTTGAGCTCAATCTATATCGTGAGGCAAAGGGATTCGTACATGAGAGAACATTACAGTTCAAATTGATATGATCTTTACATATACTTTGGGGTTAATATGTCTTACTAGAGGCGCTATTAACATGGTGACCGAAAGGCGTTTCGGTCACGACCAAGTATACGTGAACCTGCTGTGGTCGCACGCTTAACGGGTTGGAACACCGATTCGAATATGATTCGGATATGGGCTCAATTCGGATAAAGATCGAATAGACTCCTAATGGGCCTTGGTCCGCAAGGCCCACGTGAGGAGGTCTATATATAGGAGGCGAGGGGCGAGGGTTTCGTCCCGTTAACATCTAGCAAAACCCTAGCCGCCACCTCCCGAGCCAAACCCTAGCCGCTCACGAGTGCTAGTACACTCGCGATCGGCGTTCCACCCGGACGTGTGGATACCGGTGGAGGCGCCGCTCGTTGCGTTGCTGATCGGCGTGCGCGTGGAGAGACGATCTGTTCGGGACGATCGGCTACTTCCACTACTACCTCGACGCGCGTGATTGGATCGGTTTCCAATTCATCTTCGCCATACGCGCTGGCGTCTAAGTGGTAACGATCCATGATCCTTCTTAGCATGATGTTCTTGGGTGCGCGGTAGAAAATTTTGTTTTCTCGCTCGTAGCCTCTGCGTATTCCTTTACTCACAAGGTTCGCGACACTCCTGCACGCAACGAACAATTTCGAGCTCGGGCAAGAACTTCAACACCCAGTCGGGCAAGTTCAAGTCCTCAACCAGCCGCCCGCCGTTCCAAGCTAGCCGCCAGCAGTTTCAAACCAACCGCACCCCAACGACCGGTGGTCAAGTGCAGAAGAGCAGTCCACCATCAGATGGAGTGACCTGCTTCTACTGCAAGGAACCAGGACACTACGCCAAGGCCTGCCCCAAGAAGATGCAAGCGACAGCGACCCCAGGTGCCTCCGGAAGTTAGAACCAGGCACAGCAGAAGCCGCAAACCTTCATCAAGGGGAGAGTGAATCATGTGACAGCTGAAGAAGCTCAGGCTGCACCGGATGTCGTGCTGGGTATGTTCCTTGTCAACTCAGTACCAGCATCAGTCCTTTTTGATTCCGGAGCATCGCATTCCTTTGTGTCAAAAACTTTTGTGGATAAGCACGGGTTGGGCAGGGTAACTCTTAGCAACCCCATGATAGTTCACTCCCCTGGAGCAGAAATGAGAGCAGGGACCTTGTGCCCCAAAGTGGAGTTGCTCATAGATGGGACCCGATTCCTAGCCGATCTTTTGGTTTTGGAATTGCAAGGGTTAGATGTCATTCTCGGAATGAACTGGTTAGCCAAGAATTGAGGTCAGATCAATTGCGCTACCAGATCCATCACCCTCACCAATGACCAAGGCATAGAAGTGATCTTCTCTCCTCAGATCCCGGAAGCAGAAGAATGTGCCCTCTTCCACCTTCAAGTCTTGGAAGAAGTGCCAATAGTGCGGGAGTACCCTGGTGTTTTTCCCGAGGAACTACCAGGAATACCACCGGATAGGGAAATTGAGTTTGTGATTGAGCTAGTCCCAGGCACCGCCCCAATTTCCAAGAGACCATATCGGATGCCTGCTAACGAGTTAGCAGAATTGAAAAATCAGCTCAAGGAACTGGAAGACAAAGGATACATTCGACCCAGTTCGTCACCTTGGGGAGCACCCGTCCTGTTCGTCAAGAAAAAGGATGAGAGTTTGAGGCTATGTGTGGATTATAGAGCACTCAACGATGTTACCATCAAGAACAAATACCCCCTCCCCCGGATCGACGACCTGTTCGATCAGTTGAAAGGAGCCGGTGTCTTCTCTAAGATTGACCTGCGGTCAGGATATCATTAGTTGAAGATTCGTGAAGAAGACGTTCCCAAGACTGCCTTCTCCACTAGATATGGACATTATGAGTTCACGGTCATGTCGTTTGGACTGACCAATGCTCCAACCTATTTCATGAGCATGATGAACAATGTATTCATGAAATACTTGAACAAGTTTGTGGTGATCTTCATCGATGACATCCTCATCTACTCCAAGAACGAGGAAGAGCATGAGCAACATCTCAGGATAACTTTAGAGAAGCTTCAAGAGCATCAACTTTTTGCCAAATTTAGTAAATGTGAATTTTGGCTAAAAGAGGTTGCCTTCCTTGGACATATCGTGACAGCCGAAGGGATTGCTGTAGACCCTTCCAAGATAGAGGTAGTAATGGAGTGGAAGCAACCGAAGTCCGTAACGGAAGTTAGGAGCTTCCTTGGACTTGCGGGTTATTACCGCCGGTTCATAGCAGGATTCTCTGAGCTAGCCAAGCCAATGACTCAGTTGTTGAAAAAGGAAAAGAAATTCGAATGGATGAAGGCCTGTGAGCAGAGTTTCCAGACTCTCAAGAAAAGGCTGGTTTCAACACCCGTGCTTGTATTGTCGGACGTACATAAAGGCTTTGAGGTCTTCTGTGATGCCTCTCGCCTAGGCTTAGGCTGTGTTCTGATGCAAGAAGGCAAAGTGGTAGCCTACGTATCACGCCAACTCAAGCCCCATGAGTGCAATTATCCTACTCATGACCTAGAGTTAGCCGTAGTAGTGCACGCCTTAAAAATCTGGCGCCACTATCTTATCGGTAACCGTTGTGAAGTATACACGGACCACAAGAGCTTGAATTATATCTTCACCCAGGCAGAACTCAACCTGAGGCAGCAAAGATGGCTGGAGTTGATAAAAGACTATGACATCGGTATACACTACCACCCCGGAAAAGCAAATGTTGTAGCCGATGCATTAAGCAGGAAGTCCTATGCAAATGTGGTCTTATCAGAAGAGGACTAGACCCGACTTTAGCAGGGAGTCACCCGTCTAAGTCTAAATCCGATGGGACCAAGCATCCTCACCACGCTGGAGATACAACCTGGCTTGCCTGGTCAGATTAAGGAAGCTCAGAAGGTTGACGAGGATATTCAGGAAATAAAAAAGAATATGAGAAGAGGCAAGGCCCTAGGATTCAGTGAAGATGAGCATGGCACCGTCTGGTTCGAGAACCGCATCTGTGTGCCAAATAATCAGGAAATCAAAACCATGATTCTAAAAGAAGCTCATGACACCCCATACTCAATCCACCCAGGTCGTACCAAGATGTACCAGGACCTAAGGGAAAAATATTGGTGGGTTAGTATGAAGAGAGAAATAGCAGAGTTTATTGAAGCCTGCGATACCTGTCAACGAGTCAAAGCCGAACATCAGAGACTAGCTGGACTCTTGCAACCACTGCCAATACCAGAATGGAAGTGGGAGGAAATCGGTATGGATTTTATAACCGGACTCCCAAGGACGCAATCGGGTTATGATTCAATCTGGGTGATCATAGACTGATTAACTAAAGTGGCTCACTTTATACTAGTCAAGACCACTTACTCCGGGAGTAAGTTAGCTGAGCTATACATGTCCCGGATTGTGTGCCTGTATGGCGTTCCCAAGAAAATAGTGTCAGATCGAGGAAGTCAGTTCACTTCTCGATTACGCGTAAAAGCTACGAAGAGTTAGGAGTAAACTTCGGTTTGATCCGCTTACCATCCACGACGGATGGTCAAACGAGAAAAGAGTTAACCAAGTGCTCGAGGATATGATAAGAGCTTGTACTCGGACTTTGGGAACAATCGAACCGCTCATTGCCCTATGCGAGTTCTCGCATAATAATAGCTACCAAGCCGATCACAGATGGCACCTTCAAGCCTTGTACGGCTGAAAGTGCAGGACACCCTTGCTTTGGGATCAGCAAGGAGAACCCCAAGAAGCTGGACCGAATCTACTTCAAGACGCAGAAGATAAAGTGAAGAAGATCAGGGACAGACTAAAGATAGCCCAATCTCGACAAAAGAGTTATGCGGACAACCGTCGTCGAGATTTGACCTTTGAGGTCGGGGACTACGTCTATCTTAGAGTATCCCCACTCAGAGGTGTAAAAAGGTTTCAAGTCAGAGGAAAACTAGCATCGCGTTATGTGGGACCCTTCAAGATTCTAAATCGAAGAGGTGAAGTCGCATATCAGTTGGACTTACTACCAAGCATGTCAGGAGTGCACAATATCTTCCATGTCTCTCAGTTGAAGAAGTGCCTCCGGGTGCCTGCGGAGCAAGCCGCATTGGAAACCTTGGACCTTTAGGATGACCTCACCTACCAGGAGTAGCCAATCAAGATCCTTGAGACAGCAGAACGTTAGACTAGAAGAAAGACCATCAAATTCTGCAAGGTTCAGTGGAGCAACCACACCGAAGACGAAGCCACTTGGGAGCGAGAAGAAGATTTGAAGGCCAGCCATCCCCATCTCTTTTGCTAGCTGGTGCAAATCTCGAGGGCGAGATTTCTTTTAAGGGGGGTAGGTTTGTAACATCCAAAAACTTTACTCCTTTATTAAAATCAATTCTGGAATTTATTGGATTTTCCTGGAGTTTATTTCAAAGTCCTGATCTGAGTAAATTTAAAAACTTCTATTTATAAAAGATCAAAATGAATTTATTGCATTTCATGAAAGTCAAATAAATGTACTATACCTTCCTAAAGTCAAATCTGTATTTATGTATATTCTCAAGATTTTATAAAGAATTAAAACCTTCCCTTTTAAGTCAAATTGTGCTTTTACAAAAAGATAAATGTCAAAATGGGTGGAAAATATTTTTTATTAAGTCCCAAATAGTCCTAGAAGGTTCTCTGAATTTTTTTGGAATTTTCAAAATTTATTTGTTATTTTTCTGAGTTTTCTAAAGCTTATTCTTATTTCTGGAAATCAGAAAGGTATTAAATCCTAAAACACTCCTCGGGCTACCACGTGTCAACCATCGGAGTCCCCTCCACCCGCCGGATCTATTCCCAGCCGTCCGATACCACTTACCGGTTCATCCCGCCTTCCCTCTCTCCGCGTGCGACGCTGTCGTGCATCGAGCCGTCCGCTCCCCGCCTGGTCTGATCTCAGCCGCTCCCGGTCACTTACCGCTTCGCCCGCTCCCTTCTCCTCTCCGCGTGACGCGTGGCGTAATCGGCACCGCCCTCTATTGCCGTACCGAATCTCAGCCGCTGCCTCCCACTTAATGCACCGATCGGCTCGGATTCTCTCACGGTTGTCGGATCGAATCGTGACCGTCCCCGATCACTTACCCCTTCGCCAGCAGCTGGTGGTCCAGATCGCCCCTCCTTCCCACCCGTCGCACATCCAACCGTCCTCCTCGCCCTTTCCCGTTTTCCTTCTCTCGCCGACATGCGGACCCCACCTGTCGGACCCGTCTTCCCCGCCCCCTTTCCTTTCTTCCTCGCGCGATCGCCGCCCGCTGCCGCCATTAAAGCCGAAACCGAAGCTTTGATTGCTTCGGTTTCCTTCCCACTTAATCCCCCGCGCCAACGGAAAATTAAACCTCCGCCTCCACCGCGTCCGTTTCTGGCATAAAGTCGCGCGTTACGCCTCTCCTCACCGTCGCATTCATCCTCCCCGACCGTTTTAACTCCGGCGAACCGCGCGCCGTTACCACCCTCCACCGCCTATAAAGAGCACTCCCGAGGACCTCACTCACACCGCCTCCCACCGCACCTCTCAATTCCAACGTTAAAGTCCCGAGGCCTCCTGTGCTCGATTCCCTCCGCGCTCCGGCAGCTCCGGCGAGCAATTCTGGCCGCCCGGCTTCCTCGCTCCTCGCCGACGCCTCCCGGCGCTGCCGGTGCTAAGGCGATCCCCGGCGACCCCTTCCCCGAGCTGCTGCGCCACCGGAGCCCCTCCACCGCCGTAAGGCCCCTCTCCGACCACCGCCCCTCTCCGCCGATTCCCTCCGGTCACCCTCAGCCTCCGCGCAAGGTACCGGTGAACTCCCCGCACTCCCCTCTGCATTTTGCCCCCATCGACCAGCGCCGCCGCCCGCCGGAGCGCCGACGACTCTCGTTCCCCATGCGCCACCGCCGGCAGCCTGCCCCGTCAGCCGCTGGGCTGAGGTGGCAGCAGGCATAGCCGCCAGCTGGGCGCCACGCCAGCGCCACCCGAGCGCCCCCTCGCCACCTCGCGCGCGTGCCGCCACGTCGGCATATTGCCGTGACGTGGCAGCCACGTTGCAACCACGTGGAGCCAGGTGGCAGCCACGTGGAAGCCACGCCAGCGCCACCCGCTCCGCGCACCCGCCGCCACCTCCCTCTCCGGTTCTTGGACCCGATCCACCGTGAGCCGGCCCCACTGCCGACCTCTCCCGATTATTTTAACCCTTGGGCTGACGTCATAATCCTTTAATTTCCTTTCCTTTAGAAAAATAATTCTTACTGACGTCATAAATCCTTTTCGGTTTAAAAATAAATCCAGAAAACAACATTTTTCTTTTATTTTGAATTTAAACTTTGGAAGGCTATAACTTTTGCATTTTAACTCCAAATTGACCCATTCAAATTTCTAAATTTTTCTAAAATATGATCTATCCATTTCTGGCATAATTTTGAAAATTTGAATTTATTTGAATTTTGTTTTTGAATTTTCTTTGAATTGGCTCTTTACGTTAGGTTTCGACGATTCCGGAGACTTTGAGTTCGACGATTCCCAACAGTACTTCGATCAAGGCAAGTTACACCTTTGACCATGTTGAACCTAATATTTCAAATTTATTTATGTTGTTTTACTGTATATGCATGCGTACTTCTATTCAAATTTAATTTAAATTCAGTTTAAACTTTAGTTATGCCCATGATCATTTGACTATAGCCAATTTTGAACCTCGAATTCATATACCTTGTCACCTTAGCTGAAAACTAGTTAGTACCATAGTATTGACTAGAAAATTTTATAGAAATACTTAGCCGGGCCTACTATAATTTTAGATGGGATCATTTCTTCCGCATGAAATGACGATTTAAATTTTGTTCTTGACTTCGGTGAGTCAAGGATGGTTTATGAAAATTATTTAAAAATAAAAATAGAAACTGATGATTTTGGACTTAGGCTAATGGTTAGGTGGTGGGTGTCGGCATGCCTCGTGTTTGGTGACACCTGGTTGATTGTTGTGCACAGGGGAATGTGGTTGAGCCTAAGACAGATTAAGGACCGTTTCTGTGATTCATTTTACGAAGTCACTTCGTACTACAATAAGTCCGGTATGAGACGGACCTGGCTAAGTAATTTGTAAAGTTCCAAACATAGTCTCGCTATAGGCTGAATGTGAGCGCGGCGTAGGCTGTGGAAAGTCTCACATGGCACCAGAGGGGGCTCCAACTCGTGGATTCGAGTTGTGGTGGAACCTTAGTGGCGGCATGATTATTTTGGCTATGGATCATTGGAACAGCCTTGTCATGAACTCTCCGCCGCACACCTAAGGCAGTGTGGTTATCGGGTGGCTCAAGTGAGAGAGAATGTCTTGTGGGTAAAGTTGTACACCTCTGCAGAGTTAAAACCTATCTGGATAGCCGTGTCCGCGGTCATGGACATGCTGAGTAAAGTTTTCACAGATTAGACTTGGATTTTATAAAATCTTATTTTTGAGCAAACAAATGATGGTTTGGTTTTGGTCCGGGTGGATTCCCGTGGATAGGTTAGTGTGGGTCGGAGCCTACGCTAACAATATTACTTGTTAAAAACAATGTTCATATACTATATTAAAGTTTAGCTTTTCGTACTTACATTATTGTATTCAAATTCAAGTATTGCTTTCCGCACATTTACCCTATTAAGCCTTCCTTTGAAATCCATTATGCATGCATCAATCCTGTTATATTTCCTGGTGTAACTTGCGTAAGCATTCACTTTCTTACCTTGAGAGTACTCTTGTACTCACCTTGCTAAATCTGTTGCCAGACTTCGAGAGCGACTACGACGGTGAGGACTACCTCAGCGAATAGGATGCGTCTTACAGTCATTCGCCTGTGGGAGGCTGGATGGGCTGTTCTGCTACTTTTACTGTTTTCCGCTGTTTTATTTCTCTTGTTGGCCTTGTGCCCCTATATTGTAAGACTTGGCCTTAAGGCCGTATTTTTTCGTTTAATAATATTCGGTGGTGATTTTTGCATGATATACATTACTGTTAACCCTGTGTGCACTAGCTTTTCCTGGAATAGTGTGATTTACACAGAGGGACTTGGAGTTGTTGTTTCGGGTCCCGACAGAAGACGAACCTCAACTTGATTCTTGACCAATCTAAGGTGAGTGTAAAGAAGAGAGAACTAGGTTTTAATTTTCTAGAGTATTCCAAGAATCATCCAAATATAATTGTGAGGGTTGTTGAGAGTGGCATGTCTGAGATAGAACCCACGGAGCCATCTAAGACAGTTTTTAGATTTATAGGTTTTGCCTAAACCCCTTCTTGCAAGACAGGTGCTTTTTCCTCATCAGACTAGACCCCTCAAAAGGTTAAGTACGATTGCACCTTCTGCAAGAAGGATGGCCACATAGTTGAGTTATGCTTACGTAAAGCCAAGGTTGAGAGGAAAAAGAGAGAGAGCGTGCATTGAGATCCATTAGAGGAGTTCCTTCACCTTTGACTCTCACTAGAACTAGGCAACATTTCTTTCCTGCTACACATAAGCCTAGATTTATAGACAACTTCTTTGACTCCTTTGGTGGTTCTAGGTAGCACTTTGGGTTATGATATTGTGAGGGTAGACCATGGGTAGCACCTAGTTATGGGGAGTACCAGTCTTTTGGTAGACCAATTCATAGAGGGCTAGGTGGGCCTCATTTGCATGCTTACGATCATTCTGCTAACTATGTTATTTCTAGTTCTACTGTTGCTCCCAAGAATCGTGTGGTTCAGTACTGTATTCCAAAATTATTTCTCACTAACCCCAGTATTAAGGCACAGATGTTCCCTGTTCATGCCCTGTAGGTCCGACGTGCGAGGAAGGAGGACGTGTAGCTTGTTGACTTCAGGTGTTCTCGACACATGATCGGACATTCTAGATGATTCTCTTCCCTCACATGTGCATCTGGGAATGAATTGATCATATTTGGGGATGCTTCTACTAGTACCATGACAGCTAAGGGCAATGTGCACGTTAACAACAAATTCATGCTCAAAGATGTTGCTTTGGTGAGTAAGCTGAGGTATAACTTACTATTTGTCTCTCAGCTACTTGATAAGGGTCTAGAAGTGAGATTCAAGAGTGGTGAGTGTAGAGTTCTAGACTCCTCCGGTGAGCATGTTTTTGGGATCTCTAAGTTTGAGAGAATTTTTAGTGCTGGTTTCAGTATCTCTTCTACCTCTATCCCTAGGTGTCTTATGGCTTTTGATTATCATGATTTAGTGTTGTGGCATCGAAGGGTTGGGCACATAGGGTTCGATTACTTGACTAGATTTAGCAGCAAGAACCTGATTAGAGGACTGTCTAGGCTTAAAAATGATAAAGACCTAGTGTGCATATCCCGTAGGCATTGTAAGATGGTTTCTGCTTCTCATCCACCTCTTACTTTAGTGATGACTGATGGACCTAGACAGTTGCTTCACGTAGACATAGTAGATCCTTCTAGAGTCCAGTCTGTAGGAGGAAAGTGGTATATACTTGTCATTATAGATGACTATTCTAGGTATTCTTGGATATACTTTCTAGTGTCTAAGGATGAGGCCTTTGGTTACTTCAAACAATTGGCCCTTAAACTGTAATCGACCTCGTAGGAGCCTTGAGAGACATTAGGAGTGATAATGCCATAGAATTCAACAACTATTCCTTTGCCACTTTCTACATTAAGAAAGGGTTAGAGTACTAGTTTTCCTTACCTAGAGTTTTCCAGTAGAATAAGGTTGTTGAGAGGAAGAATAGAACTCTTGTTGAGATGGTTAGGACCATACTAGATGAGCATAGTACCTCTAGGAGGTTTTGGGCTGAGGCGATCTCTACTGTTTGTTATATGTCCAAAAGGGTTTTCTTGAGATTGGCCATTGGCAAGACTTCTTTTGAGCTTAAATTTGATCATAGGCCTAGCATCTCTTTATTTAAGATTTTTGGTTGCAAGTGCTTCATTTTTAAACATAGCAACCTTGATAAGTTTGAATTCAGATGTCATGATGACAATTTTTTGGATATCATGTTCATTCCCATGGCTATTGTGTCTTTAATTTGGATATTAACAAAATTGTTAAGACATGTGAAGTCACTTTTGATGAGACTAATCCTGGTACTAGACCTTACGGTGCTGGTACACAGGTACTTAGTGTGAGTGAGAGATTCTTCGACAACGACGACCTTGATGAAGAGGATGAGGACCCAATCCATCCTTTAGTCACTCCTGAGATGGCTGGAGAGTCCGCTTCTACCTCTCCAGCTTTAGGAGAATAGTCTCCTCCCACTTGCGATTCGAGTGGCTCTATTCCTACCTCCACAGCCCATGAGGTAGAGGCGATGTTTGTACGAGGACCTCCTTTTCATATTTAGCAATGATACCCTCAGGAGTAGATGATTGGAGATCTCCATGAGCGAGTTACTTGCTCCAGGTTTATCTCTCTAGATTCTCATGCATATTCTAATTTTGTTGCATTTTTTGAACCCCGAGATGTCACCTATGCTTTATCTAATTTCTCTAGGGTCAATTCCATGCATGAAGAGCTTGAAAGCTTTGAAACAAACCAACACTGCACCATAGTTGAACCTCCACCCAATTATAATGTAATTAGAACAAAATAGGTTTTTAAAAATAACCAAAGTGAGGATAGGTTGGTAGTTCGCAGTAGGGCTAGCCTTGTAGCTCAAAGTTATTCCTAGGTAGGGGCTCAGACTATGAAGAGATCTTTGAACCTGTAGCTAGATTAGAAGCCATTTGTATTTTGCTAGTATTTGTGCAATATCTTCATTTTCAGAGCCTTTTGAAGCTTAAAATAAAATTTTATTATATAAAAGAATTTAATATGATTAAAATAAACATTAACATATGCTAAAAAATATTTTATTTGGGTTCATTGTGTCTCAAAGAATTTTTTAAGAATTTTTTGGGTTTATTTGCTATTTTCTAGAGCTTATTTTATTTTATTTGAATTTTTGAAAAAGAAAAAGCCCAAAATCCTGTGAATAGTACTACACCGGCCTGTTACTGTTCACTCTGGCCAAATCTCTCCCAACCGTCTGATCCCTCCTTGCCACGCGTCAGCTATTCGAGCCAAGCCACTTCCCATCCACTGGATCTCGCCTAGCGTCATGCGTCAGCCATTGGGAAGACCACACATTGCTCATTTGTGCCGTCTGACTTCGTCCACCCGATTCCCTGGCTTACCATGTGTCGCACATCCGCCGATAGAGCTACTATTCATCATCTTCCTGGTGTGGAGTTCGTCTCTATCCCAGCCTCAGTTCACGTGCATGTTTGGGACTCCACCGCCGCGCGTCATTTCCACCGCGGACTCTACCTCCCATGCCTGTCTCGAACTCCCTCGACATCCGCACCATAAAGTCGAACCTCGTCTCCGTTCTTTCGCACCCCGAACCGCTCGCCTGCCTCGTTGTTCTTGCCGAGCGCCACCATCACCATCGCCCCCTTCTTTGCCGTATTTGTCGCCGGTGAACGACGCCTCGCTCCATTTCGCCCTCTTCGCTGCCCGCACATTGTCTTCGGTCCGTGCACCCGTCGTGCCGAAGCATCACCTCACGCCTCGCGTCATACCACGCGTCAGAATCCCGGCCGTCCGACCCACCATCGCAGCCGTCCGACCAGATCTACGCCAATGACCAAGATCCATCCACGTGGCTCACTCACCGCCGTTGGATCATCATGACGTGAATCTGCACCCATGCCCCCATGTTGGTTTGCCTTCGCCGTGGACCGCGTCTGCTATGCACCATGCCACTGACAGCTGGGACCCACCTATCAGTCATCACTGTTGCATGAACTCGTGCGCCCACCCAGCCGAGTCAACAGCCAGCTCATCAGCCACGTCAACCCTAGGTGCCACGTGTCACCACATGTCAGTGCCACATCAGCGCTGAGTCATCCCAGTTGCCACATCAACATGCCACGTCAGCCAGCCACATCAGCCCTAGCACCACCTGTCAGCCACGTGTCAGCCCAGTCAGCCGTCACGTCAGGCCTAGACACCATGTCAGCATCTCAATCGCATGCACTATTTCATGAGCCGAGTCCACCGTAGACCAGCCTTTCCGTACATCGAGTCCACAACATAGTAACTTTTCTACTTTTTAGTATTTTTCTTTAGATTAGTGATACCATAATAGATGTCACATGGGTGGTACGATTAATTTGCTTAGCTATGCTTATAGTCTCGATGGGTTCATCATCACATGTGATCAATCAATTAATTTAACTTAATGAGATATTAAATCATGGTTGGTGCCATAGTTATAAAATTTGTGTGCCATGACATTGATGTGTCATTGGTGTTGGTTATACAAAATTAGTTTTCACTTGGGTGAGTAATTGTGCAGTAAAGGGGGAAGTGTGGATTCACTTTGAGAGATGGAAGTCTTGCCTAAGAAATGTTAAGGATTTAACTTTGTGTGCTATTGATTTGAGGTTTACCGTGCAAACCATATGTCTAGTATGGGATAGGCCTGGCTAATTAATTGGTGATATTTTAATTACATTTCCGCCATTGAGTTGAATATGGTTGCTGATTCCATGAAGCGCAAGAGAGGGCTGTTGTAGGGGAGGCCCCCACCTAATCCCGGTAGGCCTATTAAAAGGTTGTAAAGCCCAAAGTGAACATGTGTAATGACATAATTGCCCTTGGGGGATATTTGGATGTAAGGGTACGATTGTAAAGGCACTCCCTGCGCGGACATATATAGTGATGCTAGCCCTGGGAAGAACCCAAGGAGTATTGCTCACCCAACTCTCCACTACCATACTCTCTCTCTTTGTTTAGTCTGTAACCACAACAGTTGGCGCCGTCCGTGGGAATGATAGGAGCAAGTCTCAAGATCTCAAGAAGAATGGCACCGAAGAAAGCTTCATCATCGGCGGCGAAGAAGGAAGGGGTCGCGGCGAAGTCCCGCGTCAACACTAGGGCTTCGGCATCGGCGGTCGTGGGTGCGAATGACGACGCTCACCGCACGACGATCGACCCCGTCACCGCCGACGTGACGATTGACCCCACCACCGCCAACACGACGGTCGACCCCGCCACCGCCCTACGCGTGATGCCTCAACCCGCCGCCGGCGTGACAGTCAACCCCGATAGTACCAGCCAGGTGATAGGGAGCTGTAACGTCGGTGCCTGTGGAGGCGCGACTGCCATCCCTACACCCGGTGCGGGAGTGCCGAGCGGTCCCGGCGGTGACATGGGCCCCGTCATCGACGTCGGAGTCCATCGTGTCGACGCGGCAGGCAACCCAAGAGCACAAGCCGTGGTCACGGCTATCCCGGCAGCGAGGCTAGGTGCGCCGATTGCCTCGTCTACGTCAGCAATGGAGAACACCCTATTGGCGGCCGTCAGCACGCTCCAGCGGGAGTTAGCGAATCTCCGTGGGGCCGTGCGGAGAATGCAAGAGGCTTGGAGTCAGCAGACCCCGCCGGTGGTCGCGTCGGAGCCCACGCCAGAATGAACAGATAGCCGCGACGCCCCCACATCTAGCCGCGCCTCGCTACAACGTGTGGACCCGGAGTCCCTGCTATCTGTGGGCCTGCAGCAGGCAGCATGGCTGGAGGACTTCAAATTCCCCAGCACCATCACGTCGTACAAGGGCGACACGGACCCTCGGGAGTTTGTGCGCGTATACGAGACCGCCATCGAAGTGGCAGGAGGAGACGACATCACAAAGGCGAAGGGGCTCCCTCTCGCGTTGTAGGGAGTAGCGCTCTCTTGGTTCTTCACCATAGAACCAAACTCCATCTACGCATGGGAGCAGATCCGCGATCGCCTCTACAACAACTTTCAGGGGAACTACGTCGAGCGCGTCGATGCAGATCAGCTCTTCACGATCAAGCAACAACCATCGAAAAAGCTTTGGGAGTACTTCAAATGCTCCGCGAAGGTTCGCTACCAGGTAAAAGATGTCAACGAGACAACCATCATCAATGCAGCAGTACAGGGTCTCCGCCCAGGGCCGCTAGCCGAGTACAACGCGCGGAAGCCAATCAAGATAGTGGCAAAGCTCTTTAATAAAATGGAGGAGTAAGCCAGAGCGAAAGAAGACGTGCGGCGCCATCAAGGCAATGACGCCGATGCCAATCCGGCGGAGACCATGGTGAAGAGCGAAGACTCGCCGAAGGAAGGCTCCTCCAAGGGCAAGCGCAGGCAGGAGCCATCGAAGGACGCCTCCCAGCACAAGGACTAATCGGGCGATAGGCCCAAACACGGCCAGCAGAAGTCTCGGAGAGCCCATTATGTCTTTGACATTCAGGGCGGCTCCGAAGACAGCGCCCCAGCGAGCCGCGGTGCTAGGACTTGTCGAGGTCGGGGGCGAGGTCGAGGCCGAGGCCGCGATGATAGGGCCCACATGGAATATGGCGACCAACACCACATCTAGTGGTGCAAAGTACACGGCAAAGGCAACCATGACACGCGTGCATGCACCACCATTGCAGCACTTCGACAAAGCGTCACCAGGGACAGAGACCTCGAGGTATGGTTGCCTGTCGTGGCACACATCCAGCAGCACCTAGACGACCTCCTAAGAGTTCAGGATTAGGGTATGCAGCCTCAGGAGGGCCTCAGGCGGATTCAAGTCCATGTGCAGCAGCCTCAGGAGAGCCCCCTGCGGATCCACGCCCCGGAGGGAGCCCATGCAGGGTCATAAACATCATCTCTAGGGTATCCTCCCTAGAGTTCGCTTCGGAGAGGCAGCGAAAGGCCTACGTGCGGAGGCTACACCACGTGGCGGCATACCCGGCACAGGCACCGCCGGATTGGGCGCAGCACGAGATCACCTTCACGCCCGCCGATGCAGAGGGCGTAGAGTTCCCCCACCAAGATCCCCTGGTCATCAAGGCTACCATCGCAAGATGCAACGTTAGGCGTGTCCTGGTCAATGGAGGAAGTTCTATGAACATCTTGTTCGCAGGGGCCTTCGACCAGATGGGGATCTCTCGAAGTCGCCTAGGCCTCTCAAAAATTCCGCTGCAGGGCTTCGGAGGTCAGCCGCTGATGGCGTTGGGCCAGATATGCCTGCAGGTCTCCTTAGGCCGGGGCGATAACATGAGGAGCAAGGACGCCACCTTCGACGTCGTTGATATCCAGTACCCCTACAACGCCATATTAGGGCGACCAACCCTCAATTCATTTGGGGCAGTCCCACACCACGGTTTCCTATGCGTGAAGCTCCTAGGCCCGCAGGGCATCATCATCGTCCACAACGACCAGGACATGGCCCGGCGCATAGAGCTCGGCACCTGAGGTCCGCACCTAGAAGTCCAGAGAGGCTCCTAGGCCAGGCGCACCAATACAAGGGCTCCGGCAATGGAAGCAGCAGGGGCTCACTACCTCACCGCCACGACAATTACAGTCGAGTGGTTAGTCCCCGACCTTTTATACTCGCTCACCCACGCAAACGTGAATTTAATAAAGTTCACTGTTTGCGAAACTAGTGTTTCCCACAAAAACGTGCGGAGGCTTGCCTCCGCACGTACTCTCCGGAGTATAAATAAGACGCGGATGTCGTTCCTGCGCACTCTACTGAGTCTAAACAAGACGCGGATGTTCCGCGCATGCATCGGTGGTATTACTACGCATACTCTCCGGAGTATAAATAAGACGTGGTCAATGTTCCCACGCAAATAAGATGTAGCGTTGAGGTCCGCCTCCGCACACACTCTACGGATTATAAATAAGACATAGTGTTGAGGTCTGCCTCCGCACGCACTCTACGGAGTATAAATAAGACGTAGCGTCGAGGTCCGCCTCCGCACACACTCTACGCAATATAAATAAGATGTAGCGGGGGGACACCTTCGCGCGCACTCTACGGAGTATAAATAAGACATAGCGTCGAGGTCCGCCTCCGCACACACTCTACGGAGTATAAATAAGATGCGGATGTTGTCCCTGCGCACTCTACTAAGTATAAACAAGACGCGGATGTCCCGCGCACGCGTTGGTGTTGTCGCTATGCGTACTCTCTGGAGTATAAATGAGACGTGGTCGATGTTCCCACGTACTCTATGAAGTATAAATAAGACACGGATGTTGTCCCTGCACACTCTACTGAGTATAAACAAGATGTGAATGTCCCGCGCACGCGTTGGTGTTGTCACTACGCGTACTCTCTGGAGTATAAATGAGACATGGTTGACATTCCCACGTACTCTGCGGAGTATAAACGAAGCGGAGGATGGTGCACCGACACCGGATACAGGTGGGCAGCACGGGCACCAGAGGCTCCCCGCGCTTTCCGCAAACCGCGTACCGCACCACATGGATAGTATGCCATGGTTACAAGGGTGGGGTGCCTCACATACAAAATTTTCAAGATACACGGGTGCGGCGAACCCCCTCAATTCTGAGGCCTGGGAAGCTTCCTCCTAGCGCCATAGTTCGGCAGCAGCGTCTTGCAAGATGAGCTGGACCGTAACACCATGGAGAAGGGGCGTTACAGGAGCTCCATGGCCTACGCTTCCGAAGAAGAGACGAAGAGATGAGAGCGCTCATTGAAGGTGCCCCCGGGGGCATGTGGCCCCGGGACAGGGGAGTCGAAGTCTGCCTCCGAAGCTGAAAGACCCCTTGTTGAAGTACAAGCGATGCCCCCCCCATTAGGAGCATCCTTGAGCTAGGGAAGGAGACTGGGGAGAGGTAAGGTGCCTGTGAGAGGCACCCCCGGTGAGACACGACCTCGCTGGCAGGAAGTGGAGGTCTACTCCCAAAGCTAAAAGTTTCCTTGCTGAAGTACAAGTAAATTGCCCACCACCCCTCATCAGCTGTGGTCCTTAGGCGAGCTCGCGAGGGGAAAACACGCTGCGGCGTCACATCCACCTCGTGTTGGCGGAATGTTCGACCCTGTGGTAGTCCCGGCGGTATTAGCCGCGCTCGAGAGCCCTCGTCGCTATTGGCACCGGTAAACAAGCACTGGAGGAAGCTGGGGCATCGTAGGGACTGCGAGTTCAAGAGGGGAAGTTGCAGGGGCACAAATGTTTGGGAAGGCGAGTGGTGCTTCACCTGGCCACTCGCCCTTTTAAAGAGCCCCAGAAGCAAGACCCTGTCAATTACGCCTCACGTGTCCCATCGGTTGTTCCAGGTGCATGTGATGCAACAGTGCTGCCCCGCCGCTTCAGCTACAGGGTTCCGCCAATTACGCTTCATGTGTTCCCCTATCCTAGGGGGCCCTGAAGCAACGGAGGACAAGCGATGCCCCCCCAGCTGTAAAGTGACATGTGCAGAGCTCTGTTAATCCTGCCTCAGATGTCCCATCAATATCCACAAGTGCGGGGAAACAGCCGTGCCTGTGAAGTCCAGCATAGACCGCGAAGGCCTGGGGCTGCAGAGCTAGGTTCCTGTAATCTCCTTAGCCTACTTTGTCCTTTTCCTATTGAAGGGTATGGCACAGAGCGCTCGCGCGTCTACTCTGACTAGGCGCCAACTCCACTACCACCACTTCGAAGGAAAGAGGACGGAACACTCGTGCTCCTACCCCGACTAGGCTCCGCCGCCACTACCACAAACGGTAGGGGACGGAGCGCTCGCGCGTCTACTTCGACTAGGCGCTAGCTCCGCTGCCACCACCCCGAGCGATAGGGGATGGAGCGCTCGCGCGTCTACTTTGACTAGGCGCCAGCTCTGTTGCCACCACCCTGAGCGGTAGGGGATGGATCGCTCACGCGTCTACGTCGACTAGGCGCCAGCTCCGCTGCCACCACCCCGAGCGGTAGGGGACGGAGCGCTCGTGCATCTACGTCGACTAGGCGTCAGCTCCGTTGCCACCACCACGAGCGGTAGGGGACGAAGCGCTCGTGAATCTAACTTCGACTAGGCGCCAGCTCCGCTGCCACCACCTCGAGTGGTAGGGGACGGAGTGCTCGCGCGTCTAACTTCGACTAAGTGCCAGCTCCGCTGCCACCACCTCGAGCGGTAGGGAACGGAGCGCTCGTGCGTCTACTTCGACTAGGCGCCAGCTCCGCTGCCACCACCTCGAGCGGTAGGGGACGGAGCGCTCGCGCATCTATTGACCAGGCGCCCGGCTCGCTGCCACCACCTCGGCGAGGGGGACGGAGCGCCGCTGTCACTTTGACTAGGCGCCAGGTCCACTGCCGCCACGACGCAAGGTCTCGCGCGTCTACTCCGACTACCGTGAGAATAGAGGGGCCAAACCTCTCAACGAAAACAAGTGCGCCCAAAGAAGTGACATGGACAAGCCCTTCAGCTGGTCTATTGCGTTCGTATATGAGCGCTTGCAAAGGTGTTCGCAGACCAGCATCACCTAAATCTATTACACAAGCGCCTTCGCGCACCTGCGAACATTATTTGTTCGGTTCCGCCTAGACGCCCGCCCATGCCGGAGCCTCGCCCGTTGAACTTTGACTTGCGGAGAAGTCCAGCGAGTCCTTGGCCTACCACCGGGTTATGGCGTCGGAGATTAACAGCCGATCCCTGTCGGGCAGCTGCTTGGAACATAAGGCATGCCGGTCAGAGTAGGGGAAGCAATTTCCGCTTTATTCTAGGAACAGGACGCGCAGGTTACAACATACACCGACACACAAGAGCTCCGGTGTCACACCTGCCTCGAGCCGTCGGCGTCACCTTCGTCGCGCTGGGGAACTTCATCCAGCCATTGGCCGAGGTTCCCCTCGTTGTACATCGCCCGTCGTAGCTCTACCCTCACCGCGGCCTCCCTGATGTACTCCCAAATCCGCTCATGAAAAACCCAAACAGCGGGGCGCATGGTGCGCACGACATCGGACATCACTCGCCCCCGGTATCATCTCGGCCTCGGTCAGCGGGCCTGCCGACATGCCGGTAGCCTCGGTGCTGGAGAAGCGCACATGCCAGGCACGAGGTCACGTAGGAGCAATGGTTGCCGAAGGACATCACGGCACTGCGAGAAAGGTCGGAAGCATCCCCGATTCGGCGAAGCATCCGTGACAGCTCTTCGGGCTCGAATAAGCGAGGCGGCACTTCGGGGACAAGGTCTTCGAGGGCGCCCTCCAGGGCCAGCATAGCATCCCGCACCACCACCGAGGCATCGCCTAGAGCCTGGTCATGCTCCCTAAGAGATGTGGCAAGTCGGCTCTTCTCCTCTTCCAGCACAGCAACTTGCTGGAGCAGACCGTCCCGCTCCTCCACGGCTACCTGCCACGCCGCCGCCATGAGCTCCTCGGTGTACGAGACGGCCCTTGCGTGCTTCACCTCCAGGCGTCGAATGCGGTCGTCCTTAGAGGAATGCGCCTCCTCGGCCGTGCGAAGAGCCCCTTCGGTGGCGCGCAGTCGGTCCTCTAACGCCTCCTGCTCACGGGCGTCAGCCGCCTGCAACACCCGGCCAAGGGCGAGAGTCTACACGATGAAGTGGTTAGTAGACCTCTAAAGGACCACATGCCGCTCAGGGTCAAATACCTACCCTCATTTCTGAGACCTCCAGCACCCTCCCAAGAAGTCCTGAACCACAGGTTTGTAGCGCCTGGTGGTCCAGGTCTGCGGCTGCACTATCTGCGACCCCCTACCACGCTGCCAGCACCTTCGGTCGAGGGACAAAATCTACTAGCCGCGCGGCATCCACAGCGCCGGTTTCGGTGACGTCGGACGTCCCTCCCGAAGGAACATCCCTGCGCTCCGAAGGTTGCCCACGCTCGGGGAGGCATACTGCTGCGAAGGGACGTAGCGATAAGAACCCTACCAATGCACCAAGAGATCATACCAAACTATGTGAGTTTATCTTCGGCAGCAGCCGGTAGACTACGCTGGCCCACCCCTTCAGCCTCACAAGAAGCCAAAGGGATACCTGCGTCCCCCGACGAGACCGGCCCTCCGACCCGGGGGGCCTACGTGTCAGAGCCTAGTTCCAGCAGGACCCCGCCCCCGGCAGCCGCAGGCCCGGAGGGGGCTACGGGGACAGCAGGGCAAGGGTACTCGGTGTCGCAATCAGAGTCCTATAGGGCTCCGACCTTACTCGCCACAGCGATCCCCCTCTCTGAGCGAAGGGGCGATAGTGCACGTGGCCATTTCGCCTTCGGGGAGCAAGACGGCGACCCCGCCTCGACAACGGCCATGGACGGGGGCTCCACCCAAGTAATCGCCGCAGACAAGGACTCCGCTCCAACATCCTCCACGGGTGACGACTACGCCTCAACGCCATTCGACGGCAAAGAAGCTTCCCCCTCCTGGTCGCCCACGTTGCACTCCTTATCCCCACCACGGTCCACAGGCCCCTCTCTGCCTATGGCATCCGCGTCTGCCTCCGTATCGGCATACTTTGTCGAGTCGGACTCCGCATCTGCTACCCCGCCGGCAGCAGCAAGGCCGGCGTGAGCAGCCACCGATGTACCAGGTCCGGCTGCGGAGGACGGAGCACCCCGGCGAGACGACAATCCTTCCTAATTGGCACCACGACGAAGTGGGCTCAGGGCCGGAGTAGCGCGCTCTAGCACCCTAATGCCCAAGGCCTCGCACACATGATTTATCCACCCTAACCCTACCTCCGTGGTCGCAGCCACGCGCAGGGTATGTTCCCTGGCCGTATATGGTCCGAGGAAAGCGCCCACCGCATGCTTCGCGGCCTCCAGGCGAGTACCTGCGGGAGGCAAGGGGCGAGATTTAAAACAAAAGGCCCGATGAACAGTAGGGGAACACTACGGCTCCACCAAAACTTCTGTGGATCAGAGGGTCTTGGCAGCGAAGACACGGATGGGCGGACGTTGTCGCGACGAAGCCCCCCAGGCATGACATGCCAAACAGCAGCAAGCGGCACTACGCCATACATGACGAACTCCTCGACGAGGTCACGCATGTTGAAGCGGGCGCGGTGTTGAACGCCATCGGCCGCCCGAAGCACTCGAGACCGCTACCGCTCGCCACACGGTGGTAAAACCACCATCTCATCCACTCTGGCTCCCACTCCACCCGAGTTGAATTCACGGGGAAGATCTTCCCACACTGGGACCGAAGACCGAAGTTGACGCTGCCGAAGTTGGAGAACGTCCCGTCTCTTCGCTCCGTTGGTTGACACAGTGCATCATGAAGAAATGCGAACAGCGACGCGCTGGGCCAGCAGGCTTCCATACGCAGCGCCCAGCTGTACACAGCAAGACGAGCTATCGTGTTCAGACTCATCTGTGCCAGCTCAAGCCCAAAGGTCTGCAAGACGTCCCCGACAATCATGGCGGCAGGGATATGCAACCTGGCTTCGAAATAGGTGACGAAGACGATCGCCTCTGACTCCTCAGGGTGCGGTTCGGTCTCGTCGCTCGCAGGCAGTCGCACGTCCCAGCGGTCCGATAGCTTCCCTTCACGCAGTAGACCGTGAATCGTCTCCTTCGTCGCGAGGGTTGAGCCCAAGACACGGGAGCACGGACCTATCTTCTCCGTCGCCGACCACCATTTGTCCACCAGCATGGAATCGCGCCCCTCAAGTGTGTATACCACCTCGAGCGGCGCCGACGGCCGGGAGAAGGCACTGCTGCCGGCTTGCTGAGCGTGTTCTTCGTTGTGCGCCATCGTTCTCCGCGAGCTTGACGACGACGAAGGTAGCAAGCAGGCAAAGGAGACACAACAGCAGGGCGTAGGAAAAGAGACCGGAAGGTGTGAGGAGAGGGTAGGTGTGGTGCCACAGGGGGTATTTAAAGCCCCTGCATCTCCCACACAACTGGTAAAGGTAACCGGCGGGAGGCGGGAGACGAACCACTCGCCTCCCCACGAGGGAGGCCGAAACGGTGCAACACCGGCTCCGCCTTCGGCTCCACCCTCATGAAGAGACACTTCGCTGCACGCCCACGCACGTCCACAAGCCCGAAGACGCCCTTCACTTCGATGGCTCGGGGCGACCCCGGCACCTGCTTCGACCTATATTTCGGCGGTCCAACTAGACCTCCAACTCGCTTTTGGGCGCAAGGGGCACTTCCGCATCTCGACCCTAATACGTCTAACATCTTCCCGTGGCTAACAATTCATAGATAACGACCGCGGAATAGTTCAGCCGGTGGGAGCCTAACCGATGGTGGGAATCAACGCTAGTCAGCGGACACGCAACCAATGGGAGGTGAGGTGTCACGGTCAAAGTGTGCACGTAGCGCGTCGCCCAGGCTCTGGGCAACGCACAACGCGTTGGTAACATCCCGCCACGCGTCCCGCCTCTCTCAGGAAGAGGCGTACGATCGTCGTCATGCAACCACTCACAGCCCACGTTGCGCCAATCGCGTCGCGCCGCGTGTACTGCCCTATCAAGACAAGGTGTACGGCCGCAACAGCCCCCTGGCCCTTCAGGGGTCAGCGCAATTCGCGTCGCCATTATGACGATACTCTGGACCGCGGAGTGCCTTCGGCCCAGGGAGCTGACTCCGTCGACAATAATGACGCTGCGAGGGATGGCTTCAAGCTCGAAGGCCACCTCGGCGGCCAGCCACACGCCCCGTCCTCGACGCGAAGCAGAGTTCAACCGGCCGAAGTCTAACAGTCCACTTCACCCGTGAGTGGGAAGCACGGCTGGGGATCGCCGTCAAAGTTTTGATCGTGCGCTCAAAATTAGGCCTCCTTCAGTTCATCAACGTTTGCTGATCTCTCTAATTGGCGATACTCTTGCTACCATACACAAACTGAGGAAGGCCTATTTCCGAGACCAAGACCATCTCAGCCGTACCCGGCTATGCGCCAAAGCAGCGCCTGGGAGCACTGAGCGACAAAGCCACCGGTAAGATTGGGGAAGGACAATGCCACAGCACTGCCGGTGTATATATATAGCCATTTTCCCCATGGGGAAGTGCAACCAGTAGAAGTGGAAGCGACACCACCACCCAAGCGTGTGCCACGCCCCAATCAGGTTAGTCTGCGCTTATCTTGCGTTGATGCACAGTTTCATCATCAACTTTGCCTGCGGCCCCAGCTCCAAGTTCGCAGGAGATACGAAGGGATGCGAAATCATTTTTGCCCGATATCACACAAGCTCACAGGCCATGGGGACGGAGGGGGCCAAACGTGTAACATCCTGATTTTCAGAGATTTTTAAAACCTTGAAATTAAAAATAAAATTTTGGAACTTTTCTAGAATTAATAAAGCTTAATTGGAATTTTTAGAAATTAAAAAGGATTTAATGTGATTAAAATAAACCTCAACATAAGTTGAAAATATTTTATTTGAGTTCCTTGTGTCTCAAGGAATTTTTTGGTATTTTGGTGAATTTTTGGGATTTATTTGCTATTTTCTGGAGCTCATGAGATTTTATTCAGGAATTTATTAAAAGGAAAATCGGAGAAATCTTCAAAATCCTCCCGGGCCGAATATTCCTCCCCCGGCCCATCTCCCTCGGCCCACTCCTTCGCCTACCACCTGTCGCTACCGCAGCTCGCATCCCGCGCACCGCGCCGGCCCATCTCGGCCCGGCCACCCCCGCCGTCCGATCCCCGCGCTGGCCACGTGGCCGGCATCCGCCCCGCCCTCGCACCCGCTCGCCTGCACCCGTGCGCACTCGCTCCCTCGCGTCCTCGAGCCCGCTCACCTGCCCAATCTTCAGCCGCACCACGTGGCGCCATCGCAGCAGACGCGCCCAGCTGCCCTAGAGTCCGCCCCCACTACGTGGCTTGCATCTACGCATGCACGCCCGTCGCCCGCGCCGTCCACGCCGCACCTCGTTCGGAGTCACTCTGCGCAGTCCGATCGGACGTGTGTCAAGACCTCCGCCTTCGTCTCCGATCCGGCGTCGTCCTCGCGCCATCCCCGACCCAAACTGCCTCAGTTCGTGCACTTTAAACCCTCGGTTCGCGTGCTACAAACTCCGCCGCCACCCGTCCTCACCTCATACCTCCGAGCGCCGCCGCCGTACCTCACCGTCCAGCCACCGCCGCCTCACATCGGCGTCCGTGCCCGAGCGTCCTCGTCGGCGACCAGAGTGTCCCCGCCGTCCGTCGTTCTCGCCGGTGACCCATCCTTGCCTCGCCACTCGGGAGCCGTCACCTCGATCCCGACCGCGCCATCGTCTCCACCACCGTCGGTAAGCCATGCCGCCGGACCCTCCCTTCTCCTCCGTGCCAGCCTCGGTCCCGGTGCCAACCCCGCGTGCGTGCCCGCTCCCTCGGTCACCGCGCCTGAACCCGCGCCGTGTCCGTGTGATGCTTCGCGCGTCGTGCCATGCCACGCGTCGAGAATCCATCGGCGAGCCCGCAACACGCGTCGCAGATCCAACCATCCTTGGTGGATCTAGATCTGTGGGCCAGATCTTGCCACGTGGCCCTCCCCAGACCGTCCGATTCTGCCGTGCCGTCGCCGAACCGATCAAGCCACGTCAGCCCTGCCACGTTAGCAGGACATGTCAGCCCTAGCCTACGTGGTGTAACATCCTGAAATTTGGAACAAGCAAAATTTTGAAGAATTTAAAATTTTTATTTGCATCTTGTTGGCATTCAAATTTCCTTTGCAATTATTCTTGAGTTCTTCCTAAAATTTGTATTATGCCAAATTAGAATCAGGGCATAACACCATAAAGATAAAATAATAGTAATAATAAAATCATATAGTAAATAAAACATAGCTGATGCAAAATAAATAGAAATACAACTATATGAGAAAACAAAGCTGGGTGTCTTAAAATTTCATAAATTATAGTAACATATCCACACACAAGCTTTAAAAATACAAATAGCAAAGTATACGCATATATGAATCATAAAAAGTGCAAATAACATCTAAAGATAAAATTGTACATTTGACCAAGAAGCATAAATACTTGAGAAGAACATTATCTGAAATTTTGGGAATATATATGCTTTAGGAATTTACTGGATAAATCAAAAACTCAAACTTTCCAATTGAGCATCCTCTCTAATCTCTTATTCTCTCCCCCACATTTTTCTTTCCCCCTCCATTCCTCTCCTTTCCTCTCACTGCCTGCGGGCCCTGCGCCCCACTCCTCAGGCCGAGCGCCCCACCAGGCAGCCCCCTGCGCCCCTCTTTTTCCTTCTCCCTCATTTCTTCTCCTCCCTCGCGTCGCTCTTCTTCTTTTCCCTGCGCGCAATACCGCTTGCCCGCCCCTGGTTTTTCTCCACCTTGCCCCCAGTTCCTCTTCTCCAACCATCGCCCGGTTCCTCCGCCGTCGCCCCGGGTTCCCCTGTCTCCTCCCCACACCGCCCCTGCGCCGGCCTACCCTTAGCCGCGCCGCCCTATACCTCGCGCCACCACCTATGCTGCTCCCTGCACCGCCACCTATGCCGAGCCCCGCCCCGATGACGTCGGCCACAGCACGCATGGCCTCTCTCTCCTCCTTCCTCGGCTATAAATAGCCCGAAGCCTCCACTGCCCTAGCGCCTTCCTCTTTTCTTCCTCCCCTGCTCTATCTTGCCCGTGCTTGCTCCCACGCCGCCGCCACCGCCCCCGGTCGCTCCAACGAAGTTCTCCCCTCTCCGACCACGTCCCCGTGCGCCCTAGCCCTTAGGAGCCTTCCTCCAGCGGCTAATTGGAATCCTTCGGAGCAAAAACCGCCGCCGGCCATTTCCCCCAATTTCGACCAAAATAGCCACCGCCGATGCCTCCGGCCGCCCTGGCGAGTGCCCTTCCGATTCAACGCTACTGGAGCATCCCCGCGACATCACCAAGCGTCCCCAACCGCCGCTTTGTTCTCTCATCGCCTGAGCTTCTCTCTCCGCGTGGACCTCCCCGCTGCTGCACTAGGCTCTCGTCGCCGGCCTCCCCTGATGGCTCTCCGGCTCAGCCACTTGAACGGTAAGCTTCCTGGCACTCTCCTCCAGCTCATGCTCCTCCTCTTCCCTCCTTTTCTCTGCCGGCGTCGCCGCTCCTCGATCCACCCCTACCACCGGCCGCCTGCGCTGCCCTCGACCGCTTCCTGCGTCACCTCAGCCCGCACTGCTGCCCCCGGCAGCTTCACCACCCCAAGGGGAACCCATTTTGCCGGCCACGCCGTCCCTCCGGCCATCGGTCACCAGCGTCGGCCAACGCCCCAGCGCCGCCCTCCTCTGTCAGTTTGGCCGAGCGCCTCCTTTCCCCCTGTTCTTTCTCTCTGTTAAATGGAGAAGCTTCAAGTCTCAGAGGTGTATGCATGTGGGCTCAGTCCATCTAATTTAGGGATAATTCAGGTGGCAAAAGCTTAAATGGGAATGTAATAGCATATATAATTTGGCTTTGAACATATATATATACACATACATGTAAGATAAGAAATGGGAAGAAATTGCATTGTACAAACCTTTCACTCAAAAGGGGGTTTGGTAAGTTAAAAATGACATAATGAATGCTATGAAAATTCTGCGCATAAGAAAGTATGTTGCATAAGGAATAGATTGCAAATTCTGCAGAAGAGGAAAGATTATTTAATTAACTGATATGGGGCTAAGTCATAACTATTGTTTCCATACATGAGAACCTAAGTGCAAGTAGTGTGATAAGTTAGTTCATCCTTTAAGTAAAAGTATACCTTAATTATACATTGTATGCGTTGTAGGTATTGAAATTCAAACTATCATGAAAACTCTTTAAATGGTAGCTAATGCAAATAATTAGTATAAGCTTATATAAGAATGTAATAGCCTACAATCTAGTTGTGAGTATATATGTGTATGTGTACAAGTATGTATGATAAGCACTAGAAATATGATGTTAAAAAGTAAATAAGCTTGATTGTTAGAAGAGCTAATTCGGTTTGATAAATAATCCATGATACTAGGAGGTATTTTGTAATTAGTGGTGAATGTAAATACAAAATCAAATGCTACATAAAGAATGAATTGCAAATGCTTAAAGATTATAGAATATGAGGTTTATACCATGACTATTGTCTTTAGAACTTGGAGCCTAAAGGAAAGAAGTATGACAAGAATGTTATAAATATCATGGAGGCTCTTTTTAGTGTATAATAGCTAATACAATCCAATTAGCGTAAATTCGAATAAAAATATAAGGTATATAATCTTGTTATAAGTATGTATGTATATGTGGTAAATAATAGGAAGAAATTGTTGAAAATCAAATAAGACTCAATATTGACATATAATTACTTAAGGACCAAACTTGAAAAGATAAGCCTTATTTATACATTGTATAAATCATATGTAGATATCCAAAAGCACCCAAATATCACAATATAGTAACCTGAATGCATGAGTAGTCGATAGCAAATAATTAGCGGACGTCTTTAATTAACAAGGATTATATGGAAAGTCTAATAAAATTTCCCGAGCATCGGCTAATAATATAGTTTTGCTTATTATGCTTTAATGAACAAGTTGATAATACGACCACATAAAATAATACATCTTCAATTACTAAAAATATACACTATAAGACTAAATTCGAGAAACCAAGAGTCGCATACATTGTGTATGTAACACATGCCGTAAATCAAAAATGTTAACCATGATGAATATTATTTAGTCAAATTCATACATCTACCCTAACTCATGGAACTTCCTTGATAAATATAAAATTATAAAAGAAGCTATTAAATTAAAATGGGTCGAGCCGTGATATTCCGCGGTCGGCTATACCTAGCCAATCTTTTGTTTCGGCAAATATTCTTTCCTCCATGGTACTTCTTCCTTTCGCTATTCATCCCTCTGTTCCAATCCCATTGATCCCGTCAATTCTCCGCGTCCGATCAAGCTTGAGTTGAATTTATTTGGAATTGCTTGGATCTTTTTGAGTTATTTGCATTCTATTGCTTAGCGCATAATTAGATATTGGAATCCTGGAGGATCAGTGAATCCAGCAAGACCAATATCCAGAAGGCGATAAAGATCTGAAGCTCGAGATCAACCAATTAGAAAGCTTCGAGTGAGCTCAAGACTGCGGTAAATCGTGCCAGGCGAGTCAATACTTTGATCATGTTTGAATACCCATTTTACAAATTATTTAGATTCAAATTATCAAATGCATGCTGTCATTTTATGTATTACCTTATGTTAGATTTTATGCTTTAGCTAGCTGCCCATTTAACAAGTGCTACTATTATATCTTTCCGGCACATTTATACTGTGAACATTGTTACCCTAGAAAAAACTTATAAATATAGAGTTTCAAAAGAATCGGTTACGATTATATTACTTGGCATAGCACTGCTTAGACTCGGGGGTGTCCACAATGTTCCAATATCATATGCAAATGTAAAGAGCAAGTTTTGGAAAAAGTTGTGGTTGACAATGGTTGGTATGTTTAAAATGGTAATTATTTTTATGCCCTCAAAAATCCCCAAAATTGCTTATGTGGCTGGGCGGTTGGTTCGGGGGTGTGGTGCACCGAGTGCACGAGTGGGGTTTGTGGTAGAACCGCCCAGATGATCAAGGACCGAAACGGGTCATGACCTCCCATTGTAAAACAGTACAACCACAAGTCTGCAAAGTGCAACTTAGCTCAGTAAACCCTATCGAACTTCGGACTCATCTCACAAAATTGGCGGAGAGAAGGCCAGGGCCTGAGGTGGCTAAAGGGACACCGAGTAGAGGGTGAATTTTTTCTCTTATTTTACTAGCGTAGGGGGAGTGGAGCTCGAGGCGCTAGTAAAAGAGTGATTAACATCCCGTGCAACTATGGGTCCCACCGCAAGTGGGGCAGACTCATAGGGTGAGATGAGACCCCGAAGCCAGGTAGTGTTGAAAGGTTACTGTGATGATCTACTCGACTGCATGACCAAGGAATCATGCGGGGCAATGGACGGATTATCTCTTGTGGTGAAAGTGTACAAACTCTACAGAGTCAAAACTATTCGAATAGCTGTGCCCACGGTCAAGGGCGGACATGGGAACTTAACTCTGATATAGTTCTGTTTCAAAACAATTTTATAAAAAGGGTTGGGATCTGGAATGGGAAAATGGAGGACGAAGGAATGTCCTGGTTTGAGTTGTCCTGGGTGTCGTCCCAGTGGTAAGTTAAGTGGCTATAACGCTTGGCTGGTTTTGTGGAACAAACAATCTGAGTTGATGGATGAGATTTGCACTTCTTCAATAAAATCTTTTGTTCAAAAGTATTATAAATTTTGGTCCAAAGGCTAAGTCTAGGAATTTCTTATATATATATTAAGTCTTTTAAAATGCAAATTTTGGCAAAATAAAATAAACCTGAGCCCATCCTTTGTCAAGCCATACATGTTATATACATGCATTCTGTGTGTTGGCTCGCTGAGCACGGGGTTGGAATGCTCACTCTCGCATAACATAAATCCAGAATCAGGAGTCGAATCGCTACACTTCAGCAAGGCATCAAGTCAGGTTGGAGAAGAAGATGAAACGGTCAAGAACTAGGTCGTGAACCCCCAGTTGGCTGCCTATGGGCATGTTCTGTGGGTCTCACCTGTGTGCTTCGTTTCCGCTGCTGCTTTTGTGTTTTCGGCTTAATCGGTCATTGTGTAAGTATCTTATTATATTAACGTTTTCGTTTGATATGTACTTTGATATTCAATACTGTATCTGTGAGCACTCTCTACTGATCCAGGGAATAGTGCGGTGAAATCACAGAGGATTCCGGATTGAAAATCTGGGTCCGACAGAGATGGTATCAGAGCATATCAACTGCAAGTCGTGACCCTAGTTAGCATGGCCGTTAGTTTCAAACTAGAATTATTTCTCCAAAATCTATGTACAAAATGTAGGTACTATTTCTTACTCTCATCCCTCTTAGATGATTCCCTCTCATCTATATGCTGCCTCGTCCATTTTTATAGTTCTAAAGCTTCTCACCTTGAATTTAAACTGACGAAAGTCGGGACTCCTCTTGTAAGCTCCCTTTTGAAACCCTACCCTTGGACCTAAAACCCAAGGCTTACGTTTAAAATTTCTTTCTCAAAAACGGTGTTGTCCGTAAAAACTTGATTCCCAGCTGATTACAGAAATTTATCTCAGACCTATTTTAGCAAACATGTTCGTCCGAGGAAATTTTCAAAAGTTTAACTTTTTATGAGGATTATTCCCAAAATTCTTTTAACCCCTTAGGATACCCATGTAAAATAACAAGAAGTTGGTGGATTCCTGTCGATCATTAGAGAGAAATAAAATGTGTAAAAAAACTCTGGATGGATTAATGGAATCATTGTGAAATTAGGAGAATTTAAATATTTGGATTGACTAGATGCTGGATTAGCTAAATCCGTGGGGAAAAGCAATGACAAAAATAATAAATGTTGTGGCCTCTCTAGTAGGTGTGTATAAACCTGGCGAATTCATGTCAGATCTTAGAAAGACAATGGTATAAATTTTTGGGTCGAAAATGGATAGACCAAATTAAATGCTTGGATTTGGCTAGGCCTTAGCTAAAATAAATGAGTGGATCAAATCAAGTTCATTCCAAAATTTATTTGGGATTTCTCGAATATATGCATGTACCAACCTGGGTGGACTCATGACAATTCTAGGAAAATCATTGATACCCACTTTTTGGGTGGAAGAAAATAGTCAGATTTAAATACTCAGATTAACTATGAAGACGAGTTAATTGAAACCGTAAGAATGGACAAATAGGTGGATTTATCTAATCGCTTGGATTGGGAAGAATTGAGTTATAAAATTTGTAATGATATTTCCGTTGATCATTTATGACAATGAGATAGCTTGGAAGAAAATTGCGGATAGTAGAAATTGAGTACTTGGTGAGCAACTCATAATTATGTATCAATGGAGAAGGGAACGGAATTATAAAAAAAAACCATGACGCAAAGGGTGGATTGATGTAAAGAAAGTATTACTGGGATATAAAGTTGATTGGATTGACCACATAAGTAGACCAATTGAATTTTGAAGAAATAAAAGTGTGACGACACTTGTGGGATATAGCCCTAATAAATAATGTAATCTCGGTGGATACTTTCCATGATAGGATAACAAAAATATAATTGATTGGTAGAAGGATTGAATAAATTTTTGAGAATGTGGAAGAAGTGATAATAACCATTGATTTCTATACCTGATTAATAACATTATTCCTGGAGGATAATTATAATAACAAGTTAGCCGAAGTAAACAGTGAAGAGCAAGATTGATTACTAGATGAGCAAAATTATAATTTGGAATCCATGACAAAGGATTGAATTACAAAGAAACACTAATAGAAAGGAAATTGGTGGACTTGAGAGAATAGAGATAGTGGATTTTTCCTTAAGTGTACAGTTGAATAGTTGACAAATGGATCTAGAGTTTCATTCACAACACTTATGGGGGAAATTAAGATTCTAGTAAGAAATTAGGTAACCCTGATCCGGTTATGGAAACCCAAGATGACCCAAGTGAGATATATGATCATAGAATATAGAGTGGATCAAATTGGTAAATAATCAACATGAAATCGGATTTATAGATTCAAAATGGTTATCAAGATTTATGGGGGATTTAAACAATCGAGTGAATTAATGTATATGATCAGTATATTAAATAAATGTCGACTCTCACTATTTGGAGTTTTAGATAGCAGCAATACCATGACCAAGTGATGGAGGAAAATAGCCTAGTTCTAAAGGGCGAGAAGTGGAACTTAAATTTTTCAAGGCCATTGGATTCTAAGTCTATGAGTAGAGGCAATCTGGGAGTGAATTAGTCCATTAATGTTTAATATTGCAAAAGATTACAATATTTAGACAAAAAAAAGAAAGAGAAAAATAAAATTTTCCTTTCCGAAAGCAAGTATACCCAATATAGTGTTTCAAAACAACAAAAAAAATTTCATTTTCATCACCAAACTTTCATTTACAAAGAAAATGGTAATGCAAGAGAAAATATTGACACCGGTCAAATTTCCTCTGAATACTTTCCTCTTCCTTCTGTGATTTTAAAAGGAGATTAATTCATCTCTTACCCCTACTCCAAAACCTAAGGATAGGAACGTTGAAGATGTTCTCGAAGATAAAGTGGTCTCGTCATGGATAGACAAAATACACCGAACCTTGTGCCCTTTTTTGTGTAACCTCTCGCCTAGACGCTGTAGCATTACAAAATTTTATTTGGACCCTGTGCACTGCCTTTTCACTTTTGGGTTTTACATTTTTCAGACACGGGAAAAGCCTGCTTTCAAAATTTTGTATGATTTGAGTGCCACCCCCAGCTTCCTGGGAGTGTTTTTGTAAAACTAGATGGGTATAGATACTTATCCCCGCGAATCCTTCCCTTACCTCATGCTATTCCCTCTCGCCCCTTTTGTTCAAACCCCACCAGGTCTACAGAAGCAAAGTGACGGCTAGTCAACCCAAGAAGATCAAGGACAAGTAAAAATCTCTCCACCTTTCAACAGCAAGAGAAAGCGACAGCACCCAAAAAGATGACAGTTAGAAGCCTCAACTCACACCAAGGCTCCAAATTTAGACCACCGGTTTGTCATTTCCATATCCACTCGAGGGACAAGACCACTGCCCTAAGGATTGTTTCATGGGCCTATTGCTGACTAAAGTTGTCGAGATACAACGGACGAGCCACCATCCGACTCGTCATGGCTGAAGCTGACAAGAGCAACTAGTATTAGCCACCCATCATTTAAGGGGGGTAGCCAAGATTGACAGAAAGTGACAAGCACTTCAATGATGAGCCACCTCTGCAACATAAAAGAATAATCAATATTACGAAGCCACTGGCATATGGAAAGACAAGCAATCTAAAATGAAGTTTCAATCCCTTTTGACAACTCCAAGGACCAGATCACCTGTCAAGCAAAACTTATAACCTATTGCTAGCCAGATTAGCCTCGCCTTTATTCTTCCTGCTCTACCGAAAATCTCGGGGTCGAGATTCATTTAAGGGGGGTAGGTTTGTAACATCCTGAAATTTGGAACAAGCAAAATTTCAAAGAATTTAAAATTTTTATTTGCATCTTGTTGGCATTCAATTTTCCTTTGCAATTATTCTTGAGTTCTTCCTAAAATTTGTATTATGCCAAATTAGAATCAGGGCATAACACCATAAAGATAAAATAATAGTAATAATAAAATCATATAGTAAATAAAACATAGCTGATGCAAAATAAATAGAAATACAACTATATGAGAAAACAAAGCTGGGTGTCTTAAAATTTCATAAATTATAGTAACATATCCACACACAAGCTTTAAAAATACAAATAGCAAAGTATACGCATATATGAATCATAAAAAGTGCAAATAACATCTAAAGATAAAATTGTACATTTGACCAAGAAGCGTAAATACTTGAGAAGAACATTTTCTGAAATTTTGGGAATATATATGCTTTAGGAATTTACTGGATAAATCAAAAACTCAAACTTTCCAATTGAGCAGCTTCTCTAATCTCTTATTCTCTCCCCCACATTTTTCTTTCCCCCTCCATTCCTCTCGTTTCCTCTCACTGCCTGCGGGCCCTGCGCCCCACTCCTCAGGCCGAGCGCCCCACCAGGCAGCCCCCTGCGCCCCTCTTTTTCCTTCTCCCTCATTTCTTCTCCTCCCTCGCGTCGCTCTTCTTCTTTTCCCTGCGCGCAATACCGCTTGCCCGCCCCTGGTTTTGCTCCACCTTGCCCCCGGTTCCTCTTCTCCAACCATCGCCCAGTTCCTCCGCCGTCACCCCGGGTTCCCCTGTCTCCTCCCCATGCTGCCCCTGCGCCGGCCTGCCCTTAGCCGCGCCGCCCTATACCTCGCGCCGCCACCTATGCTGCTCCCTGCGTCGCCGCCTATGCTGAGCCCCGCCCCGATGACGTCGACCACAACACGCATGGCCTCTCTCTCCTCCATCCTCGGCTCTAAATAGCCCGAAGCCTCCACTGCCCTAGCGCCTTCCTCTTTTCTTCCTCCCCCGCTCTATCTTGCCCGTGCTTGCTCCCACACCGCCGCCACCGCCCCCGGTCGCTCCAACGAAGTTCTCCCCTCTCCGACCACGTCCCCGTGCGCCCTAGCCCCTAGGAGCCTTCCTCCAGTGGCTAATTGGAATCGCCGAGCAAAAACGCGCCGGCCATTTCCCCCAATTTCGACCGAAATAGCCACCGCCGA
The DNA here is from genome assembly GCA_036346265.1 of Melocanna baccifera. Taxonomy (NCBI): domain Eukaryota; kingdom Viridiplantae; phylum Streptophyta; class Magnoliopsida; order Poales; family Poaceae; genus Melocanna; species Melocanna baccifera. Next base: position 33,469,730 of record CM070693.1, read on the forward strand.
CGCCTCCGGCCGCCCTGGCGAGTGCCCTTCCGATTCAACGCTACTGGAGCATCCCCGCGACATCACCAAGCGTCCCCAACTGCCGCTTTGTTCTCTCGTCGCCTGAGCTTCTCTCTCCGCGTGGACCTCCCCGCTGCCGCACTAGGCTCTCATCGCCGGCCTCCCCTGATGGCTCTCCGGCTCAGCCACTTGAACGGTAAGCTTCCTGGCACTCTCCTCCAGCTCATGCTCCTCCTCTTCCTCCTTTTCTGCCGGCGCCGCCTCCTCGATCCACCCCTACCACCGGCCACCTGCGCTGCCCTCGACCGCTTCCTGCGTCACCTCAGCCCGCGCTGCTGCCCCCGGCAGCTTCACCACCCCAAGGGGAACCCATTTTGCCGGCCGCGCCGTCCCTCCGGCCATCGGTCACCAGCGGCGCGCCAACGCCCGGCCGCCCTCCTCTGTCAGTTTGGCCGAGCGCCTCCTTTCCCCCTGTTCTTTCTCTCTGTTAAATGGAGAAGCTTCAAGTCTCAGAGGTGTATGCATGTGGGCTCAGTCCATCTAATTTAGGGATAGTTCAGGTGGCAAAAGCTTAAATGGGAATGTAATAGCATATATAATTTGGCTTTGAACATATATATATATACACATACATGTAAGATAAGAAATGGGAAGAAATTGCATTGTACAAACCTTTCACTCAAAAGGGGGTTTGGTAAGTTAAAAATGACATAATGAATGCTATGAAAATTCTGCGCATAAGAAAGTATGTTGCATAAGGAATAGATTGCAAATTCTGCAGAAGAGTAAAGATTATTTAATTAACTGATATGGGGCTAAGTCATAACTATTGTTTCCATACATGAGAACCTAAGTGCAAGTAGTGTGATAAGTTAGTTCATCCTTTAAGTAAAAGTATACCTTAATTATACATTGTATGCGTTGTAGGTATTGAAATTCAAACTATCATGAAAACTCTTTAAATGGTAGCTAATGCAAATAATTAGTATAAGCTTATATAAGAATGTAATAGCCTACAATCTAGTTGTGAGTATATATGTGTATGTGTACAAGTATGTATGATAAGCACTAGGAATATGATGTTAAAAAGTAAATAAGCTTGATTGTTAGAAGAGCTAATTCGGTTTGATAAATAATCCATGATACTAGGAGGTATTTTGTAATTAGTGGTGAATGTAAATACAAAATCAAATGCTACATAAAGAATGAATTGCAAATGCTTAAAGATTATAGAATATGAGGTTTATACCATGACTATTGTCTTTAGAACTTGGAGCCTAAAGGAAAGAAGTATGACAAGAATGTTATAAATATCATGGAGGCTCTTTTTAGTGTATAATAGCTAATACAATCCAATTAGCGTAAATTCAAATAAAAATATAAGGTATATAATCTTTTTATAAGTATGTATGTATATGTGGTAAATAATAGGAAGAAATTGTTGAAAATCAAATAAGACTCAATATTGACATATAATTACTTAAGGACCAAACTTGAAAAGATAAGCCTTATTTATACATTGTATAAATCATATGTAGATATCCGGAAAGCACCCAAATATCACAATATAGTAACCCAGAATGCATGAGTAGTCGATAGCAAATAATTAGCAGGACGTCTTTAATTAACAAGGATTATATGGAAAGTCTAATAAAATTTCCCGAGCATCGGCTAATAATATAGTTTTGCTTATTATGCTTTAATGAACAAGTTGATAATACGACCACATAAAATAATACATCTTCAATTACTAAAAATATACACTATAAGACTAAATTCGATAAACCAAGAGTCGCATACATTGTGTATGTAACACATGCCGTAAATCAAAAATGTTAACCATGATAAATACTATTTAGTCAAATTCATACATCTACCCTAACTCATGGAACTTCCTTGATAAATATAAAATTATAAAAGAAGCTATTAAATTAAAATGGGTCGAGCCGTGATATTCCGCGGTCGGCTATACCTAGCCAATCTTTTGTTCTGACAAATATTCTTTCCGCCATGGTACTTCTTCCTTTCGCTATTCATCCCTCTGTTCCAATCCCATTGATCCCATCAATTCTCCGCATCCGATCAATCCTACCCAAAAATCACCCTTTAACTCATAATAAAGCTTGAGTTGAATTTATTTGGAATTGCTTGGATCTTTTTGAGTTATTTGCATTCTATTGCTTAGCGCGTAATTAGATATTGGAATCCTGGAGGATCAGTGAATCCAGCAATACCAAGATCCAGAAGGCGATAAAGATCTGAAGCTCGAGATCAACCAATTAGAAAGCTTCGAGTGAGCTCAAGACTGCGGTAAACCGCGCCAGGCGAGTCAATACTTTGATCATGTTTGAATACCCATTTTACAAATTATTTAGATTCAAATTATCAAATGCATGCTGTCATTTTATGTATTACCTTATGTTAGATTTTATGCTTTAGCTAGCTGCCTATTTAACAAGTGCTACTATTATATCTTTCCGGCACATTTATACTATGAACATTGTTACCCTAGGAAAAACTTATAAATATAGAGTTTCAAAAGAATCGGTTACGATTATATTACTTGGCATAGCACTGCTTAGACTCAGGGGTGTCCACAATGTTCCAATATCATATGCAAATGTAAAGAGCAAGTTTTGGAAAAAGTTGTGGTTGACAATGGTTGGTATGTTTAAAATGGTAATTATTTTTATGCCCTCAAAAATCCCCAAAATTGCTTATGTGGCTGGGCGGCTGGTTCGGGGCTGTGGTGCACCAGGTGCACGAGTGGGGTTTGTGGTAGAACCGCCCAGATCATCAAGGCCGAATTGGGTCATGACCTCCCATTGTAAAACAGTACAACCACAAGTCTGCAAAGTGCAACTTAGCTCAGTAAACCCTACCGAACTTCGGACTCATCTCACAAAATTGGGGGAGAGAAGGCCAGGGCCTGAGGTGGCTAAAGGGACACCGAGTGGAGGGTGAATTGTTTCTCTTATTTTACTAGCGTAGGGGGAGTGGAGCTCGGCGCTAGTAAAAGAGTGATTAACATCCCGTGCAACTATGGGTCCCACCGCAAGTGGGGCGGACTCATAGGGTGAGATGAGACCCGGCCGTAGTGTTGAAAGGTTCTTGTGATGATCTACTCATTGCATGACCAAGGAATCATGCGGGGCAATGGGCGATTATCTCTTGTGGTGAAAGTGTACAAACTCTGCAGAGTCAAAACTATTCGAATAGCTGTGCCCACGGTCAAGGGCGGACATGGGAACTTAACTCTGATATAGTTCTGTTTCAAAACAATTTTATAAAAAGGGTTGGGATCTGGAATGGGAAAATGGAGGACGAAGGAATATCCTGGTTTGAGTTTTCCTGGGTGTCGTCCCAGTGGTAAGTTAAGTGGCTATAACGCTGAAAACTGGTTTTGTGGAACAAACAATCTGAGTTGATGGATGAGATTTGCACTTTTTGAATAAAATCTTTTGTTCAAAAGTATTATAAATTTTGGTCCAAAGGCTAAGTCTAGGAATTTCTTATATATATATTAAGTCTTTTAAAATGCAACTTTCGGCAAAATAAAATAAACCTGAGCCCATCCTTTGTCAAGCCATACATGTTATATACTTGCATTCTGTGTGTTGGCTCGCTGAGCATGGGGTTGGAATGCTCACTCTCGTATAACATAAATCCAGAATCAGGAGTCGAATCGCTACACTTCAGCAAGGCGTCAAGTCAGGTTGGAGAAGAAGATGAAACGGTCAAGAACTAGGTCGTGAACCCCCAGTTGGCTGCCTGTGGGCATGTTCTGTGGGTCTCACCTGTGTGCTTCGTTTCCGCTGCTGCTTTTGTATTTTCGGCTTAATCGGTCCTTGTGTAAGTATCTTGTTATATTAACGTTTCCGTTTGATATGTACTTTGATATTCAATACTGTATCTGTGAGCACTATCTACTGATCCAGGGAATAGTGCGGTGAAATCACAGAGGATTCTGGATTGAAAATCTGGGTCCGACACGTGGCCATACCACATCAGCACCACGTCAGCCGAACCCGTCCCCTAGTGCCACGAGTCGCCACGTTAGCTGCCACGTCATCATTGACACGTGTCAGCTCTTCCGCCTGCCACGTCAGCCCTAGCGCACTGTTCCGTGGACCCGGTCCACCGTGAACTCTCCCTTCCCGTGCACCCGGTCCATAGCACAGTAGCTTTTCTGATTTTCTTGAATTTCCTTTAGGGTTTATTTTCCGAGAGCCCGTTCTCCTCCGTCCTAGCTCTAATTGACCCCGTTCTTCTTTTTAAATTCATCTAAAATTAGGCTCTAGCTTTTGGTTCTAGTTTCATGATTTTTGGAGTTCATTTGCTTATCATTTTATGTGTTTTCCTTGTTTCGGTCATTTTCTCTCTCGTTAGATTCCGATTCCAGAGGAGTAGGAGCTACGCCCGAAGACCAAGAATACCTCGCTGAGCATAACCAAGGCAAGTCGTGTCCTTTGATCATGTTGAACCCAGCTTGTAATCTATTATTTAATTATTTTATTTTAAATTATGTTGCATTGCTATTTTTATTCAAACCTTGTAATTGATAGTTATCATCCCAATTGATTGATCCCTCCTTGATAAATTTGAACAACATGATTCCATTGTCACCATAGATTTGGTAATTTAATAATGATGCTATGCTAATCGTCACATGGGTCGGTACGATTAGAATGCTTAGTCTTGCTTAATTTACGACTTGGTCTGTCATAGCATGTGAATTATTAATTTGACTTAATGAGATATGGAACTGTGGTTGGTGCCACGTTTATTAAAATTTGGGCCATGGCATTGGTGTGTCATTGGCGTGGTTATACAAAATTGGTTTTCACTCAGGCGAGTGATCGTGCAGTAAAGGGGGAAGTGTTGGTGCACTTTGAGGGATGTGGAAGTCTCGTCCGGGTAATGTTAAGGACTTAACTTTGTGCGCCATTGATCTGAGCTTTACCGTGTAAACCACATGTCTAGTATGGGATGGACCTGGCTGATTAATTTGGGATGTTTTAATTTCAATCTCGCCATTGTGATGAACATGGTTGCTGATTTCCATGAGGCGCAAGAGGGGGTGTGGTGCGAAACCCTAGCGGGCGGGATTGTGTTGAAACTGAACTTTGTAAAGGCCTTGTTGTAATTTTCTTTAACGTGAGGATAATCATATCGTGTGGGTACAATTGTGCAACCTCTGCAGGATGTAAAACTATTCGAATAGCCGTGTCCTCGGTCATGGACAATGCTCGGTAATTTCACACGAGGTATAGTTATTTCTGAAAAGCTTGTGGATTGAGGTTGGACAGTGAATGGTTAATTCACTGTTGGTTCAGCTTATGGATGGGAGATCCATAAGCGGTTGGTTTAACTTGTGGACGAGAGGTCCGCAAGTGGTTATGTCAATTCCTTTGATTATTTATTTTTTATTATTATTACTTAAAGTTCGCTTTCAATCTATTTACTGTATTTAACCTCAAATATCATTTTATGCAAATTAACCTTTCAGTCTTCCATTGGTAAGCCTTGCATACTATATTGCATTCATTTGTTACACGGCTTGCTGAGTACCAATGTACTCACGGCTTTATGCTCAATGTTACTCAGTTGAGGAAGATGAGTATCACCAGCAAGAGGTTCCAGACAGAGGCTACGTTGACGACTTCACGGATTAGGCTTCGTTCTCCACTCGATAGCTTGTGGACTTGTCGATTGGCCACTACGCTTTATTTTGGATTTCCGCTGCTAGTTTTTGTTAAGCCCTTTGGGCTAGTTCATTGTAAGCTTGGCCATAATGTTGTACTTTTGAGATTTATCGATATTTGAGTTTTGCCTTTATTTTAGCATGTATATGGTTGTGATTACCTCTATGTTTGACTGTGTGCACTAGTGTGATCCAGGGACTAATGCAGTATACACAGAGAGTCCGAATTTGCATATTCGGGTCTCGACAAAATGGCTCGGCAACATGGCTTCGGCCCGTGAAGCCCTTCACCATGAGAGGCTCCTGTTGTAGGAGAGGCCCCCACCTAATCTTGGTAGGCCTGTTAAAAGGTTGTAAAGCCCAAAGTGAGCATGTATAATGACATAATTGCCCTTAGGGGATATTTGGATGTAAGGGTACAATTGTAAAGGCACTCCCTGCGTGGACATATATACATGATGCTAGCCCTGGGAAGAACCCAAGGAGCATTGCTCACTTAACTCTCCACTACCATACTCTCTCTCTCTATTTGGTCTGTAACCACAACAGGGGCAATTATCGACTAGGTTGGAGCCTACTCGACGGTGAAATCTTAGTGGACGGAATTGAGGTTGAGGTTGAGCATTGTAAAGGCTTTGTTATGATTTTCTTTAACATGAGGATAATCACATCGTGCGGATACAGTTATGCAACATCTATAGAGTGTTAAACTATTTGAATAGTCGTGTCTCTACTTATGGACAATGCTCGGTGATTTCACACAAAGGGTAGAGTTTTCATAAAAACTTGGTTAGTTATCTTTGAAAAGTGAATGATTAGTTCACTGGTGGTTTAGCTTGTGATGGGTAGTTCATAAGTGTTTTATTCAATTTTGTTGATTATTTACTTATTATTCGATCGTGTTGGATCCTAACGAGGATGAAGAGCCCGTGGACCAAAAGGAATACTACAGCATGATTGTCTCTCTCCTCTACCTCACAGCATCGAGGCTGGACATATGGTTTTTTTGTGTCTGTGCGCTTGATTTCAAGCTTTCCCTCATGTCTCTCATCGTCTAGTGCATCGCATCTTCTGGTATCTTTAGAGCACTCTTGATTTTAGACTCTGGTATTCTTCTAATTCTGCACTATCCATTCGGTTTTTTCGGATGTTGATTTTACAGAGTGTAGAGTAGATAGGAAGAGAACTTCTGGTACTTGTCATTTCTTAGACACATCTCTTATTTCTTGGTCTTCTAGAAAGCAGTCCTTTGTTACATAGTCCACTGCTGAGGTGAAATATGTAGCTGCTGCTAGTAACTGCTTTTAGGTTCTCTCGATCTTGTCTACTCTTAGTGCCATAAACATTGCCAAAAACCCAGTGTAATACTCTAGGACCGAGCACATTGATATTAGATACCATTTCCTTAAAGACTATGTAGAGAAGGGTGATGTAAGTTGTGAATATTTTCACTAAGACTCTTGATTCTTTTCGTTTTACTTCTTTGCAGGGAGAGTTAGGAGTTATTAGTCCTTTTGGCCTATTTTGAGGAAGAGTTTGTCTCTTTTGCATCCATTCTATCATATTGCATTTTAAATTTAGCAATATGCATTGTAATATAAATACATGGAGTTTTGACTATTATCCTCGTGTAACATGATATCTCACTTTACATCTTGCTACACATTGTGTTAGTTTGCTAAATTTATCATGTCTTTCTATGTGAAGCTTAGCTTTTACCATACTAGCTTTTATTAAGTATGAACTTGAATTAAATCATGTTTTATTGGATCTTGTGACTAGTCTTGCTATAGTGATTATTTTATCATTTATGCCATGTCAAATAGACTAAATTGAGTCTTGAATCTAAATTAAGTTTTAGATTGAGCTATACTAGTTCTTTATTAAATCATGAGTTAGTATTAGCTCTTTGTCTTTGAACTAAATCAAGAAAATGCAAAATTATCTATTTTGTGCAAAAAAAACTGATCACCTCAATTCTTTCTTATGAGATTGTTTGCCATTGCACTAGGTATGAACCCAGGGGGAGTTTTGGATGACCAAGACCACTTCTTTAAGCTTATTGCTTAGGGTGGTCACATAAGGTTTGAGATCTAGCACATGGTTAAGAAAATAAAATCTATGAAAAATGGTTGAAGCATAGGAGGCAATTGTAGATGGCTCCTAGTTCAGAACTTACTTTGCTAAGATAACGCCAAAAATAATTTTTAAAAAATGACAAATGTGTTAAATTTGCTCAATTACAAATGCTACCAAGTGCTTGAATAAAATGATTCAACATTGAACTTTTAGCATCTAATCTGACTCAATTGTAACTTCTTGGTTCCATTTAGAATATTGATATGGCTTGGCTTATTTTTGGATACCTTTAGCTAAACTATGATCTTGCACAACTTGATATGTTAAAAATCCATTTAATTTCATATGATTGCTTATTTGGCTTTAGTTTTGCAATATATGGTTTGCCACAATCTAGATAGCTCTTTCACATAATATGGTTTGGTGTAATATTTGTAGAGCCACTTTAGATAATTTTTATGACTCCTAAATACTAAAAATAAAGAAAATACAGCCACTTCATTCATTCATGCTTTGTCTTCTTCTATGCATCTTGATGACTCCATTGTCATAGAGAGATGAAGATTGATAAAAATACATATCTATAGCATGATTTGATGTTTTTGTGCAATTTTTTGCTATGTTGGAGCTTTTGATATCTTCTCATCATGACTAAGGTCAAATAGAATAATAGTTCTTTCATATGGATATAGAGTAAGATTTTCTGAGTCATTTGATAGATTTGAAGCTTCCTATGGAAAACTTGCCATCTTCAATAGCTTCACTCCATTTCTGTCTCATATGGTCATTTTCAGCCTGTGCATTCCATTTGTGACAATTGTGAGCCTCTCTTTGCAAAATTCCCCTTCTATGTCTTAAACCACCTCTTATTTGCATTTTTGAAGAATAGTCAATAGGTTCATCAAGGGAGAGATTAAAGGACCATATGAGAAGGTCTAGGATAATATTGTGTTGAACTATTGCAAGTTTTGCGGAGTGATAATTTGGTTTTGTAATGATAGCATCCTATCTAAGGCTGTTTTCTGAGCTTGTCAAGAAAATTGGTAGTTTCGGCTTGATGGAAGCAGTAGTACTGTTTTTGGGTAGAAATTAAAGATTTTGGGTTTTAAGTCATGGATTGATTTAGGGTGATCTGGGTCATTGCATTAAGGTTGCATGATACATGTTTTGGCTAACGTGAGTCAAGGTGTGAAGAACTTGTACCAAAAATGATTTCTTTGTCTTGGATGTGTAGGGACAATTGGATTTATTATGGTCGACAACGAGAATTAGGGCTACGTTCATGGAGAAGCCGAGGCCCAGAATGATCGAGGATGCTAGGTGAGATGGTGAGATCAAACATGGCACGAGAAAGGCGAGAATTGTTGAAGGCGAGTTCAAACAGACGGTTGGCACTATGTGGCTTGGTTGGTCCAAGTGAGGTGTGGATTGGTGGAACCGAAGTAGGAAAGACTTGCTAATGCGTGGCAAGGCAATGGTGAACCTACTCGTGGCAAGCTTGGTAATTGCTTGTAATGGAAGATGAAGACCCGATCAAGAAAAGGTATTTTGGTAGTTTGGCCAAAATACCATAATCTGTTTTGGATCAAAACCGTTGCACATGAGCGGCATAGAGAGTGGTTTAGGTTAAGGAAAAACTAGTTTGATCAAGATGGATCAAGGGTAAAGGACTTAGCAGATTTGGGCTTATGCGCTATGAAAAGCGTGTAAAAGTAAACATGTGTGAGTAAACCCCATATGTGGGGGTTATTGAGTTTTGCCTATTATACTAAGTGGATAATATCCAATAAGAGCTAGGTATGGCTGGTTAGCCTAACTATATAAAGGGATTGGGATGGAGACTTGTGTTGTGTGCTCTCTGTCCTCCAAGGTGGAGTGGCTATAAAACTTACCTCCTCAAGTAAGCAATATATCAATCTTTGATCATCTTCATAGATACCTACTATTTTGATTGATTTACTCTTAATTTTGTTGATTTTGATATCTCCTTTTCCATCTTGTTGTTCCAAGGACATGGTGTTCTATCTTGCTGTAACATATGGGAATATATCTAGTGCCATCTTGGCCATCGTCCACCCACAAGCAAATTGTATTCATCAATTCTAATTTTGGCTTGGTTTTGATATACGTTTCCTTTAAACTAAAAAAGGTTTTAACTTTGATCATGATTTTCGTGATCATTTGTTGCAATAGGGTCCTGATAACCTAGGGAAGATCACTGCAAAAATTCATATCACTTGGATCTATGAATTAAAAGTTTCATCGGTTTTTGAATTTGAAATAGCACTAAAATCATTGTTCATTTACCTAATGTGGGTATTTATTCGGTCAGACTGCCATTGAATTAACGGCCAGACAACCAGGCCAGTCAGACCACCATTTGTAGGCCGGTTAGACCGCCGAGAATTGTTGCCTTCCAAGTTTTGTTGACTTAAGCTAGTTGGTTTGAGTTTTCAGCTAAGAATTCTATGCAAGAAAACTATTGAGCATTACATCGATGTATGTAAGGCTGACGCTTGAATCTACTAACATGTCCTGGAGTCACTAAAATGGATATGAAACGAATAAGGCCCTTTGCAAAACGGCTTTTGTTGATGGCTTTTGGCTATGACTATTGGCTAAAATAGAGATTGTAGCAACCATTAGCTTTTGGTTGAGACTTCAATTAAAGAAAATTAGAAATGAGAAAAAAATAAAAAAAATGTTATATCTCCATGGACAATGCAAAGGGAAAAGAAAAAATAAAGGGAAAAGGCCACATTAAAAAGCCAATGTGTTCAAAACTGCTTTATGCTTACGAAATCTAGAAGCAAAAGCTATTTTGAATGAGGCCTAAAAACACCAAAATCGCATTACAGTAATCATGATGATGCTCTCTTAGATTGCTATCTTGACCCTTTTTCTTGTTGTACGTTGTATGATGTATGTGGCTGTACATTTACATGAGTGCACAAATGGAGGGGTTAGTGGCTAAGTGGTTATCCAATGCTCTATTCTCATAAGGAAAGTAATCAATCTCACAACTGCAAACAACTAATAGGAAGTCCTTCCAGTGTTGGGTGGGACAAATCCTTTCTGGGTTCCCCATGTTAGAGTAGGCTTACCTCTTTTGTAGGGTTGTATTTGCATACAATTGCTTGTACTCCCTATATATATTGCTTATTGGGCCTCATAAATAAACCCACAATATTCATAACGTGGTATCGGAGCTAGGGTACTAACCTAACTCCTTCCACTAACATCCCACCACTGCTGCCACCATCGTTGTCAAGCATCGCCTCCGTCACTGTCGTCGGCTGCCATAAGGCCACAGCCGCCCAGCCCAAGTCGCTGTAGCCCAGCCCGAGGCTTCTGTGGCCTAGATTGAACCACCGTTGCCCAGCCCGAGGACACCGCTGCCCGGATCGAGCCACCCCTATCCCGGATTAGGCCGCCGCCACTATCATTGCTCTGTCGCTGTCGTTGCCAAGGGCTACCTTCAACAGACCGCCACACCTCTAGCCAATCACACCACTGCCACTGTCCCCGGCCACTATTGTTGCCACCACTATCATCACCAACCACTGCCTCCGTCATCGCCGTTAGTTGCTGCTGCTGACACTACCGTCAAGACCACATGCTTTTGATAGAAACTATGGATCGGCTTCTATAAAAGCGTCTGGGTTCCAAAAAAATTAAAAACTCATGTTCTTCTTCACGTTGATCTAACCGATGTGCCATTTAGCGCTGCCTATTAGACTTTGTTTCTCTGGTCACACCTTGTCCAGCAACGCCTATTGATGGCTTCCATTCCATCAGCTGCGATCCTATTCTCAAGAACAATGCTCCATGGGACAAACTACATGTTGTGGTCTTCACTTATGGAGATCATGCTTGGTGGTCTCTGCCTTTCAGAACATGTCACAAGTCCATAACCTTATTCGCCATCATCGGTTCAACTTCTTGCCAAGTAGCCTACTTCTACACTTCCTGCAGAGGGAAGTATGCCATTGCCATTGGCTCTACCGATGAGGTCTTTTGGCATGCCATTGATACTTTCGAGCGTTGGTGTGCTCATGAGATCCGTGTTCAAACCATCCTGGTGGTTAGCATCGGCGACTCCATCTAGCTAAACATTGTTGGTCTATGTTCCTACTCGTTAGATCTGAGAGTACTTATGTGAGAAATACCAGTAGAGTAGTGATGCTTAGTCCTTTTCATGACAGTATGAGTTGGAGATGCTCCGTTGATGACTTCTACTGAGTCCTAACCAATCTCTGGTGCCATCTAGATGAGCTAGCTTTTCTGCTTTGTCAGGAGTGTCATAAGGTATAGTAGGTGAATCATGACTGTCTTTTCCTTTATAACTTTGTCTGCCGTCTTCACTCAGAGTTTGAGTCTATCAGGGCTCAACTACTGAGCTGCTCGCCATGACCGACCGTCACCAAGATGCTTTTGATACTTCGTACTGAGGAGCTTCGCCACGGGTTAGCAACATAGTCTGTTACAGCTGTTCTTGCTGCCCCTTCTTCTTAGACTACTCTAATGGTTTTTGCTTTAACTACAATCCCTGCTGTTGTGGCTACAGACCAAACAGAGAGAGAGTGGTGGTGGAGAGTTAGGTAAACAAATGACCTCTTCTTGCCTTCCCAAGACTCGATATCGTCATATATATATACGTACACCTTTACCACTAGGGTTGTAGTACGAAACCTTCCTTAGTACATGGTTCTCAACAGGCTAGCTGGGTTTAGGTGGGGGCCACCCCTACAACAGGAGCCTCTCATGGTGAAGGGCTTCACAGGCCGAAGCCATGCTGCCGAGCCCTTTGGCCCCCTCCGTCCCTGCGGCCTGTGACGTCGTGTGTTTGTGGGCGAAGCGGAGCCGAAACCGGAGGTGCGCAGCGAAGCCACTGTCGGAGTCTTGCGCCGGACAGCTGCAGGCGGAGTCACATCTGCGCTGCGAAGGCTGAGAGCTCGACGATTGTGGCGAGCGACCGCGTCGGTAGGGCTTCCGTTGGTGCGGCCGCGTCGGTTGGATTCCCGTTGATGCGACCGCGTCGGTTGAACTTCCGTTGGTGCGGCCGCGTCGGTTGGACTTCCGTTGGTGCGGCCGCGTCGGTTGGACTTCCGTTGGTGCGGCCGCGTCGATTGGACTTCCGTTGGTGCGGCCACGTCGGTTGGACGCCCGTCGATTGCACTTCCGGGAAGCGGCTGTATATATACGGCCGTAGCAGGGCGGTGAACCATTGCTGGGGGGGCTCGTCTCAAGAATGTGCCTCTTCCTCTCACGAACATGCGGTGGGGCTGGCGTCGATTGAGCGGCTCTGTGCATGTTTGTGGAAGGAAGAAGGTATGTTCTTGGTGGCGAAAGATTCTGACTCTTGGCGTGAAGGGTGGATCACCGGCCGTATGCGTCCTCGAAGCTCAGGCCGTGTTCCGCATCGTTGAGCGCGGATCGAGCGGCTAGGCTTGCGGTGGTCGGTGTGGATGCCCGCCTTCCGATGTGGGGCCCCGGTGCCTGCTGCAACCTCGCTGAGGGTGCGGAGACCTTGCCGAAGACGGGGCTGGGCTGCTTCACGAAGGCGAGGATCTTGCCGTTGCGGGAGTGATATACGGGAGTGGCAAGTTGAAACGGCATGCGCACGCCCAACAGGAAAGCTGGTGTATATAGATGGCCGTGGTGAAGCACTATGCTTCCCAGACTTGCGCGTCGTGCTTTCATGCTCTGCGATGGTCTTGTTCTCATAAATAGGGCGTCGTCGATTCCGGCGCCTGTTTACGAGAACAAGATCGTCTCCGAGCTTGGAGCAATATGTTTGTGGGGGCGTGTTGCCGGCGCAAGTTGGGGAGATCGTGCTTCGTCGGGCCACGGATGTGCGGTGGCAGCACGGGGGTCGACTCTGACGTGTCCTGTGTTGTCCCGCATTCCTGGTGGGTGCGCTGGGTGCGCATTTCTCCCGTGTCGCGTCGTCGACCGCCGGTTGACCATGCCGCGACCAGCGCGTACTTGGACCAAGTGACTCGCCGCGTCAGCACTGCGTGCAACCTGGCGTCCGTACCAAGGCACGGGGCACATTAGAATAGCAAAACGGTTGTAGTAAAATCGAAGAAGTATAGAGTGCAGGAAACTCCGGGGTTGTCCCGAGCCATTGGAGCAAAAGGGGCGCCCTTTGGCGTGGCTTGTGTGGTCGTGGCTGCGCTGTGGCAACGAAAATGGCGTCGAGGGCGGAGTCGAAGTCGCTCCGCTGAGACGAAGGCTTCACGGAAGGCGGGTCGGCGGGCCATTGGCGGTGTCGCATGTGACCTGCGTGGGTGGAAGCCTGGCCGGCGCAGCCAGGCACGCGCGTGCGGCTCGGTGGGGATGCCGTACACGTGCGAGCGGCCGGGCTGCTGCGGGCTCCTTTGGCGATGGCGCTTCCGGACGTGCGGGGGGCCTCGCGCGGGTGCGTGTCGGTGCCGGGAGTGGAGCCGAGGCTGCACCACGAAGGCAGAGATGTCACCGGTACTGCCGAGCAGACACGTAGCGAGGCGCGATTGGCGCTCTGTGCCCTGGCGGGGCCCCTAGTGTAGCCGCCGGTTGGCTGGGCTCTGTGCGCACATGTGTGCTGGTACGATCGCTATCGTGGGGATGTGAACGGTTCACCTCTCGGCAGTTACGCCTATCAATGGCGTGGGGGGCAGAGGGGTATTAAGTACCCCTTGCATTAGGCCACTTGCCTTTTCATCGCCTTGTCCTCCATCTCCCAACCGCGTGTCCCCATCTCTTATCTCGAGTTCTCTCTTCCTTCGTCATCCCGGAGTTCCAGGAGAATGGCGGCACACGCGAGCGTGCACTCGAGCGGTGGCGACGGCGCGTCTTCAGCCGGGCATCGCGCTCGGGTGGCGTACACCTCGGCGCGCCCGCGGCAATGAGCGAGTGGTGGGTGGCGCCAGAGAGAGGAGGGGGGCAGTACTCCCACGTCCTGGGCTCGACGCTGGTGACGGAAGAGACGATCTGCGGCCTTCTTCGAGAGGGGAAGTTGTCGGACCGCCGGGACATGCGGCTGCCCACGGGCGAGGAGATCGAACCGCACCCCGGCACTTCAGAGGCGATCGTGTTCATCGCCTACCTGGAGGCTGGGTTGCGTATCCCGGCCGCCAGGCTTGTCGAGGACGTCCTGCGGGCTTTTGGAATCGAGCTGGCGTAGGTGACGCCGAATGTGATTACCCGGCTTGCTGCGTATAGTTGGGCTGCGCGTACGGAGGCGTGCTGGCCGACTGCATCACTGCTCGCGTTTCTTCATGATATCCGTCGTGGCGGCGAGGATCGGGAAACGAGCGCTGCCCGCCCGATGCGTCGACCTGCTTTCGCATGATGCGTAAGATATTTCCGCGAGATCGGATCGGGCCGAGTGGGGGTCGGATTGGACATAGCGGGGGTTTTACCACCGCGTGGCGAGCGGTAGCGGCCTTGAGTGCTCGGGGCGACCGGTGGCAGTTAGCGCCATGCCCAGTAGACCCCTAGATGCTGATGACGAGCGGATAGCACGGAGACTTGTTGGGATCACCGCCCGCTTCAATATGCGCGACCTCGCTGAGGAGTACGTCATGTATGGTGTAGCGCCGCTTGCTGCGGATTGGCGCCTGGTTCCTGGGGGGCTTCGATGTGACAACATCCATCCCTCCGTGTCTTCGCTAATGGGACCCTCTGGTCCGCGTAAGTTGTGCTGAAGCTCGTTTTCGTGTGGTGCTCGTGGAGGCTTTTTTTTTGACAATGTGCCTCGGTGCCCTTCACAGGTATTTCACTGGAGGCCGCGGAGCGTGCGGTGAGTGAATTCCTTGGGCCGTACACGACCAGGTTGCACACACTGCGCGCGGCCGCAACCGCGGAGGCGGGCCTAGGGCGGTTGAATCGCGTGTGTGAGGCCCTGGGCATTAGGGTGCCGGCGCGCGTTGTTCCAGCTCCCAGCCCACCTCAACGGAATGCCGCGGGGGAGGGGGTTGTAGCGGAGGCGGGTTCCCGCTTGGCAGAGCATGCAGGGCTGGAGGTAAGAGTGAGTGCCGCGTCGCCACCGGTCAGCGCTGGTACTGAACCAGTACTCCTGGGGAATGTTGGCGCGGAGCCAGCGCCCGCGGAAGGTATTGGGGCGGAGCCAGTGCCCGCGGCTGTGGGACCTCCGTCTGCAGTGGTTTCCAACACGGAACCGTCTTCCTGCTCCCCGCAGGCGAAACGGCCCCGCACGCGGTCGCCGCTTCGGTCGGGTGGGGGTTTTGTTGTAGCGAGCCGGGTCGGGGCCCTATGGGACTCCGACTCCGAGACCGAGTGCCTCGGTGCCCTCGCGGCCCCAACCGAGCTTGCGGCTGCCACCGGCGAGGGCTTGATGGAGCTGAGCTCCGGCACCGTAGCTCCCCCAGCTGGCGAGGCGGGCGAGGACGCGAAGGTCCTCGCGGTCGGCGGGGCTGAAGGTAGAATGTCATAAGCGTGGCACAGTAGATATTCACAGAGCTGAACCTCATGTGCCTTGGCGGTCACGTCGTTTCTCGAGCACGGGGGGCCTGCGGGCCGAAGGTGACTTGTTGAGGCGCTGGCGCCGGCGAAGGCTATTCTTCGCGAAGCCGCCCGATGTCTAACGGACTTCGTTCCTCGAGCAGGGGTGTTGGCGGCGTGGCGGGGGGCCGTCGATGACGCGGCCGCGAGCTTGGATCGCGATGCTTTGCGGTCGGCGGGCGACTTGCTTGAAGGGTGCTCGAGGTCTCCCAAGCGAGGGTAGCGCCTAACCCGAGCAGCCCGTGGCCTTTTGTGTTTCTTGGAGTGCTTCCTTGTGTAGACTTTTGCCTCGGCCGGGCACTACAGAGCGGCCCATGCGCGAGGCAGGAGGCCTGGAAGGCGTTGCGTCTTTGCCGAAGGGCCTCGTGCATCCGAGGAGGCACATTCTGCGAAGGACGCGCGTCGCGACTACTAGAAGCGGAACGCGCAGCGGCTGTCTCATATGCCGCGGAGCGCGTGGCATCGACGCGGCAGGCGGCGGTGGTGGAGCGTGACGGGCTGCTCCAGCAGGTTGCCTCCCTAGAGGAAGAGAATGGTCGCCTCGCTGCGGCTCTAAGGGAGCGGGACGAGGCGTTGGGTGCCGCTTCGGCAACGGCATGGGAGGCTATGCTGGCCCTGGAGGGTGCCCTTGAGAATCTTGTTGCCGAGGTGCCGCCCCGCTCCTTCGGACCCGAAGAGCTTCCCCGAACTCTCCGGCGGATTGCGGAAGTGACCGATCATGCTCAGCCGGCTGCGACGTCCTTTGGCAACCACTGCTCCTACGTGACTGCCTGTCTGGTATGCGCTCTGCTCCAGCATTGGGGCTGCCGCCATTTTGATGGATTGGGCGATCCCACTGGAGATGCCGCCGAGCGAGTAATGTCGGCCGTGCGCGCCGTTAGGCCCGCCGTCCGGTTTTCACGAGCGGATCTGGGAGTATATTGGGAGGCGCGGCGAAGGTGGAGCTGCGGCAGAACATGTATGGTGAGGGGAACCTGGGTGAGTGTCTTGATGAGGTTGCGCGGCGCGACGATGGCGGGACCGACGGCCCAAAGCAGGTGTGACTCCGGGCTCTCGTACGCTTGGTGTGTGTTGTAACCTTACGTATGTCATGCCAGGAATGAATTGCAAAACCGCTTCGCTTCGCTTTGTTGATCGATCTTGCCGCTTTGCTGCGAGCAGCTGCTTGATGGGGACCTACTGCTGGTTTCTGACATTGTAACTCAGCGCCGCTTACGTCGCTGGTGGCGGGCCGAAGACTCCCTGGACTTCTGGGCAAATCGATCCTCGGCGGGCGAGACTTCGGCGTGAAGGGCCGTCCCAGCGGAACCAGACGAGTAGTGCTGGCCCGGCCGGTTTTGTAAGAATATAGCAGCGTTGTAGTGGACGAATTGGAAATGCATCGTTCTGCTGTTCATGGATGCGCCTGCTTTGCTTCTTCTTCGTGGTGGAGTTTGCTAGTTGGGGCAGACGCCTAGGGTAGGGGTAGAGGTAAGGTGTGGCTGTTGTTACGTGCGAGCGCTCCGTCCCCTACCCTGCGAAGTGGTGGCAGCGGAGCTGGCGCCTTAGTCGATGTAGATGCGCGCGCGCTCCGTCCCCTATCCTCCGAAGTGGTGGCGGCGGAGCTGGCGCCTTAGTCGATGTAGATGCGCGCGCGCTCCGTCCCCTACCCTCGAAGTGGTGGCAGCGGAGCTGGCGCCTTAGTCGTTGTAGATGCGCACGCGCTCCGTCCCCTACCCTCGGTGGTGGCGGCAGCCGGCGCCAGTCGATGTAGATGCGCCGCGCTCGTCCCCTACCCTCCGAAGTGGTGGCAGCGGAGCTGGCGCCTAGTCGATGTAGATGCACGCGCGCTCCGTCCCCTACCCTCCGAGTGGTGGCGTGGAGCCGGCGCCTTGTCGTTAACAGATGCGCACGCGCTCCGTCCCCTACCCTCGGTGGTGGCAGCGGAGCTGGCGCCTTGGTCGATGTAGATGCGCGCGCGCTCCGTCCCCTACCCTCCGAAGTGGTGGCAGCGGAGCTGGCGCCTTAGTCGATGTAGATGCGCGCGCGCTCCGTCCCCTACCCTCCGAAGTGGTGGCAGCGGAGCTGGCGCCTGAGTCGATGTAGATACGCGTGCGCTCCGTCCCTTACCCTCCGAAGTGGTGGCAGCGGAGCTGGCGCCTTAGTCGATGTAGATGCACGCGCGCTCCGTCCCCTGAAGAGGGATTGGGGCCTAGCCGCGTGGGTTCTGTCCCTGACTTCCTGGTAGCCAATGGAGGACCTCACGGGTGACGCTATTTCGCTATATTATCGAGCGCCGATGGGACAGCTGAGGCAGGATCGCCTGATATCCACACATGGTGCAGTACAGCTGTAATGGAGGTGTCCCTTGGCCGTCATACCTCGCGCCGGGCCCCGTAGGGTGGGGGGGACGCGTGGAATGGGGTAGCCTTGCCGCACCATGTGCTCCTGGGGCGTCGATGGGACTCTTCGGCGCACTGCCCGTGGTCTTGGCCCTGGGGCTCTTTAAAAGGGGCGGGTGGGCAAATGGAGTGGCACTCGCCTTCCATACGCCACACCCCATACCCATTTTACTCCAACTTCGCTCAATAGCATAGGGGACTCCAGAAGGCGACTGATGCTGCCTAGGCGATCACGGGGTCGGGTGTCCAGCCTCTGCTGGGGGATGCGTCGTCACGATGTGTTTTCCCTCCACCCGCGCGCCGAAGAGCCGCGGGTGGTGCGGGGTGGTGGGCAATTCACTTGTACTTCATCCGGGCGCTCTAACTTCGGAGTATATTGTTATGGCGCGCCCGGCGAGGCCGTCGCTTGTCTCGCTGTCCCGCGACGGTGCACCGTTCTCCCAGTCTCCTCCTAGCTAGTGAACGCTTGGGGTGAGGGAAGGAGGGGAGGGGGCCGGCTTGTGGTGCTGCAGGAGCCACGCCGCTCGAGGCGGCGCCGCCCCGGCGCTCCGTCTTGAGTGCAGGTCCATCGCGCGCTTTACCGGGAGCGTTTGGTTGCTCGGCCCTGCGGTGGGGCGCGGGCTACCGAGCTCGTGCCGCTGCTTGATCGGCATGCGAAGCGCGCCGCGAGCCCACGTTGAGCTCCGGCGCCTCGCTCCACGTACTCGCGACCACTCGTCCATACGGCTCGCCGCGGCTTGCCGAGGTCGCGTGGCGGCCGGGGTCCGTGCTCGCTTGTATGTGGACTCCGTCGAGTGCGTGGAACATCGTCCACATCTTATTTAGACTGAGGAAATGCGCGGTGAGGACACTGGCGTGCGCGACATCCGCGTCTTGTTTAGACTTCGTGAGAGTGCGCAGGAAAACATCCGCGTCTTTGTTTGTACTCGGAGGATGCGTGGGACTATCAACCACGACTTATTCAAATTCCGGAGGGTACGCCCTCGCGTGCGCGGAACTTCCGCATCTTGTTTAGACTCAGTAGAGTGCGCAGGGAAAATATCCGCGTCTTTGTTTGTACTCCGGAGGATGCGTGGGACTATCAACCACGACTTATTCAAATTCCGGAGGGTACACCCTCGCGTGCGCAGAACTTCCGCGTCTTGTTTAGACTCAGTAGAGTGCGCAGGGAAAGCATCCGCATCTTATTTATACTCCGCAGAGTGCGCGCGGGGGCGTCCCCCCGCTGCGTCTTATTTATACTCTGTAGAGTGCGTGCGGAGGCGGACCTCATCGCTACGTCTTATTTATACTCCGTAGAGTGCGTGCGGAGGCAGACCTCATCGCTACATCTTATTTATACTCCGTAGAGTGCGTGCGGAGGCGGACCTCATAGCTACATCTTATTTATACTCCGTAGAGTGCGTGCGGAGGCGGACCTCATCGCTACGTCTTATTTATACTCCGTAGAATGCGTGCAGAGGCGGACCTCATTGCTACGTCTTATTTATACTCCGTAGAGTGCGTGCGGAGGCGGACCTCATCGCTACGTCTTATTTATACTCCGTAGAGTGCGTGCGAAGACGGACCTCCGTGGAGTGCGTGTGGGGAGGTGGGCCTCCATGTGGTGCTCGTGCGGAGGTGGATTTCATGCCTGGGTGTGCGGAGGTGAGTCTCCATGTGGTGCTCGGGCGGAGGTGGGTCTCTGTGTGGTGCGTGGGAACTTCGACCACGTCTTTATACTCCGGGGAGTACGCGTGGTGACAACACCAGCGCGTGCGTGGAATCCCACGTCTTGTTTATACTCAGTAGAGTGCGCAGGGAAAACATCCGCGTCTTATTTATACTCCGTGGAGTGCGTGCGGGGGCGAGCATTCACACATTTGTGGAGGTGGGGGGCACGAATAACCTTGCAAACGGTGAACTTCATTAAATTCCCGTTTGCGCGGGTGAGCGAGTACAAACGGGATATGAACTAACCACCAGACTTGTTACCGTGGCAATGAGGTACGAAGCCTCTTGTGCTTGGGCTGCCGCAGAGTCTATGCGGGCGTGTCTGGCCTAGGGATCGCGGTGAATTCCAAGGCTTGGGCTTCGGGTTCCATGCTCCAGGTGCCGGGCCACTTGCTGATCGCCGAAAATGGTGATGACACCTCGCGGGTCCGGGAGCTTTACACATAGGAAGCCGTGGTGCGGTACTGCCCCAAAGGAGTTAAGAGTTGGTCGCCCCAAGATGGCATTGTAGGGGTACTGGATGTCAACGACATCAAAGGTGACGTCCCTGGTCGCCACATTGTCGTCCTGGCCGAAGGAGACCTGTAAGCATATTTGACCCAAAGCCAATAGGGGCTGTCCTCCGAAGCCCTGCAACGGGATTCGTGAGGGGCCTAGGCGACTCCGAGGGATCGCCATCTGATCGAAGGCCTGTGCGAACAGGACGTTCGCGGAGCTGCCCCCGTCGACCAGGGTGCGCCGGACATCGCACCCCGCGACTGCGACCTGGATGACTAGGAGATCCTGATGGGGGAACTCCACACCTTCGGCGTCGGCCGACGTGAAGGTGATGTCGTGCTGCGCCCACTCTGGTGGCGGTTGTGCCGGGTATGCCGCCACGTGGTGTAGCCTCCGTACGTATGCTTTGCGCTGCCGCTCCGAGGCAAACTCCAAGGAGGAGCCGCCGGAGATGATGTTGATGATCCTGCGCGGGCGCCCTCCAATATGTGGATCTGTAGGGGGCTTTGCTGGGGCTGCTGCGCCTGGGCTTGCGTCCGCCGGGGGCCCTCCTGAGGCTGCGGTTCCTGGTCGCAAATCCTCAAGGGGCCGACCGGTGGCAGCTGAACGTGCGCGACAACGAGTGATCGTGTGTTAAGATCCCTGTCCCTGGCGGCGCTTTGGCGAAGTGCTGCGATGGTGGTGCAGGAGCGGGTATCGTAGTTGCCTTGACCATGCACCTCGCACCACTGTGGGCGCTGTTGGTCGCCGTACTCCACTCGGGCCCAACCGTCGCGGCCCCGTCCTCGGCCTTGCCCCCGACCTCGTCAGGCTCTAGCCCCGCAGTTGGCAGGGGCGTTATCCTCGGAGCCGACCTCGATGTCAAAGACGTGCCGGGTGCGCCGAGACGTCTGTTAGTGATATGCCCTAGAGGCAACATGGAGATGTTGTATATATCACATACTATGTTTATGATACATTACTTTGTTCCTTGGAATAGACATCATCATTATTGATCAATGAGTATGTGACTTATTCATGAGACTCTTAAATACTAAAATGTTGCTATTTCTAAATGATCACTGATCGTATATCATATGAGGAACAAATATGATTCAAAGACAAAGATCAGCATATGTATTGATTGATGATCATGTCTCATGGATCATGGTATGGTGATACCAAATCAATAATATGGACATGTGTTAGTGAACATATGTTGGATAGACCTGCCATGAGACACTGCAGAGATTCCATGTGTCATCAGTTGGTCTCGAGTAGTGTTTATGTAGAATTCTTAGACTTGAGATCATCATGGTTCCCAACATGAGTAGTAGCTTATTTTGGGACTACTAAACACTACTCCGTGAATGGGGTAGTCATAAAAGTAGTCTTCGGATTTACCATGAAACATGTAGTGGGATGTGAATGATCAAGATAGAATTTGCCCCTCCTTATGGGAGAGATATCTCTGGGCCCCTCGATGTAATGGATTATGAATGTGCATGGCCATGCCAAGGTGATTGAGGAGTCAATCACAAGTTTATAATCCATCACGGAATCGAGAGAGTGATTGAGCTATTAAGAGGATGACACAGGTCTCGCCTTGAGCTCAATCTATATCGTGAGGCAAAGGGATTCGTACATGAGAGAACATTACAGGTTCAGCTGATATGATCTTTACATATACTTTGGGGTTAATATGTCTTACTAGAGGCGCTATTAACGGTGGTGACCGGAAAGGCGTTTCGGGTCACGACCAAGTATACGTGAACCTGCTGGGTCGCACGCTTTAACGGGTTGGAACACTGATTCGAATATGATTCGGATATGGGCTCAATTCGGATAAAGATCCGAATAGACTCCTAATGGGCCTTGGTCCGCAAGGCCCACGTGAGGAGGTCTATATATATGGAGGCGAGGGGCGGAGGGGATTCGTCCCTGTTAACATCTAGCAAAACCCTAGCCACCACCTCCCGAGCTAAACCCTAGCTGCTCACGAGTGCTAGTACACTCGCGATCGGCGTTCCAGCCCCGGACGTGTGGATACCGGTGGAGGCGCCGCTCGTTGCGATGCTGATCGGCGTCGGCGTGGAGAGACGATCTGTTCGGGACGATCGGCTACTTCCACTACTACCTCGGCAGCGTGATTGGATCGGTTTCAATTCTTCTTCCGCTGCGCTGTGCGTCTAAGTGGTAACGATCCATGATCCTTCCTTAGCATGATGTTCTTGGGTGCGCGGTAGAAAAGTTTTGTTTTCTACTTCCGTAGCCTACGCGTATTCCTTTAACGTCTGATGGCCGCGGTGGGCCTTGTCGGCCGGCGTGTCGTTATGCCGGGAGGTGTCCTTCGACATCTCCTACCGCGCTGCTCGTGAGGAGCTTGCTTGTGTTGGTCGGCGCTCTTTGCGTCGCTTCCATTGAGTTGGCGTCGGCGTTGTTGTCTGGCGTCGCTTCGTCTTCTTCCGCTCGAGCATATTCCTCCATCTTGTCGAAGAGTTTTGCCACTGTCTTGATCGGCTTGCGCGCGTTGTATGCCGCCAGGGGCCCTGGGCGAAGACCCTGCACCGCTGCGTTGATTATTGTTGTTTCGTTGACGTCTTTGACTTGGCAGCGGACCTTCGCGAAGCGTTTGAAATACTCGCGGAGCCGTTCCGATGGATGCTGCTTGATGGTGAAGAGTTGGTCCGCGTCGACGCGCTCAATGTAGTTCCCTTGGAAGTTGTTATAGAGGCGGTCGCGTACCTGCTCCCACGCATATATGGAGTTTGGCTCTATGGTAAAGAACCATGAAAGCGCCACTCCTTGTAGCGCGAGCGGGAGCCCCTTCGCCTTGGTGGTGTCATCTCCGCCTGCCGCCTCGATGGTGGTCTCGTACACACTCACGAACTCGCGGGGGTCCGTGTCGCCTTTGTACGATATAACGGAGCTGGGAAATTTAAAATCCTCCGGCCACGGTACTTGCTGTAGGCCCGGCGATAACGGGGATTCCGGGTCCACGCGTCGGAGTGAAGCGCGGCTGGACGTTGGGGTGTCACAGCTGTCCGCCCTCTCGGGTGCAGGCTCCGGCGCGACCACCGGTGAGGGCGGCGGAGCCCGAGCCTCTTGCATGCTCCTAACGGCCCCCTGAGATCCGCCACCCCGCTGGAGCATGCCTAGGCCGCCAACGTGGCATTCTCCATGGCGGGCGTGGCGGGTGGCGGCGCGCTTGGCGATGCGGTCGATGTCATCGCGACCGCCGCTTGCGCTCTGGGCGTCCCTCGCGTCCGCGCCGTGGGCTTCGGTGCCGACGGTGGGGCCGCTGGCACTTCCGTGCGGGTGCGAGGCGGTGGTCGCACCTTTACGACCGTCCGGCTACGCTCCTAGCGTCCGCCGGTGTCGTCGAGGTGGCTTGTCGCGCCAATGGCGGGTTGGGGTGCCACGGGTGGGTTGGGGCCGATCGTGACGTCTATGGTGGCGGGGTCGATGGCGTCGATGGTGGCGGGGTCGATGACGTCGATGGTCGCGCGATGAGCGTCGTCATTGTCTTCCCCGACCGCCGATGACGAAGCTTTTTTCGGTGCCATCCTCCCCCTTGCAGTCTTGAGGCTTGCTTCCGTCGTCCCCACGGACGGCGCCAACTGTTGTGGCTATAGACCAAACAGAGAGAGAGTGGTGGTGGAGAGTTAGGTAAACAAATGACCTCTTCTTGCCTTCCCAAGACTCGATATCGTCATATATATACGTACACCTTTACCACCAGGGCTGTAGTACGAAACCTTCCTTAGTACATGGTTCTCAACAGGCTAGCTGGGTTTAGGTGGGGGCTACCCCTACAACACCTGCCCAAGTGCCTGTTTTCGCTCTTATTTTTGCACCAACTAGGGTTCAGTGCAATTATTGCAAGAATTTCAGGCATGAATACTAGAGTTGTGGTGCGAAGAAAGTAGAACAAGGCATGTGGGGGTGGACAATCCAAGAGGGGTAGGGAGGCCCTTCCTCTATAGAAGGACAAATCAACACACCAGGTTCTTAACGAGGTGACTTTGTTCAGCAGTTCTGCCACGCTATTCTTCAGCAACTCTCTCAAGCTTAGTATGTTCTGCTAGTCTAGCTCAGACGTCTCCTCCAACTACCTCTTAGATTCTGGACTCTTGTGCATCTTTTCACAGGACACCAGACTCCACATCTCTCACTTCAGTAGGACCTCTTTTTTTTTATATCTCTGTTTAGATAGCTGACAGTACTCCTCTGTCTGTTTGTTGCCAGGGCATATTTTTGTCCACTGATTTTATGTTCCAGCTGATTTCCATGTTCCCTAGCTTATCATATAGCTCCTCTCTATGGGTTAGCTCACTGATCTTGCCTGTAGGGTTGGTTTTGACTCACTCATATTTCATCCAAGATTGACATATAAGGACGATAGTTAGGACTGGCCGGCACTATAGGGATCATTAGGGTCTTTACATCTGTTACCGCCTCCATCTTTCATTCACTTCAGTAGCTCCTATCATCTCTACATCTACCTCTACTGCCACTACTGCCACCACCTCTGGAGCTTTTGCTCAGTGGCATCACTGTTTAGGTCATTTGTGTGGGTCCTGCCTTTCTTCACTAGTTCGTCAGGGTGTTCTTGCATGTGCTACTGTTGACATGACCATATTTTATCAGGGTTGTAAGTTGGGCAAGCAGTTACAACTTTCTTATCATTCTAGTAAGTCCTTTTCTTCTAGTCCTTTTGATTTATTTCATTCAGATGTATAGAGACCTAGGCCTATTATATCTAAAGGCAAGCGTAAATTTTATGTGATTTTTATTGATGATTATTCCTATTTTACATGGTTTTTCCCTATACCTAATCGTGGTCAGTTTCTTGCGATCTATTATTGCTTTGCAACGATGGTTTGTACTCAATTTGATTTTTTTATATGTACTTTTTCTGTGATTCTATTGACGAATACTATTCTAACGCTTTTATACAGTTTCTTTCAAAGCAGTGCACTCTTTGCCATGTTTGTTGCCTTAGTGCCCATGCTCAAAATGGGGTTGGTGAGCACAGACATCGTCATCTGATTAAGACTGTACGTACTCTTCTCCTTGCCTCTCATGTTTCACAAAAGTTCTAGGCTGAGCTTGTTTCTACAGTTGCATATCTCATCAATATGCAACCTTCCACTGCTCTTAAGAGTGTCAATCCTATAGAGTATCTCTACTCTTGAACCCCCAATACAATCATCTTCATATTTTTAGCTGCACTTTTTTTCTCGTTGTAGTCTCATGAGTGCACCAAACTGTTGACTCAGATAGTTGAGTATGTGTGTCTTGGTTATAGTTCTGAGTATAAAGGTTATCGCTACTGTAATCCTTCTACTCGATGGCTCAAGATCTCATGAGACATTGTCTTTAAAGAATCTCACCCTTTCTTCTATCAAGATTTGGCTCCTTGTCCTATTTACATCGTTGAAACGATCTCATAGTTTCTTTTTTCTGATTCTTCACCCATTTCTCCACCATCAGTCTTTCCCTGGTCTGTCTCTAATGGTTCCTTCTATACCCTTGCCTTCTGCATCACCACCTTTTGTTCTTGCAACACAACCATCTCGTTTCTCTAGTGCTCACTACTTGAGCTATTCTCATCCTTTGCCAGCCTTCTCTCCTACTATCTTGCTGACACCGATGTCTGATTCTTTCGATGATGCTCCTCATTACGCCCTTCATGACTAGACAGCCCTTCAGCCCCCTGATCATCTTGGCTTTGCTCCGATGGCTCACGCTCTCTCTGTCACTGAGCCAAGTTCTTATCGTGAGGCTGCCCCTCATTCTAAGTGGCAGCTCACTATGGCAGAGGAGCATTATACTCTTCGACATATGGGGACTTGGGATATTGTATGGAAACATGTGCATGCTACTCCTATCATGTGCAAGTAGGTGTATAAAATTAAGACCTGATCTGATAGTACTATCGAGCGCTACAAAGATCGTCTTGTGTCTCATAGCTTCTACCAGGAGTACAGTCTTGACTAGATGAGACTTTTGCCCCTGTTTCCCATATGACCATTGTTCGCACTGTTATTGTAGTTGCTTTGTTTGCCAGTGGTCTATTTCTCAGCTGGATTTTAATAATGCCTTTCTTAATGGCATTTAGCATTTGGTCTATATGTAGCCACCACCTGGGTATTCTGTTCCAGATGGACATATATGTCATCTCCATCGTGCTCTTTATGGTCTCAAACAGGCTCCTCATGCCTGATTTGTGTGTTTTACCTTAGTGTTGGTTTCACTATCAGTTCCCACGATCCTACTCTTTTGTCTGTCTCACCTCAGGGTAGGACACTACTTCTTCTATATGTGGATGGCATGCTCATCATTGATTATGATTCCTTGTTCATCACATATGTGAAGAATAATCTCAATAAGCAGTTTTGATGAGTAATATTGGTTCTCTTACATACTTTTTTGGGATTGAGGTCGCTGAGAGTCTCACTACTGAGACTTATATGGAGCTATCCCTACAACTTCATGCCATCAATTGTGATCTTCTTAAGAATCCTACTTCATATCATCATCTTGTTGAGAGTCTAGTATATCTTGTGAGTACTCATCCTGATATTGCTCATGTTGTTCATATCTTGAGTCAATTCATAACTCACCCTACCTACCTTCGCTAAGTCACCTTCTTTGTGTTCTTCGTTACTTGTATGGAACTATCACTTGCCATTTGTTTTTCACTAGTTCCAACTCACTATAGATTTAGTCATACTCTGATGTGACATAGGCTAGTGATCCTTCTAATCATCGTTCTCTTTTTGCTTACTGTATTTTTCTTGGCTCCTTTCTGATTGCTTGGAAGACAAAAAAAGTAGACTGTAGTTTCTCATGAGTGTTGAGGCTGAGTAGAGAGCTATGGCAGCAATAACAACAAAGATTACTTGGTTGAGATAGCTACTTGAAGATTTTAAAGTGCTTGTGATGGGACCCATCACTCTTTTGTCTAACAGTACAGGTGCTATAAGTATAACCTGCGACCCAGTGCAGCATCAGCTCACCAAGTACATTGGTGTAGATGCTTCATATACTCACTCATAGGTGCTGGAAGGAGTGCTTGCTCTACAGTTTGTGCCATTAGAGTTACATATTGTTAACTTCTTCACAAAGTCGCATACTACAGTGCAACATTTGCATTTTCTCTCCAAACTCAGTGTATACATCCACCATGAGTTTGAGAGAGGTATTTGAGTAGGTTTATCTCTTTTGTATTTAATTATTTATGTAGAGTTGTCTTTACATATAGTCCTTTGTACTATGTATGTATGTATGTATGTATGTATGTATGTATGTATGTATGTATGTATGTATGTATGTATGTATGTATGTATGTATGTATGTATGTATGTATGTATGTATGTATGTATGTATGTATGTATGTATGTATGTATGTATGTATGTATGTATGTATGTATGCATGCATGCATGCATGCATGCATGCATGCATGCATGCATGCATGTATGTATGTATGTATGTGTAGAATATATATTTTTGTGTGTATATATATATATGTATGTATGTATTTCTACATGTATTTTATGGTTTACTTCACCTATGTATAAAATTTCAAATTCAAATTCATTCTATCTTAAGAGTAACAAAAAAGAGAAAGATCTAACAAATTTGATACTTCAACTAAAAAAGTCACAAAAAATATGTGGTTTTATAGGGAACATATGCTATGCACTCAAGCTTATGGTGGAATCACGGTGCACTCTAACTAAAAAAAGTTACAAAAAATTCTGAATTGGCTCTTCATCTTCTTATCTTTGGTGAAATAAATAGGTTGTCTCTTTAATCTAAGATTCCTCAATAAACTCGAAGAAGTCCACGCCAACTTCCACTCTGGTCATAGAAAACTCGAGACATCTAAGACATTACAAGGAAAATATGTCAGATTAAGGAATTGGAAAAACAAATTTTAAAATAAGCCAAAGAGCGAAAACCTTAAGAAAGAGGGAAGAAAATAAAGAAATTACTAAATATCAAATTTGGTTGGTTTGATTCAGAAAATAGATTTTGAAGTTTTGCTAAGGCGACCACTCCAACTAGCGCTTCTTCCTACAGTCGATATGATTCTGATACCATCTCTATTGAGACCCGAATGTGCAAATCCGGACTCTCTGTGTATACCACACTAGTCCGAGATCACGCTAGTGTATATAGTGTAAACATAGATGAAATATCGATCATATGCATGATTAATAAAGGAAAAGGACTCAAATATAAATAATGATCTAAGTTTACAACTTACTAGCCTAAAAGGCTTAAGAAACTAGCAACGAAAAACAAAATTAAGTATGATAGCCACTCGACATGCCCACAGGCAATCAACTGGGGAGCAAAATCCTAATCCACAAAGTCGTTGAAATGTCCTCCTTCTGGTATCTCCTGCAGATATGGTCCTTCTCCTTGAACTGAGCAACAATGGCATAAAGCTGTGAGTACATTAGTACTCAGCAAGTCGTTTGTAACAAAGATGCAATATAGTATGCAAAACTTATCAAGTGATAGCTGAAAGGTTATTTTGCAAAATGCAACAATTTGAAGTAAATGCAGTAATTAAATTGAAATCAATCTTCAAAGAAAATGATAATAAGTAAATAATCAAAAGTATTGGATAAGCATAAGTGAACTGACCATTCACTCCAATGAACCACTCGTGAATTAACTATTCATAAATTGAACCATTAGTGAACTAACCATCCACTACCCACATTTATCCAACCAAGTTTTTATGAAAAAACTCTACCTTTCGTGTGAAATCACCGAGTAATGTCCTAACTGGAGACACGGCTATTTGAATAGTTTTACACTCTGCAGAGGTTGCACAAATTTACCCACATGATGTGATTATTCTCACATTAAAGAAAATCATAACAAGATCTTTACAATGCTCAACCTCAACCCAATTCCGCACGCTAAAGTTTTGCAGCCCAGTAGCCTACTACCTAGTCAAAGAGCCCCCCTTGTGCCTCATGAAAATCAGCATCCATGTTCATTACAATGACAAAATTAAAATTAAAATATCACAAATTAATCAGTTCAATGCATCCCATGCTAGACATATAGTTGCATGGTAAGGTTTAGATCAATGACGCATAAAATTAAGTCCTTAGACATTACCTAGGTGAGACATCTACTTCCCTCGAAGTGAATCCACACTTTCTTTTTTACTGCACAATCACTCACCCAAGTAAAAACCAAGTATATATAGTCACCACCAATGACACACCAATATCATGGCTACAACTACGATTTAATATCTCATTGAGTTAAAATTAATCAATTGACTACATATGCTAATAAACCCATTGTGACTATAAGCATGACTAAGCATATTAAATGTACAACCCATATAACTAGTATTGCATCACTAGAATATTTTTTATCCTATGGTGACAATGATAACATGGCATTCAAATTATCAAGTGAGGGATTAGTCCAATCAGACAGTAACTACCAAATACAAAGTTTGGTAATAAAATAGCAATGCATGATAATTTAAAAAAATAATAATAAATAAATAGATTTAAAAACTAGGTTCAATATGATCAAAAGATACGACTTACTTTGGCCTTGCTCAGTTAATGGCTAGATTTTCAAATCTTGCTTTAGCTCCTTCGAAGGTATGATCTAACGACAGATAAAACAAAATGATGCACAACATAAATTCAAATAAAATTAAAATGAACTCTAAAAACTTCAAAATTATAACCAAAAGATAGAGCACAATTTTAGATGAATTTAGAAAAAAGAATCAGGTCAATCGAAGTTAGGACGGAGAAGAATGAGCTCTTAAAAAATTTAACATAAAGAAAATACTGAAAAATAGAAAATATTTTAGTGCATATTTAAAATTTTCCCAAGAGGCCTTACTTGAATTTAAAATTTTAAACTAAATTTCCCTTTTAACAAAAATCAAATTAAAAATTTCTAAAAGTTATATGTGTGCTAATCCAATTTTTAAAAATTTCTGTGCACAAAACCCCTCAAAAGTTTGAATAAAATCTCAAACAAAAATTTAAATCTTTACTTTCCCTTTCTCCCCTTTGGGCCGAAACCCAGCCACCGGCCCAGCCCGTTTTCTTTTATCTCTCTCAGTCGTCCTGCTATCCCTTTCATCTCTTTTTCATTCCCACAGCCCAGCTGGCCCGCACACCGCATGTCGGCCCAATCGCCCATGCGCACCACCAGCCCGACCTCCCTCTCTCTTTCTCTCTCTCCCTATTTCACTAATGCGTAGAGGAAGGGAAACGGGAGAGAATAAAGAGAGGAAGGGAAGAACCTGCAGGTGGCAGCGCAAGGAGTATAGGGGAGCCAGGGGACTCCCCTGGCTGTTATAGGCTAGGTTTTGTTTTTTTTTAACGGGCGTTACACTTCTGCTGCAACTTAGGTATAAGAAATAAGAACATAAATAGAACCTAGGAACGTAGCAATTCGGCGAATCCAAAGCTGCTTGTAGACTTGTAGTGTGGCCAAGGATTTGATCACCAATACACATCATCTGGTTCTGGAGCTAGATTAGTAACCCATTTCCTAGGGTTAGATGTTTGAAGTATTTCTGATGCAACAAGTGCATGCAGCATATCGAGTTTTGAAAAATACAAAAGCAGCTTCACATTCCTGTGTACAATTCCACAATTAAAGTTACTAATTTATACTGATTTATTGATAAATTTAGTAAAAAAAAACCAATGCAATATTGCAAGTTGAACCTCATCATCTACATTCTAGCTGGAATCGTTCAGGTCAGCTTCCCCTTGTTCTGCTCAAATTCGGTGTGCAACAATTGGAAAGAATTCGAAGAGGCTTCACAATGACAACATCGATCTGTACGTAATTGCTCTGCAGCTCTGATAGACAGTGGTGTCCGTAAAATGTTTGAATTCCCTATATGCCTTCTTTGCACCATTCTGTCAAAGGATG
The DNA here is from genome assembly GCA_036346265.1 of Melocanna baccifera. Lineage (NCBI taxonomy): Eukaryota > Viridiplantae > Streptophyta > Magnoliopsida > Poales > Poaceae > Melocanna > Melocanna baccifera. The sequence continues at coordinate 33,501,546 of CM070693.1, forward strand.
AAATAGAATTACACCAAAAGCAGAAAGCAAAATACAAAGATGTAGACTAAAAGGTATAATTCACCATTTCATGTGAAAGGCAAAAAGGAAAAAAACACATGGAAAGGAATGTGCAATATCTTAAGTAGGGTTTTACATTATCTATTTATCTGCCATAGTGATTATATAACTATAAGAAAAGTAAGCATACAAGTAACATCGTTAAATCATAACAACTATCTTAGCAGTACTGTTACATTTTCCCCAAACAATTAGAAATGTTCTTCATTACAAAAAAACGTTCGGCAATTTTTATATGGCCCATGTCTTTGAGTATTGCTTACCATTATCTTCTGAATTTTCCCAACTTTGTAAACAACTTGATGGAATAGGTAACTTGATGCATGATACTTGGTGAAGAAATCATCAACAGCATTACTGCATGATTCTTTAGTTGTCTTTGGTATCTTGCGAACCAGGACAGTAAAATGGCTCAGATTAGATGTTGCACGTGTAAGATGAAGAATCCTCAACCTAGCAATGTGCTTGTACTCCTAAAAGATCAGGTAGAAAAACAACATCAATTGTGTTCCTGAATATGAGGAGGTAGAACATTTCGGTAATTCCTATGGGCAAAAAACTTACAAAATAAAGGAGAATGCAAGCTACTCCAGATATTATATACAGGGCTACACAATGGACCCAAAGCCTGCAATGCAATGAATCAGCACACAAAATGAACACGAAAGCATGTACATCGTTCTACCATATTATGTATATTTCTGAAGTTTTGAAGAGTGAAGAAATGCATGGGACTAATAACTCTGATTAAAGGCAAAACAAGAAAACACTGTAAATACCAATAATCAAAGAAGCGTAAATATCACTTCAACCATTGGTAAAACCACTTTACAATAAAATAAAACAAGTTGCTCAGCTTACCATCATGTTCTCACTTGCACATTTCCGATTGTAAAGATACCCAGTGATTCCGAAGGAATCCAAACATGATGTATATCTTGTCCAAAATAATTCAGTGGAAGAATTCCAGAAACACACAGAAGGGCAGCTAGGGAGAAGATGCGTATGCCGTTGAAAAACAAATGTGTTAGCATGCAAATTTTGTTATCGAGATTAAGTAAATAGGGAAAAAAAGTTTTCTTCTCCTTATGATTCATATCCCATACCGAATTCTGCTGGAAGTCTGGAACCAACAAAATGGTATGAAGGGATACATGGAGGTCAAAATGAAGTCCTGTACTACCTGAATACAAGAATTCTATTGAAAACAACAGCATCGATCCAACCCAGCTGCAGCCAAGATCTCTTCCTCAGTGCATTGCAGGGCCTTCAGCCCTTCACTATCCAGCCAGTGGACCGAACAAATATCTCAAAGTAAAGGATGTTCTTTTTTTGCTGTGATTTATGGTTTTTGATTGAAATTTTTAAATTTTAGCTGTTTGCGATAGAAATTACGGAGAGAGAGATACTCGCTTGCGATTTTGGATAGTACAGATGTTGGACTTTTAACATGTATTATAATTAACTTATAGACTCTATCTTAAAAAAATACTCCGTTTGAAAATTATGTACTGTAACAAAAACCAAAAACTGTTTTAAGAAGCTGAAAAGAACAGACCCAAAAACCTCTCGGAGCCGATCATGCTCCTCGGCAATCCTCAGCCCAAAGTAGACCCTGACATTAGCTGGCTGCTTCCTAAGAAGTGCGCTGATTTTCATGGCGTCGTACCCACCAGTGCCGTCGAGCTCGTCGCGCATGGCTGGTAACTCGGCACTGTTAATTAGTTGTCTATCAGTCTCTAGTAATTAGACATGTTTTTTCAGTTTACGACTTATAACTTTTGATTATAATATATTAATTTAATAAAAAAATAATTACTAAAAGAAGTGGAAGGCAAAACCCGCTCCATGGCATTCTCAAAGAGATGGGCCAGCCCGTATTCATACAAACTTGTTTTTCTCTCCTCTTTTTTACCACCTTGGTTTGCAGCTGCAGAGGATGCGAGTTTCTTTTTGTCTCCAAAAGACTGTCGGTCGGTCTGTCGCACCAGGGCTCCCCTGATCGGCTGGTCAAGAAGGCGTCGCGCACCCAGACGGGCGACGCTGCCAACAGCATCGGCTGGGTTACGTGGGTTTCATGCATATGGTATTTGTTTTTTTTACTATAGTAGTTAGCTTTTAAATGATATGTTTTTTTAAAGTAAAGTCTATAAGTTGATTGTAGACACTGTACTAACTTCAGTTACACCGGTCAAAATTACATACGACTGTCTCTCTCGTACTCTCTCGCGAACAGTTAGAATTTAAAAATCATAAGTTACAGCTCAAAAGAATTCACCCATTGTATTCAGTCTTCACCGCTAGCTGTTGTAACCATGACTGAAGGTTGCAAGGAGCTGAAGTGTGACCACCTCCTCTAAACTATCCTTGAAACCTGTAATGTTCCAAAATTTGGATGTTCGAAAATATGAAAACTTAAAACTTTTTAATGCATATTGCGGACATTTGGATTTTTCTGAAGTTTTATTTGGGACTTTCTGAAATTGGTGTTATGCAAAATAATGTAAGGAGAAATACACAATAAACAACAACAACAAAAGATTAGTACAATTTAAATCTAGGGTAAATTCCCTACGAAATGAAAGCAAACATGAAGAATGAAATTCAAATTTGAACTCAAATTCAAAACCAAAATTCAAATAAAAAATCGAAATTCCAAATGGGCCGGCATATTCCCCTTTTCTTTCTTTCTCCACAGCAGCTCGCCCAACCCATTGCCTCTCACTCCTAAATTATGCACGCATCAGCATCAATGTAATCTGTAGCTAGCTAGCTAGGTATTCCAAGGAGAAATTCAGGAAGCATACGGTCTACATCCACGACAGAAATATGGACGGATGGAAGCGACAAGTTGGTTCGTTTCCTCTCATTTCTGTCGGATGTGGGAGAGGGGAAGGTCGGATTTGGGGAATGAAGGGATACGAAGGGTCATTTCACAAGTGATTTTGCTAAAAATAAAAGAAAATATACCAAAATACAGTAGAGTGGCAAATCCTAAATATTTCTATCTTAGGAGTGGCAATTTATCAACTAAAATCTTATATGTGGCAAATCTCAAAACCAGAGACTTATGAGTGGCAAATCATCAATTTTCCCATTTATCATTTGTAGACTTTTGCAAAAACAAGCAAGCAGGCCGGCTGCTATTGGTATCAGGAAGACTAAGCTGGGCCTAAGCGAGTGGGCTCGTGCCCCAAACTGCAAAGCCTGCTACTAGAAAGTTAGCTGCCCATACCAAAAGGCCCACGGGCCGATCAGAACTGAACAGCAAACTAGGAAGAAAATTCTTTGGGAGGGCCTCGAACCAGGGGTGAAAACGGATCGGATATTTTCCGACCGACCGACCGCCGAATCTGAGTTGGATTGGATTCAGATATTCGTATCGGATAATTATCGGAGTCGGATTCGGATAGTTATTTTCTGATACGGATTCGGATTCAGAGAAGAAGTATCCGACGGATACGGATATATCCAGAAATTTTATCGGATAATATCCGGATATACTTATCGGATATCCGGCCCACAAGCATTCACATCACAGAGCAGAGGGAGTAGAGTAGAGTGGAGAGGAAGAAGCGTACTCGAGGAGACGACGACGGAGGCACGGACTGCACGAGGGAGGAGGCGGCGGACTACTGCAAGCATCCGCCATCCAACCAGCGAACGGGACTCTTTCCTCCGCCGCCACGCTTGCCGGTTGTCCAAAGAGCTGCAGCTGCCACGCACCACGGACAGGCGGAGGAGGCGACGGCGAAGGAGGGGGTGGCGGCGGAGGGGGCCGGGGGGAGGAGGAGGCGGCGAGAGGGGGGGGGGAGGGGGCGGACGGGCGAGGAGGGAGGAGGGGCGGATCTGGAGATGGGGGAGGAGGAAGCCGGAGGGGACGGGGAGGGGAGGTGGCGGCGGAGGAGGAAGGGGAGGAGGGGCGGATCCGGGAGAGGGGGCCAAGGGGAGGAGGAAGCCGGAGCCCAAAGGGGACGAGGAGGTGGGAGGCGCCGGATCTGGGGAGGGGGCCGGAGGGGAGGGGGAGGAGGGAGGCGGCAGGGATCGAGGGAGAAGGGAGGAGGAGGAAGGCGGCGAGGATCCAGGTGGGGGTCAGGGGTGAGGGAGGCGGCAGGAGAAATGGAGGAGAGCGCGCGGAGAAAGAGAGAGAGAGGAGGTGGGGAGGAGAGGAAGAAATGGAGAGTGGGCTCGAGGAGAGGAGAGGAAGGAAGAGATACGCAAGCAAAGTTGATCTTTTCTTTTGCAAAAAAAACTACTGCTTGGGAGCAATGCCAAGTGTAAATGGTTTGCTCTTGTCAAATGTGAGTAACTGACAGTAAATGGCCTTCTACATGTTACCGAAATTTACTCTGGCAAATAATTAGTGTTACCGGTTTCATTAATTCTTGCACAGTGCTCTGTTCTTGTTCTTCAGGGTTTCGTTTCTTGGGTGCTGTGTGCCTGTGTTACTTTAGATTGTTGATTGTAGATTTGTAGTGGAAGAATCGAGCTATGTGATTGGTGGGCATTTGATTCATTTATGGCCTGCTGGATGTGATTAAAATGAAGCATATGTGAGTATGTGACTATGTGCTTGTGAGTATTTGGTTCATGGTGGATAACTGGATGTTATACGCGTACTATATATGCCTTTTGTATTTTTATGTAATATCCGACTAGATATTCGTTATCGTTTTCACATCCACTCTGTATTCGTTCCGTATCTGTAACTGATACTACCCAGATTCGTATTCGTATCCGGCACTATTCGTATCCGACTTCGAATCTGAGAAAAAAATATAGGATAGGATATTGAATAATCAATATCCGACCGAATTCGACCCGTTTTCACCTCTACCTCGAACCCTCCTCCCAGAGCCTTCCTAATTTCTGCCACGTATAATCTTAAAGCTTCTCTTCTCCAAAGTGCCTCCAGCTCAGCAAGAAGGAAGGACCTTGGAGGACAAGGGGAGGCATGGGCTGCTGCGTCCCATCGTCAAAGGTTGTTATCGCCGACGGCATGGGCTGCTGTGGCAGTAGGAACAACGTCGTGCGGGCGCCGCCGCCGCCTCCTGCAGTCGCACCATCCCCCATATTGCGCACCTCCACTGCCACCGCAAAGGGAGGCACAGGCCCGGGCGTAGGATTGCATTGGCGACACCTCAGGGAGGCTGAGGCCAAGGAAGAGCAGCAGCACGAGTGCGAACGATGTAGTGGCCTTCACCAACAGCAGCACGAGGAACCAGGTCCTCTGCCAGAACGGCACCCCCTGCTCCTCCTCCAGCTCCACCTCACCGCAATGCCTAATCCACTTGCACGCGAGGGCGCCCGTGAGGTTGGTTGCTGCCTCCGACGACTGCAACTGCACAGAGCCGGGGACGGTCTTGTGGAAGGCGCCACCACGGCGAGGTCATGGAGGCAGCAACCGAAAGCTTCTAGAATGTCTGCCCCTAGGTGCAGGATGTTAGTTAAGCCTTGTTCACTAGTTAGTTAGCTGCATGGTCCTGCACACGTAGTTAGGGAGTTATGCATGGCACTGTTCATGTATACGTATCGGCACTGTTCACATATACGTAATAGCATGCGCATGTACTCGAGAATAGCTCGCGACGTGCCTAAGCTATCGGACATGAACGCATCGTGCGGGTCGTGGGGATGGACGCGATCAAACCGCGATGTGAGAAAACATCCGAGGCTCTTTCTTTGCATGTTCTGTTGCATAATATAAGGAGAAGAAAAGACCAGAAAACGCTGCAGCTTGGAGGCAGCACAAAATCTCTTGTGTCCACTTGTGTTCGATCTGGTTTTGCTCGGGTTCTCACCGGTGATCATCGCTGGGGACCTGACAATTTGTATCAGAGCTCGTAGGGGCTTGGACCCGTGATCGTGCGATCGCTTGAGCATTCATGCTGCGAGGACGCACACACTCGCCGCGCCGGCGAACGCTATTGCTAGAGCGCACACCTCCTTCTGGCTGGCGGTCGCGGCTCGGCGTGGCAGAATGACGCATCGCGGTACCGTGTGTACCACCGCGTCGCCTAGGAAGCGGTGATCCGCGAACTACCCGCTGCGACCAAGATGAACTACAACGATCCGCACCGCTCATGAAGATCAAGTCTGCAGCACGCGTTCGTGGAACGCCATCGAGCCAGGCAATGTCGAGTTCCACGAGGACCGGATGGCACTGGGAGCCATCTGTAGCACCGTGCCACCAAAGATGATCTCCACGCCGCGACTGCCGCCAAAGAAGGAGGCGTGGGAGAGCATCAAGACCATGCGGGTCGGCGATGACCGGATCCGTAAGGCGAGCGCGCAGAAGCTGCGACGAGAGTACAAGTTGCTCTCGTTCAAGGACGACGAGGCGGTGGAGGACTTCGCAATGCGCCTCACTGGCATTGTCAATCGGCTTGCCATCCTTGGCGACGCTGAGCCCGACCGGAAGGTCATCAAAAAATACCTGCGCATCGCCCGTCCCAGGTTTAAACAACTTGCTCTTTCGATTGAAACTTTGCTTGATGTCTCGACCTTGTCTATGGAGGAAGTCACCGGCCAGCTGAAGGCGGCCGAGGATGACAACGAGCCACCGTCACCTCCCCCACAGAACATTGGCGGGAAGCTCTATCTCATGGAGGATCAGTGGCTCGAGCATTACAAGCAAAAGGAGCAGGAGAATTCCCGCAGCAGTGGCTCGAGCGGCCGAGGCAAGTGCTGCGAAAGAGGGCGAGGTCGCGGCGGCGGTGGCGGGAACGCGAAAGGCTCGAGCTCTAGGCCGAGCCGCAATGTTGACAAGTGCTGTAATTGTGGCAAACCTGGCCACTGGGCCAAGGATTGCCGCAAGCCCAAACACGAGGATCAGGTCCGCATTGCCCAAGACGACGAGCCCACATTGCTGCTGCTGGAGGGCAGCGCTGACTGTGAAGTCATTTCATCGTCCACCTCGAGTCGCCCCCTTCCCTATGGCGGTTCTGGCAGCTCTAGCAGCGATCCGGCGTGCGCGGCCATGGAGACGACCATGTGCGCCGCCCCTGCACCAGCACCTGTACAATCTGTGCATGGTTCGATGGAGCTGGTCGAGCAAAAGGTCTTTGCGGTGCTCGACGTGCCGGAGGACCGGGATCCAAAGTGCTAGATCCTAGATACCGGGGCCACCAACCATATGATCGGCTCCTGGGCTGCATTCTCTGACCTCGACACAGGTATCTCCGCCACGGTGCAGTTCGGTGATGGCTCCATCGTGCGGATCGAGGGATGTGGCACCATTCTATTCGCGTGCACGAACAGCGAGCACTGCGGCCTCCTCAATGTCTACTTCATCCCGCGCCTTACCGCCAACATCATAAGTGTGGGGCAGCTAGACGAGAGCGGCTATCAGGTCCTGATCGAGGACGGCGTGATGCGCGTCCGTGACAAGCAGCGGTGACTGCTCACCAAGATCTTCCACAGTCCAAGCTGGCTATACATGCTCGACATCAACATCGCACGGCGGTTCGCTTGGTCGCGCATGCCGGGAGGATGCGTGGTGTTGGCGCGCCCGATTTGGGCACATCAACTTCGCCGCGCTGCACAAAATGGGCAGAGAGGAGCTGATCCACAGGCTGCCAGTGTTGACGCAAGTCGACCAAGTCCAGTGAAGCTCCCTCGCCACGCAAGCACCGCGCATGCCGCTCTCGCAGCGCTACCGCGCAATCAACCGAGGTCCTGGAGCTTCTACACGGCGACCTCTGCGGGCTGATTTCGCCACCAACACCAAGCGGGAATCGCTACTTCCTCCTCCTCCTCGACGACTACAGCTGCTACATGTGGCTCTCCCTGTTGCCGAGCAAGGACACTGCACCGACCGCCATCAAGCACATTCAAGCTGCGGCCGACCGCAAGAGTGGCAAGAAGCTCCGTCCATTGCGCACAGACAGGGGGGAGAATTCACGGTGGCGGACTTCACCGAATACTGCATCGACCTTGGAGTGCGCTGTGAGCTCATGGCGCCCTACACACCACAACAAAATGGCATCGTCGAGCGACGAAATCAGTTGGTGGTTGGCACGGCGCGCAACATGCTCAAGGCAAAGGGCCTCCCAAGCATGTTATGGGGGAAAGCAGTCAGCACGGCGGTGTATCTCTTGAACTGATCTTCATCTAAGAGCATTGGGGGCAAGACTCCCTATGAGCTCTGGATCGGGAGCCCGCCAGTCGTGCACCACCTCCGCACGTTCGGGTGTGTGGCGCACATGAAGGTGATCGTGCCTAACGTCAAGAAGCTAGACGACCGAAGCAGCCGCATGATCTTCGTCGACTATGAACCGGGGTCCAAAGCCTACCATGTCTACGACTCGATGACCAGGCGTGTCCACATCAGCTGTGACGTGGTCTTCGATGAGGCGGCGCAGCGGCAGTGGACTGGCAAACAGGCGAACGCTGATGACGACTTCATCATCGAGTACACCACGGTGGTCTAGCCCAGCGTGATCACCATGTCCGCGCCAGCGCCAGTGGATGGAGCAGCGACGCCACCCACGCTAGGCACTCCTGCGGCAGGCACGAGTACGACAACGTCAAGCCCGATGGCACCCACGAGCGCGCCATCGGTCGAGTTCGCCTCACCTCCAGCTAGTGGTGCAGAAGCGACTCTCGACGCCGACCATGATGACAATGCACCACTCTAGTTTCACCGCGTCGACAACGTGCTGGGGCCGGCTACGACATCGGGGCTTGTTGTACAAGAACTGGAGGAGAACCTGATGCTGGCCAGTGCAGCCGAAACGGCAACATTCGCAGAGGCGCAGCAACACGAGTGTTGGTGTCATGCGGTGCTCGACAAGATGACATCAATAGAGGCCAATGGGACATGGAAGCTAGTGGACCCTTCACCTCGCCAACATCCAATTGGGCTAAAATGGATCTTCAAGACCATGAAGGATGCCGCCGATAACGTCACCAAGCACAAAGCTCAGCTCGTGGCAAAAGGATACGTGCAGCGATAGGGCATCAACTTTGACGAGGTGTTCGCGCTTGTGGCATGGCTCGAGTCGGTACAGCCGTTGCTAGCCTATGCGGCGAGTGAGGGCTGGACTGTCCATCACATGGATGTGATGTCCGCCTTCCTCAACGGCGAGTTGCTGGAGGAGGTCTATGTCGAGCAACCGCCTGGGTTCATGCTCGACGATCAGCAGCACAAGGTTCTACGCCTCGTCAAGGCACTCTACGGTCTCCGTCAAGCCCCGTGCACTTGGTACACCAAACTTGATGCCTCACTGGCGTCACTTGGGTTCCATCGAAGTGTCTCTAAGCATGCGGTGTATGTCCGCGGTGAGGGCAAGCACTGGCTCGTGGTTGGGGTGTACGTCGACGACCTTGTCATCACCAGCGGCAACTCCGTCGACATCGAGCAATTCAAGAAGGAGATGAAGGGGACGTTTCAAATGAGCGACCTCGGCTTGCTACACTACTACCTCGTCTGGAGGTGACACAGACTGAGGCTGGCATCACCATGAGCCAGAGCGCATACACGGTGAAGATATTTGAAGGTGCAGGGATGGCAGGATGCAACCCCAGCCATACTCCAATGGAACCACGGCTCAAGCTCAGTAAGTTGAGTACTGCTCCCACTGTTGATGCTACTGAGTACAGAAGAATCGTGGGTTCGCTCCACTATCTGGTGAACTCCAAGCCAAATTTGGCGTTCTCGGTGGGCTACGTTAGCAGATTCATGGAAAAGCCTACCACCGAGCACCTGGCAGCCGTGAATCATGTGCTAAGATATATTGCTGGCACTATCAACTACGGCTGCATCTATCAGAGGAAGACAGAAGCTGCACACCTCGTTGGTTTCAGTGACAGCGATCTTGCAGGCGACATCGACACCCACAAGAGAACACCGGCGTCTTCTTCTTCCTTGGGAGAAACCTGATCACCTTGCAGTCACAAAAGCAGAAGGTGGTGGCTTTGTCCTCATGTGAAGCCGAATACATAGCTACAACCATTGCTGCTTGCCAAGGTGTGTGGTTGGCGCGTCTTCTTGCAGCTCGAGAGGAAAGGAGGTGGTGCCATCACATTGAAGATTGGCAATCGTCCGCAATCATGCTCGTAAAGAACCACTGCTTTTACAATCGCAGCAAACACATAGATACAAGATACCACTACATTAGAGAGTGCATCGAGGAGGGCAGGGTGAAGGTCGAGTCAGTCGGCACCAATGAGCAACTGGCGGATATCCTGACGAAGGAACTTGGGCATGACAGGTTCATTAAGCTACGTTCTAAGATTGGCCTCGTCGACATCAAGCAAGTGTGCAAGGCTTAGGGGGAGATGTGTTAGTTAAGCCTTGTTCACTAGTTAGTTAGTTGCATGGTCCTACGCACGTAGTTAGGGAGTTATGCATGGCATTGTTCACGTAGTTAGGGAGTGCCTTCGTCAGGATGTTCGCCAGTTGCTCATTGGTGCCGATTGACTCGACCTCCACCCTGCCCTCCTCAATGCACTCTCTGATGTAGTGGTATCTTGTATCTATGTGTTTGCTGCGATCATGAAAGACAAGGTTCTTACTGAGCATGATTACAGACTAATTGTCAATCTTCAATGTGATGGCGCCAGCCTCGTCTCCTCTGAGCTCTGCAAGAAGACGCGCCAACCACACACAGGAGGCTGCTGGCACTGGTGGTGGAGGCGAAGATGTGGCCAGCAGCGATGAGGGGAAGGAATGGCATAGAAGGGTGCTACCGGTGGCGGCAACATGGCTAGCGACAGTGAGAGAACTGTTAGAACTCTCACAATGGTAGAGTTCTCTGCTGCATTCACTCGCTCTGGCTCGCTCAACTTCTATCTGAACTCACATACACTTGGAGTTGGTTTTCAGATGTGAACAGCACTCTGAAGAAAAACAGACAACAGGGAAAAACAGCAGACAGAAGATTGGATGGAGCAATGCGGTGAACCTCAATTGATCTGAGGTTCCTTTTATACTAACGTTAGTTACTAAATTTAGTGTCCGTTACATGCAAGATATGGTCAAGCGGAAATGCAGGATCTCCTGCTAATCATGCTCCTGACTCGGACATCTAAACTGTCTACCGAAAACAGAAAGCAACGACTAAATCTGTCCAACTGAATTCCGGTTACTCCGGACTGAACATAAACGAAAATAGCAAAGAGTAAAACCTGTGCTCAAGATTACATTTGTACTCTAACAAGAACCCCTTGGTGGCCATGGAATGCTTCGTCTTTGGGGAATTGTAAGAGAAGGCAGTTTGGGGGAGAAATGCTTTGAGATATGTGCAGATTACACATGGCAGAAATCAGAAAAGGGCCCTAGGGGGAGGGGTTAAGGCCCTCCACCGGAGAATTTTCCTCCAGCAAACTATATGCACAAACCAAAGGATATGTAACTTGCAACAACGTGGTTTCGTTTGAAGCAAGAAAATGTTTCTCGATTCGTATCATAATTGAACTATTTTTTAAAATTCCTATGAAATTTATGCTTTTAAGCGGGTCTATTTGACTGATCTCAGTCATATCTACTGACGCTGTATGTACAGAACTCAAATCATTTGTATGCATCCTATAGGCAGCAGGGAATTAAAGAGGGTTCAGATCAGATCTCATTATCTCAAAGAAACCCCTTTTTGTTTTCGGGAAGGCTCCATCCCAATCTGTCCAGCCATCCGTATCGATTGTAACAGTTCCTAGATTAGTTTTAGCTACATCGTTATATCAACTTCACCATCCATGTATGCATCATCATCAAAACATACCGTTCATACCACAAACGACTAGCTTGTAGAATCCGAAAATTAAAGTTAATCACAAGAAGAAAAACATTCTGCATTCTGAAGTTGCACCCGAAAGGTTTTCTACTTCTTCTGGCTATTCCTTAAGCAATTACTAATAGATTGTATTGTGCAAAACTACTCTTAAGTCCTTAATTATTTTAAAAAAATCATCTTAGGGCACTCCCAGTTCAGACACTGCATTGCAATATCTATAGCATGCCACCTCATATAGACACGAGACTAGAAACAATATTTCCAATGCATGATACCTAGCAGCCACCTCACTCAATTAATTTCTTTCTTCTTATCTCACCTCCTCTCTCTCCTTTTAACCAATCTATACCCTCTAACTTTTTTGATCCTCTCAAATCTGTAATGTCCTGCATGAGACACTACAATGCAAAAGAAAAGAAAAAAAGACGTGTTAAGAAGCTAATTCGTTCAAACAGCTTTCAACTTCTGAAAGTTAGAAGGCAAAAACTATTTTGAACAGAGCCTACGGAATCAAAACGAAATAAGGACCACCGATCTAAAGCTATGGAACGCATATAGGTGGCGAGACCGACGAACGCAGCTTTCCTGTTCCTTTTTCTCTGTCCCTCTCGTGTTGCTGTCGACGTGGCGTCCATCCAGAATCACTCGTCTCTTTGCTATAGTGGATCTAGAGTGATCGAGATTTTCGCTACGCTGATAGAAACACGAGGAGGACAGAAAAAAGAGAACAGGGAAGGCACAACCGACAGGGCACACAGTGCCGAGATACAAAAGGCGCCATTAGCAGACGCAAACCACAATTAGGAGACGTAAAACACATCGCTAGCTCGCTGTTGCTGCTTTCGGCGTGGCGATGGCGACACGCCACCAGCTGAGTGATACACACACACTCACACCCCCCCGCCATGGGCGTAGCTGTTCCACCATGACAGCGATATTAACCCCGAAGTAATGAAGAAAAAGTCTCGAGGAGAGCGAAAAGAAGAGCATATATATATATATATATATATATATATATATATATATATATATATATATATATATATATATATATATATATGCAATTCCTCCACCAACTTTAATGGCCACGAAATCCTCAACTCGACCGTGACAAGTGCCAAATATCCCCACAGAATTTGGCATCGCAGAAAAAAAAAAATGAGCCTGGTAGCTAGCCTCATATATTCGTTTTGGTCCATCCTGACCGTCGATTTTTGATCAAACGGAGCGCGTGTAGACGTTCGAGCGGGTCGCATGCACATATAGGAGGTTCATGCACGCGCCAATTCGTTTCCATTCATTTTTTTTTCCGTCAAGAATTCTACTGCTACCTGAGGAGTTGAAAGCTATGGTCGAAATGGAGTCCATCCGTTCGGTCCAGTTGATCGTCGCGCCTACACGATTAGCGAGGCAAGTCTCTGCAGCTCGAAGGAGCCGGACGCGGCGGCGTAGAGCTGCCGGAGCGCTATGGCCCGGCGCGCGGCGGCGAGCCGGCGGCTGAGGGCGGTGGCCTCGGCGCGCAGCCGGGCGTTGGCGATCGCGACGAGCGCGGCGCGCGCCCTGACGTCGCGGAGGCTCGCGGCGAGCTCCCGGTTGCCGGCGCGGAGCCTGGCGGCCTTGGCGCGCAGCCCCTCGAGGTGCCTCTGCTTGCGAGCGCGGGAGCGGCGCGCGGACTCCCGGTTGGAGATCTTGCGCCGGAGCCGCCGCTCCTCCGGCGAAGTGGTGGTCGGATCTCGAGGCGGAGTAGCGGGTGGTGGTGGCGCCCCGTGTTGGGGTCCGAAGCCGAACCCGATGTCGGTGAGGAAGGCCTCGACGTCGAAGGCGGGATCGGAAGGCTGGAGGGCCATGGCGGCGCTTTGATCAGAGCGGGTCGAGTGGTGGGAGAGGGAAAAGGGACGGAACAAGCGTAGCAACCCCGTACTTATAGCCCAGGCCGGACTCCGAGCAGATGTGGGGCCCACGATCTCAGTGACGTGGCATCCCCCTCCTCATTCGCAAAAAGGCCTGCTTCCACGTGTGCGTTGTCGTGGCAATCCCCCCTTCTCTCCCAAATGTAGAAGAAGTTGAGGTAGGGGACGCCGGTCCTGGCCTTGTTGGTCCCGTCCAGCCGGCACCCCTCCCGCGTCTTGCTCCCTCTCCTCCTCGGCGCCAGCAACGGCGCCGCCGTCTCGCCCTCGCCGGCGGCCATCGGTTGGTTGAATTTTCTCGGAAGAATCTTGTAGTTGAATTTTCACATGTTACATCAAGAATAAAATAAACAAAAACTAAGGCCGGGGAAGGTGAAATGGAAGCTACAAGAGAAGAGCGAGCGCATCACTGATTTGGTCGGTAAAATAATAAAGCTAGCACACAAACGATCACTTTGGAAACATACGTATATGTTTTGAGCATCCAATTAAAGTGGTGAGAGGGACGCGAATGCATCCGTGGGTTGACGCTGCACTGCACGACCCAGCCTAATTGACATGGCTGGCTCTACTAAACCTTAATCACTAAGGAAAGATCGAGCAATCTAGATTCATCTTATTTTGGCCCGCCATATTTGGAAAAAATATATATATCGGCCCGGATCTCTCTCTCTCTCCCCCTAGGGCAAGCGATACAAATATCTCATCGAGAATGTGCTCAGCCACTGGAACAGCATCTCATGCAAGTCATCATCCATCAAGCATCTAAAGTGAACTAGAAAGAAAGAAAAAACTCTCAACTCAATGGAATATTCCAATGTGCAGTTGTGATGAATCATTGTTATGTTATGTCGGACTCGGATCTGTTAATCCAAAATCCTCTATGATTCTATTGTACTATTTCCTGTATCAGTATATGATGCTCACAGATACATTACTAAATCATCTTATACATCGCTTAGAACATACTATACATTAATTATACATATCAGCAGGGATCGGCGGGGAAGAGGCCAGGTCCGACTAGTGTTGGGGTGTGTATGGCTACTGTCATTGTTGTTCGTTGAAGCTTGGTGAGGGTGGCAGCCTTCTCCTTCTCCACTTCAGTGAGCCCCTTCTGGCATCTGGCGAGGTGCTCACGAAGGGCCTCCACACGGCTGTTGCTCGGTGATCTCATCCAGTGCCTCGATGTAAGTGGCCCCTATGGCCTAGGTGAGATGGACCTAATGGGTCAGCATCGGGTCATCTTCCACCACTGGAATGAAGGTCTCGTTATGGTGCGCTCCCTCCTGATGGGTCAGGTAGAAGCACAATGTGGATGACATCAGTGTGGCCC
Organism: Melocanna baccifera; assembly: GCA_036346265.1. Taxonomy (NCBI): domain Eukaryota; kingdom Viridiplantae; phylum Streptophyta; class Magnoliopsida; order Poales; family Poaceae; genus Melocanna; species Melocanna baccifera. The sequence goes on from CM070693.1 coordinate 33,516,584, forward strand.
TATGGATCTCGCATAGCTGAGCAGCAAAGAGGCGGGCGACATCCTGGAGAGTGTTTGTAGCGGTACTCCTCCTATGCAAGCTCCTGAAGGTGTGGGGGTGGTGGTCTCCTTCATGGGCATAAATGAAGACTTTCATAATCTAGGATTCCCTGACTCCTTCCGACGTCTTGCACCCTCAGAATATGGGTTGGTGGTCATAGCCTAGGTACTGTAGAAGCTTGCGTAGCATCTCTGCGAAGTCTCCATCTTGTCCATGGGCAAAGTAGTCCCACAGACCATTGGTTGCTGCTTCAGTCATCTATAGGTTAAGCACCAAGGTATCAGTATCCATTTTTTTAAAAAAAATATAAAGGAAGACAAATTTAGAACTAAGAGTGATAAGAAGAAGCAATAATATGCTAAGTTTTAGGAATCCCTTTTTCTAATTTTGAAATTAAGTCATGTCATCTTAACTAATGGCCATCCTAAGGTTCTACCGTACAGTCGTATACTCTGATATCAACTCTATCGGACCTAGATTTGTCAATCTAGAATCCTCTATGATTCTACCGCACTATTCCTGGATCGATAGATAGTGTTCACGGATATATTATTGAATCATCTTATACATTGCTTAGACCATACCATACATTAATTATACATTTCAGAGTTAAATTACACCATGTCGGGTAACGGTTTACATTGGGGCCGATTAGGCCCATGTTTACAATACAAAATATGGAAGAAGAAATAGTAAGCAAAGTAGGATCATAAGTATCCACAGGTAAGCGACTAAGGGTAGATGTGAACAACAGATATTATCTAAGGTTAGATAATATATGTGCACATAATCTCCATCAGAGTGCGCCTAGCTGGGACAAGAAAACCATGAGAGATCGTCCTAGTTTCCTTCATCAACTCTTCCATCTAGACAGGGTATGTCGTCGTAGGCATAATAATCTTGTTTTTATTCAGCGAGTGTGAGCACAAACAACCATACTCAGCGAGCCAACACACAATATGTAATTAAATAGATGCATGGCTTGTCAAAGGATGGTCTGGGTTATTTTATTTTGCTAAATAACTTATAAATTATGATAATAGAAATCCCAAAGACCTAGCAGCTTTAACTAAACACATTGATCTAAAATGTGTGAAAATATTTCAGTAGTAGTAGTACAAATTCCATCCAATGTTATATGGTCTCTTCACCTCTTCCTAGTTTACCATTGTTATATCTGCTTAACATTATCACTGGGACGACACCCAGGGCAACGCAAATCAGGACTTTTACTATCCGACACATTTTCCATTCCACCCATAAAGTATTTGAAATAGAACTGTATCAAGTTAAGTACCCATACCTGCCCATGACCGTGTGCATGACTGTTTAAATAGTTTACACTTTACAGATGTTGTACACTTTACCTATAAGAGACAATAAGCTCATTGCTTTACATGATTCCTTAGTCATACAGATGAGGTGATCATCACAATAACTTTTTAAAATACCTCGCCCCTTATAGGCTGCTCCCACACACAGTTGGTCCCGTAAGTTATTTGGGATGTCCACACAGCGACTAGCGCAGCTGGACTACAACTTTCCACAATGACTAGTGCAGCTGACGGACTTCACCCTCCACGTGGTGTCCCATCTAAGCCAGAATACATCCTGCATTTTGTACTACTTCATTCCCCCACCAGCGAGATGACTTTCAAGGTTTGATAAGTTTACTAAGCCAAGTTACACTTTACATACTTGTGGTTGTACTTTTTTTATAATGGAAGGTTACAATCAAATTTAGTTCTTAGGGTTATCTGAGTGTTCTATCCCATGCCGCACATTCTCATACATCCACTACACCAGCCCTTCTTACCATCTGCCTAGATGAATAAGCATGTTGGGGTTTTTGGAACATAAAATAGCCATGTCAAATTATACCAGCTATTTCCCACCCATGACTTCCTAAAACAGTTTCTCATGATTACAATGGGTGCTTGGGCATTTAGGTGCCCTGAATATTTAGGTAGTACTAGGCCTGGCGTGTAAACATAGACTTATTTCTAAAATATTACCATTATAAGTTGCTAGGGTGACAAGGTTCAAATGCTCAATTGTTCCAAAAGGATGTAATACTAACAAATTAGATAGTGGGTACGCATCTAGAATCTTAAAACAAACATAGGTTTGGATAAGAAATAACATCATGCAATTTGATAATTTAAACACAATTAATTTGCATAAAAGATAGGTTCAACGTGATCAAAGTATTGCCTAGCCTAGTTCACCTAGTGGATTGGTCTTATGGATCTTGGCTTGCTTCGACTTCTTCTTCTTCTTCTTGGGCCTCATACACTATTTTAACGTTGTGTGAAAATTTGGATAAATAAACAAAATGGTATTAAATTCAAATGAAAATTCAAATGAACTTGAAAATTTATTATTTTAGTTCCATTGGGTAGATCTTGAAGTTAGATGAATTTAAAAATCTGTTCCATGAAATTTGGGCTTAAAATGAATAAATTATGCCCACTTAAAGTTTGAATTTGAATTAAATCCAAAAAAATAAAAGAGGAGAGAGATTTTCTCTCTCTAACAAGAGGGTCCCATTGGGATTTTATTTTCTTTTTCATTTATTTTCTTTTACAAATTAGCACAGTGTATGATAGGTGGGGCCTACCCATTTTAATTTCCTTTTGGAATTTTATTTTAACTAGAAATTACCACTGTAGTCGGCCAGCAAATAGTGAACCCAGGCCCATGTATTAGCGGCTCAAGGGTGTTTAACCAGTTTAAACGAAATTTTTTCAACAGTGGGACCCACGCGACAAAGACTTATTAACTTAAGCTAGATCATTAACTAAATTAATAATCGATTTGAAGTTAATTGCACATGAATAGTGTTCGTCTTCCCGTCGATGAGAGACGAGCTCATCACTAGTGAGGGAGTGGACGACAGCACATGAGCATGCCCAAAATGGGCCCTACGTGGTCTTGCGCACCCTTAGGCCAAGTTTCGTTGGCAAATTCGGTCTATGAGGTGGCTGGCAACAACCTCAGGCGGTGGCGAAACAGGATGGTAAGCATCTCAGCATTCCATGGCACTAGAGACCAATTAGCTGCTACGGGAGCATCTACACATTGAGAAGAAGCTACATTAGGGGTCGGCGTGGCTTGGGGATGGCCGGAGTGAGGTGGCATCATGGACCAGAGGTGGCTGAGGAAGGAACACAGCACTAGGGCATCCCAAGCAACAGCAGCTCAAGTGGGCGGTGGGGGTGGAATGGTGGTTCTCTGGTGCAATGGAATCGATTGGGGTGTCTTCTCTTGGTCGATTCCTATGCCACCTAAGCTAGAGAAGAAAGGGTTGTCGGTGAGCTATGGTGCATGGGAGGTCGATTCCTCGTGGTGGAAGGGTCTGTAGGATGAGGCAAACTCAGTCAAGGAATGCATTGGTATCTATACTTGGTGGGGAAGGCTGGTGATGTGGGGCATAGGATGGGGTAATGATGGGTGGCGTTGCTCAGCATGGCCATAGGGTAGGGTGTGGAGGCCGTAGCTCGGCATAGCTACACGGAGGTGATGGCGAGGACCACAGAGCAGCGTGGTATGGATGGTGTGTGAGTTCGACACAAGGGAAGGTGTGCGGCGCATGCACTGTGGCACGGCGAGGCATGGCGCACGGGAGAGTGAGGGGAAAGAGGGAGGCCAGGGGGAAGAGAGCTCACGTGCAAGCCGAAGGAGAGACATGATGTGGCAAGGATGTGCGGGAGGGGGTATGGCTGAAGAACTTGTGAGGAACTAACATCGGTCAAGTTGTGAGGAACTTGTGCCTGAAATTGATTTCTTTACCTTTAAATGTGCAAGGTCGCTTGGAGTTAACCATAGTCAATAGCGTGGATTGGGGCTATACTCATGGAGGAGCCGAGGCCTAGAATGATTAAGGATGCTGATGAGATAGTTGATCTCAAGCATGGCACAAAAAAGGTGAAAAATATTGAAGAAAATTTCGAGTGATAGGTTGCACTATATGGATTGGTCGGTCTAAGTGAGACGTAATCTGATGAAACTCAAACAAGGAGAGACTTGCTAACGAGTGAAAAGCCAGTAATGCATCTGCACATGGCAAGCATGACGATTGCTTGCAATGGAAGATGAAGATTGGATCAAGAAATGGTATTTTGGTAAATTGACCAAAATACCAAAAACTGACTTGGATGAAAACTGCGGTACTTGAGCGGTATTTAGGAAAGCGGTTAAGGTCAAGGACTTAGCATATTCAAGCTTATGTGCTTTGAAAAGCCCGCATAAGTGTAGTGTATGAATAAAACCCGTGTTACGTAGGATTAACAGTTTTCCTCATTTATGCCAATTGGATAGTATTCATTAGGGTTAAATGAAGCTAGTTACCTTGTCTATTTAATGGGTTGGTATAGAGACTTCCTAGTTAACCATCTAACCACCCAACGTTGCTATTGAAGCCAAGTGTGGGTTTGAGTAGTGTGAGTGCTATGGTGTATTATCTTGTTCTCTAGGTGGAGTGGTTATAAAACATTCATCCTTAAGTAACAATACATCAACTTTGTTCATCTCCCATGGACCCTTCTTGTATTGATTGATTTGATATTGATTTGGTTGATTTTTCTCTTTTCTTTCCCTTTCTTGATCTTGATGTGCCAAGGACGAGTAGGATATGGAGATAACTTTTGAAGATCAATTCCCATTCATCTAGAAACCTGGTTGACATGTTCTTAAAGTAACCAGTTTTTGCTTATTTTGATCTCTCTGAGTGATTTCTTGATCTAATTATTTTTTTTGCCTCAATTTCTTTAGTGTTCTTACTTATTGTGATATGTAGAAACACATCTAGAGCTATCTTGATCATCATCCACCTATGAGCATGTCATATTCATCTTTTTTATTTTTGCCTGGTTTTGGTGTAATCTTCCTTCAAATTGAAAAGGGTAATGGCGGAGTTAAGATTTTGATGATGGAGGTGCGACCTTAAGACACATTTGTTCTAACATAAATTCAAATGATATAGTATGGAAGTTCTAACATAAGAGACTAGATCTTTATTCCTCTTTATATTTTAGTGCTCTACAAATCTATATGTACAAATAGAAATTGTTACTAAACTAGATCAAATAAACAAGAAGTACTGAAGAACAACAAGATTGAGGATTTGACATTTTCAAAACATACAATTGAGAATCCTAGCCTCCAACTATTGTGCTCCCAAAACCCAATCGTCATGCCCAGTTATCGAGGATGGAGATGCTATCGCCGAGCAACACCGCATTGACATATGGCCATGGTGCATGCTACTCCCTCGTTGCCCACCCGCTTCCTGCAGCCTGCTATGGCATCGTGTTCTTGCTACACTCCCCACATCGACCGCTCGATGTCTCCCATCACATTGTCGCCCACTGCTACTGTGTTGTGGCTAGGGCTCGTTGGTTGCTAGAGCAAATGATGGTTATAGGGGAATCTAGGGATCGAACCTACCATCTTGGAGGGAATCTAAGGATTATTGTATTTTGGGCATATTGGAATGATGGGTTGTGGGTTATAACTGAGAAAGGAGTTTGTGGCATATACCTTGTCTATTGTAGTTTTTCTGGCAAAAATTTTGGGAATACAGTTGTACCCCCATGCACCTACTGTGGCACTGCCACTGAAAAAGGTCACAAATTTGATAACGATTTTCTCGATTATTGATTGGAATAGGCTCTTAGCATCCTAGAGATGGTTTATGTCAAGTTTCATATCATTTAGATCTACGGATCAAAAAATTTATGGATTTTTTATTTTAAATAGTGCTGTTTTTACTATTCTCGTACTGAAATTATTGTAGCGGTCTGACCGCTACTGTTCATCTGGTCTGACCAGCTGGGCACTTTGAGGGACATCTTGCTCAATTTTCGCTTCAATTTTTTTGTGGTGATTGATCTCTGATCTTTATAGCTTCTCATAACTATTGGAGTGAAAATCGATGAATATTGAAGGGAAAATTTGAAGGCACCATTCACCTCCCCTTTAGTGTGATACCGGTCCTACAAAGTAATCTCTGGTCTTTCCATTAATCAGCACACACATACACATAAGCTAGCCATCAATCATTTGAGATTTTCAGAGAAATTTTAGTAGCCATGCAGTGCTATGTGTTTGCAAATGAACTTCTGTTAACTGTTTTCAGAACATGATGAGTAGAAAGTTGGTTGCAGAACACAACCTTCAGAAAGAAGGGCGTTAACAGCCTTTGCCCGCACCACGTTGGAAACAAGTCCTACTCTACTACAGCGAGTCTCAAAAGCAATAGTGCATCCCACTTTCTGCATAAGAGATCTAGCTATTAAGTACTAACGCTGCCTCCATTAGGGTAAAGCAGGCAGGCATAACATTTCTCTGTTCCAGCAAGTGGGTGGCACGAGAGACTCAACAGAAAGATCAATACTGCCTAATAAATATGGGAGAAAAAGAGTGTGGGCTAGATTAGTATAGCACACTCATTAAAGGATCGAGTTGGTTTAGCTAGATACATTCATTAAAGATCAATACTGACCAGTAGAGGAGGGAGTTATGTTGGTTAAGTATGTCATGGCCGGACAGATGGCCTGTGCAGCTTCAAAGCCTGCATCTTCGTGTCTATATCTGCATTTGCATGCATGATGAGATCTAGCGAGTCCTCCGTTTGGTTTGGCAGCCACATGCATTTTTCCCCATCCTTTACTAGTGTCCTTAATCAATCCATTGCATGAATTTACTTTTATGTGGCAAGTGTCCTTAATCAATCCATTGCATGAATTTACTTTTATATGGCAAGTCCATGTTTTTCTCATAAAGATTAGAAAGGGTTCACATTTTGTAATGATATATAGTTTCTGGGTTTCCTGAAGAGCTTGCTTGAAAATTTTTTGTTCTTTTTGCTCAACTAATGGCAGGTAAGCTTACATATGGAAGCTGTTGTCATTGCACAAGATGATTGCATGCTGATTTTTCTTGCAAAGTAAAGGTGAAATGTGTGAAGCACAGGCGATGATATCATGTAGGTGGGTTACCATTGGCTCTTGAGAAAGCTAACCAAATCATACAAGAGGAAACCAACCAAACAGTGAAAACAGAAAGGCACATGCATGCATTGCGTGGGGGCGTTAGAAGAATGGGCAAGTGATGGGCTAAAGGAACTAAAGCGAGTTGAGAACTGCATCCTACTACAGGTGAACACTTGTTGTCTGATCAGTGGATTTTTTTCCTTTATTTTATTTTTCACCTGTTTTGGATCTTAATCTATTTTATTTGTTTGTGCACAGCTCTGTGTTCTTGTGCCCTTCCTAATCAAGTTAGGAACACTGAAAATACAATAGAGTAACAAGGCTAGCTCTGTTCTTGTGCCCTTCCTAGCGCTGAAGCTGGGCCATGAGTGAACTTGGCCCTTCAAGTCGTTGGGCCACAGTATCTGGGCCCCATGTACCCCAGCCCAGGTGTCAGATTTTAGTTATTTATTTCCTTCTCTCTCTTTTTTGTTTTAATTTGGAGAGTGAATGCCCAATTCTTTTAAGAATATATATGGAGAGTGTACAAATATATAGAGGAGAATTAAAGGCCGTCTCTGTGGGAGTATACTGTCAAGTATCAGCTATGTATGCAGATTAGAAGGACGGTTCTGCTACAATTGGCCAGATATATAAAGAGAGATTACAAATATTTTTAAAAATAATCTATTTTTATTCAAAATTACCGAAATATACCCGCACCTATATTTTTTTTTACAGAAATGATCTCCAGTCGCCCAACCATTGGGCGACTGAACCTTGTCTCCTAATAGGAGAGCGACACGAAAGCAATAGGTGGACCGTAGGGCGACAAGATCCAGTGGCCAAACGGTAGGATGACTGAGACCTGTCGCCTAACCGTTGGATGACTATAGGTCAGTCGCTTGACCATTCGGTGACTACAGGTCAGAGCAGATCTTGCTAGTTCACGGTTCTCCTCCCATTACTTCATCATCTTTTTCCATTGCTTCTTCTACCTCTTGTTCATCCCAACGTGGTGAAGTAAGCTTTGGTGTAATGTTGGGTTTGGTTGTATAGTGTTCTCTCCCAGATCTCTTCCACCTTATTTTATAAGCCAAAGAGTTAGCATGGTGTGGTTAATTTGATGTAAGTAGCCTACGAGGCAGAATGTTATCTTGTCTTTTCGAAAAGTTGCTGACGAGGTCCTTGTCTCTCAATTAGTGATAAGGTCCTTGTCTGCAAACCACTCTATACATAAAAAATACAGCGTGAATTTTGCTGACCACATGCAATTCTATGAATATTCTTGTCAAATTTAACTTACCTTGTCTGTTTCAAACTCTTTGCCATCCTCTGCTTCAATCCGATCAGTTATGAACTTTTCATACTGCACTACAAAGTTATACATTGTGCAGGAGGGTGATACATATCTTTTGAATACATGGTTGCAGCTTTCAGTCCTTTGGGTTGATGTTAGGTTTGCAAAATAGTGGTTCCTGAAGTATGGGCCTGCCCAACTAGCTCTACTATCCCAGAGGTTTAGATATGCGTTATCCTCAAGCCCATACTACTTCATCAGATGAACCCACCCTAGCTCAAATTCGTCAACCGTCAGAGAATTATTCAGAACATTATGGAATTCTTTCTTAAATGAGCATTTCTTGCGGTAAATTAGGCCCAGATGTTCCTTTGATTTTTCAGATTTATTTACTATTTTCTAGAGCTCTTTTTGTTTTTATTTCGTTTCTCTAAAAAAGAAAAGCCCCAAAATCCCAATGAACAGTAGTGGGCTAGCCTACCACTGTTCACCGGCCCAGCCCCCGCAGCCGTCTGATTCCACACCTGCCGCGCGTCGCGCATCCAACGGTTCAGGCGCTGTTCATCGTGTTCAACCCGGACTCCGCCGCCATCCCTTTCGGGACTCCTTGGTGTTTGTGCATATAAAGCCACACAGCTGCCTCCGCCTCCTGCATTACCTCGCGCCACCACCTCGCCGCCCCTCTCGGAGCGCCGCCGCCGTCACACTGTGCTGCCGGCCGTCGGCGTTCCCCGCCATCCTCACCGCATCCGTCCTCGCCGTCGCCGGAATCCCGCCAACGTCCTCGTCGCCGGTAAGACGCCCGCCCGCCATTCTCCTCGCCGATCCGTCCTCACCGTCGCCGGAATCCCGCCAACGTCCTCGCCGCCGGTAAGCCACCCCGCCCCGCCGTTCCCCTCGCCGCCGCCGTCCCGCGTCGCCTCGGCCGAGCCGCGCCCGCATCGCATCACCCGTCCTCGGTCCCCGCACCCGCGACCCTTCGGCCACCGAAGAGCCGCTGACCCCTCACTCCCCACAGCCAATTGACGCATGTCGTCGATCTTCAGACCATCTAAACCACCTGCGCCTCCTTGGCCATTCGATCATAGATGAACCGTCGATCTTCATCATAGTTCGGATAGTCCGAAGTTGTCGCATCTCCGCAGCCGTCTAATCTCTCCCAACGGCCGAGATACGTCGCTCAGTTCGGATAGTCCGAACATCTCCGCACCTCCGCAGCCGTCCGATCCGCATTGGACCGTCGATCTTCGTCATAGTTCGGATAGTCCGAATGTTGTCGTGTCTCCACAACCGTCCAATCTCTCCCAACGGCCGAGATGCGCCGCTCAGTTCAGATAGTCCGAACTTCTTCGTACCTCTGCAACCGTCCGATCGATGTTGGACCGTCCGATCTTCATTATCGTCGGACAGTCCGAACGTCACCGTCTTCGCAGTCGTTGGATTGTCAGGCAGTCCGATCGTTATCACTTCGCAGCCGCCCGATCGTTTTCATCCAGATCGTTGCCTCCTTGCCAAGTCAGCTCCTTGCCGAGTCAGCCCTAGCCGAGTCATCGCCACCTCAGCCCTACCTGCCACGTGTCGTGCCACGTCATCGCCATGTCAACAAAAACCCAACCCCAGTGTCAGTCAACCATGAACTAGCTTTCTCGTGAGCTGAGTCCACAACATAGTAGCTTTTTCGAATTTCTAGCATTTTTTAGATTTAATTTTTCGAGAGCCCATTCTTCTCCGTCTTAGCTATGATTGACCCCGTTCCTTTTTCTAAATTCATATAAAATTGAGCTCTATCTGTTGGTTCTAGTTTCAAGGTTTTTGGAGTTCATTTGAATTTTATTTTATTTATTTTTGTTGTTTTGGTCGCTTTCTCTCTCGTTAGATCCCGATTTCGGAGGAGCAGGAGCAACGCTAGAAGATCCCGAGTACCTCGCTGAGCCAAACCAAGGTAAGTCGTAACTTTTGATCATGTTAAACCCAGTTAGCAATATATTATTTAATTATTTTATTTTACTTTATCTTGCATCGCTATTTTAATACAAACTCTTGTATTGGTAGTTATTGTCCCAATTGAATAATTGTCCCCCTTGATAATTTGAACACTATGATGCCATTGTCACCATAGATTGGGAAATTTATTAGTGATGCTATGCTAAATGTTACATGGGTTGTACGACAAGATTGCTTAGCCTTGCTTATTTTACAAAAGAGCTTATCATCACATGTGAATATTTAACTTGACTTAATGAAATATGGAACCGTGGTTGGTGCCACATTTATTAAAATTTGTGCCATGACATTGGTGTGTCATTGGCGTGGTCATACAAACTCGGTTTTTCCACTCGGGCGAGTGATCGTGCAGTAAAAAGGGAAGTGTAAGTCCACTTCGTGGGATGCGGCAGTCTTGTCCGAGTAGGCTTAAGGACTTAACTTTGTGCACTATATATGATTTTGAGAAATTGAGTCATGGATTGAGTTGACTTGACCAAGGTTAGTGGATATATGGTGCATAAAACATGTTTTAGCTAACGTATGTTAAATCGTTTGGAGTCAACCATGGTCAACGATGAGGATCAAGGCTATGCTCATGGAGGAGCTGTGGCCTAGAATAATCGAGGATGCCGGGTAAGATAGTGAGCTCAAGCATGGTATAAGAAAGACTGAAAATATTAAAGGTAAATTCAAACGATAGGATTGCATCATGTGACTTGGATAGTCCCAGTGAGCTGTGGTTCATGGAACCAGGATGGGAAAGACTTTGCGACATGTGACAAGTTAGTAGTATATCTACACGTGGTAAATATGGCAATTGCTTGCAATGGGAGATGAAGACCGGGTCAATAAGAGGTATTTTGGTAATTTGGCCAAAATACTGGAATCCACTTTGGATCAAAACTGTGGCGTATGAGTGGCATTTGGGAGAGTGGTTTAGTTTAAGTTATAGCTGGTTTGATTAAGACGGATTAAGGCTAAGGATTTAGTGGATATGAACATATACATTTTGAAAAGCGTGTATAAGTAAACGTGTAAGTAAAACCCGTGTGTAGGGTTAACAGCTCCTTCATTGATTTTAGTTCCATTGATTTAGTTTTTGAAATCGTGTTGAAACCACTATTCACCTTCATTTATTGTAGTAGTGGTAGTACCGTGATTACTGCAGCGGTAGTATCGTAGTTATTATAGCAAGTGGTAGTACCGCAAGTACAGTGGCAGTACTTTCGTTTTGCTTATTTTTCTTGGGATTTTAGTGTTTCGGGTCGCTAGTTTTTGTGGTAGCTTTTCATTCTAATCTTCGTAGCTCTGTAGCTATTGAAGTGAAAGATTGCTAAATATTTGAGAGAAAATATTAAGGTGCCATTCACCCCCCTTCTTTGTTGCCATCTTCGGTCCTACAGATTCAGTAACCTCTCATCCCTAACTAAAGCACAACCGAACACTACTGAATGGAAGTGGTATTAACACTAATGAATGGGGCAAAAGGCATACCATACATGTCGGTCTGGTATGTCGTATCAAATGTGACCACATCTTCAAAAATATTCACCCATCTAGGCACCTTGATACCAAGCTTATAAAAAACCCCGATTTTGGTTGATTTGGCCTCAAAGTGTGATTTCTTGATTCGAGGGTTTTTTATGTGATTTCTTTTATGTTCTTCCTTGTTGGGACATATAGGAATATATCTAGACCCATCTTGGTCATCGTCCACCCATGAGCAAGTTGTATTCACCGATTTGGTTTTGGCTCGGTTTTGGTGAACCTTTCCATCAAACTAAAAAAGATCTCAACTTTGGCCATGATTTTTATGATTGTTTGTTAGAATAGGTTCTTGATAGACTAGAGAAGATCCCTGTAAAATTTCATGTCATTTGGATCTTCGGATAAAAAGTTTCATCGATTTTTGGGTATGAAATAGCGCTAAAAATACTATTTATTTACCTGATTTTACTGTAATAGCAGTCAGATTGCCCTTGAAGCACCGGTCAAACCATCCGGGACCGATCATATCGCCGTTTCTATGCCGATTAGACCATCGAGAAATTGTTGCTTTAAGGTCTAGTGTTTTTAAGCTATTTGTCTTGAGTTTTGGATAATAAATGTATTTTCTGCAACTCTGTAGTTGTGCGAGAATAGAATTTTGAATACTTGGGGGAAATGTCAAGAAGGTACCATTCACCCTACCTCTATTGTCATCCGGTGCTACAAGTGGTATCAGAGCCCAATTAGCTCTTCTCGTAGATCTTAACTGGTCTTAGAAGTCATTGCAGTAGACAAATATTCAACCAAGCCTTCTGTGTTCGATGGAGTGGATTTCTCATATTAGAAGTCTCGCATGCATGCTTACATTGAGGTCTAAGGGCATGTGATTTGGCTTAAGGTCAAAAACCCTTATGTCGTGCTAGCCGATGACAATGTAACATCTTTCAATGTAGAGGCAAATAGTAAGGCACGCAACTTTCTGATTCAAAGGCTCAGTCGATCGGAGTTTGAGTAAGTCACTTGAGATCTACTCACGAGATCTAAAAGACCCTCTCTAACTACCATAAGGGCACTACCACGATCAAGGAAGTGAGACAATCAACTCAAAAAAGAATATTCTAAGATCGAGTAAAAGCCCGACGAATCATTGGATAAGTTATGGGGAAGGTTCAACAAAATTCTCCTTGACGTTCATGCTGTTAGCTTGACCTTCTCAGAATCGATAATGCACGCCAAATCTTACGTGCTTTTGATGTTAAGGTTTGGCCCTTCTATCTACCAAATTCACTAGAATGTACAACAAGATGAGAAAAAAGAGGAGAGGTGGTCCGGTGACATGCTTCGAGTGTGGTGAGCCGAACCACATTCGTGCCAAGTGCACCAAGTCAAGGGCAAGGAGGAGAAGGACCTTCTGAGGTGTCCTCAAGATCGAGATGTGAAGGTTAAGAAGCCCAACTACAAAAGTTTGTTAACGGGTCCTTGCCGCTCTTGAATTCGTGAATATGAGCGATGTGGACTCAAGAACGAAGGACAATGAGGCGACTCCCACGACAAGAAGGCCCATGACTTCCTCGGCATGTGCTTTGTGACCAAGGGCAGCTACGACGTCAACTCCTCTGACTCTAATGAGCCATATAGCCACCCTAACGAGGTATGCTCCTCCTCCAAGGCTATTAAATGAGCTCTCAATACAACTGAACAACAACTAAGAAAGCAAGCTAAAATAACTAAGAGTTAGGACATGATAATTGATAACATGAACTTTAGAGATTCTTAGGCTTAAGTCAATTAATCCTGAGAATTGTGAATCTTGCTTATGCTTGTATGATGAATTGTTAACATTGAAATCTACTCATTCCTCTATTGTGGAGCAACTCAAGAATGCTCTAGATGATCTAGATTATTTCAAGTCAAGTCATGACCATGTTTGCATGGATGCTATTGCTCTTGATGCTATTCCTGTATATGCTATTCCATCGTCCTGTTCAAATTATGCTTTGGTAGAGAAAAAAATTGGATAGTGCTCTTGAGAAATTGCAAAAGTTTAATCCTGATCATACTTGCTCTCATTTTGAGGATAACAAAATCAAAATGAAATAAATGGCAAAGATGGTTATGCATTCTAGGACTGCATCATGTGAAAATTTCTAAACTCACAATTGAGATAGATGCTCTTAACAAGACTCTAGAAGAGAAAGCTAAAATTCAAAAATTCTTAGTCATGACTGCATCTAAAAATGTTATTGATTTTAATTTTTGTGCATTTTGTGTTGAGAATGGGAATAATATAGTTAAAGTGCAAGAGGCCTTTAGGGTCAAGTATCAAGAGCAATTGGCTAGGATTAAGAATAACCCTTGCGTCATGTGAGGCTCTAAAGTTTGAGGTAGCCATTTATAAGAAAAAAATATACTAGGGCAACCAAATCAAAAGAGTGTGCCACATGTGAGAACCTAGCTAAAGAAAATGGCTACCTCAAAAAGACACCTGAGAGATTCTCTAGTGGGAAGAAGAATCTCAACATGATTCTTGACCAATCTAAGATGAGTATGAAAAAGAGAGGCCTAGGTTTTAATTCTCTAGAGTGTTACAAGAACCACCCACCTAAGGTTGTGAGGGTTGTTAAGAGTGGCATGTTTGAGGTAGAACCCCTTGAGCCATCTAAGATGGGTTTTAGATATGCAAGTTTTCCCAAACTCCCTCTAGCAAGACAAGTGCCTCTTTCTTATCAGGTCAGACCCCTCAAAAGGTCAAGTACAGATGAACCTTATGTAAGAAGGATGACCACATAGTTGAGTTCTGCTTTTGTAGAGCCAATGTTGAGAGGAAAAAGAGAGAGCGAGAGTGCTTTGAGATCCATTAGAGGAGTTTCTTCACCCTTGACTATCTCTAGAGCTAGGCAGCCTGTCTTGAGCTAGGCAGCCTGTCTTTTCTACTGGACATAGGCCTAAGTTTTTACATAGCTTCTTTGACTCTTTTGGTGTGTCGGGACCCGGAACAACAACTCCAAGTCCCTCTGCGTAAATCGCATTATCTCAGGAAAAGCTAGTGCACGCAGGGTCAACAGTGATGTATATCATGCATAATCACCACAAATATTATTGATAACAAGATACGTCCTTATAGCCAAGTCTTACAATAAAAGGCTCAAGGCCAACTGAAAATAAAAAAAACAGCGGAAAACATAAAAGTGGCAACACAGACCATCCAGCCTCCCACAGGCGAATGACTGTAAGACACGTCCTATTCGCTGAAGTAGCCCTCACCGTCGTAATTGCCGTCGAAGTCTGGCAACAGATTTTAGCAAGGTGGGTACTTTAAAGTACTCCACAAGTTACACCGGAAATATAACAGAGTGATGCATGCATAATGGATTTCAAAGGAAGGCTCAATAGGGTAACTTGCGGAAAAACAATACTTGAATTTAAAATACAATAATGTAAGTATGAAAAGCTGAATTTTAATACATCATAACAAAAACTATTTTAACAAGTATTATCGTTAGCGTAGGCTCCGACCTACACTAACCTAACCACGGGCATCCCACCCAGACCATTTCCACAACACTGTTGCTCGCCAAAACCAAGTTTTATAAAATCAAGTCTAATCTGTGAAGACTCTACTCAGCATGTCCATGAACGTGGACACGGTTACCCAGGATAAATTTTTAACTCTACAGAGGTGTACAACTTTACTCACAAGATATTCCCTCTCACTTGAGCCACGCGATAAACACACTGCCTTAGGTGTGTGGTGGAGAGTTCATGACAAGGCTATTCTAATGATCCATAACCAAAATAGTCACGCCACCACTAAGGTTTCACCACAACTCGAATCCACGAGTTGGAGCCCCCTCTGGTGCTCTGTGAGACTTCTCGCGGCCTACGCCACGCTCACATTCAGCCTATAGCGAAACTATACTTGGAACTTCACAAGTTACTTAGCCAGGTCCGTCCCATACCGGACTTATGGTAGTACGAAGTGACTTCGTAAAATAATTCACAGAAACGGTCCTTAAATTGACTTAGGCTCAATTTACATACCCACATGCACGACAATCAACCATGTGTCTCTAAACACGAGGCATGTCGGCACCCACCACCTAACCAATAGCCTAAGTTCAAATCATAAGTTTCTATTTTTAATTTTAAACCATTTCCTAAACTATCCTTGACTCACCGAAGTCAAGAATTCAATTTCAAAGTCTATCATTTCATGTGAAAGAGTTGATCCCATCTAAAATTATACTAAGTCAGACTAATCAATTCTATCAAAATTTTACTAAGTGTATAAATTTTCAGCTAGGGTGACAAGGTATGTTGGAGCATGATCAAAGATTTGGCTATAATTAAAGGATCATGAGTATAACTACAATTTAAATCGCACTTGAATTATGTTTGGATAAAAGTACGCATGCATATACAGTAAAACAACATAATTAAATTTGAAATACTAGGGTCAACATGGTCAAAGGTGTAACTTTTCTTGCTCGAAGTCCTACTGGAAATCGTCGTTGAAATCGAACTCTCCGGAATCGTCGAAATCTAAACGCGAAGATTCAAATTCAAAAACAAAATTCAAATAAAATTCAAAAACCCTGAAGGAGGGCAGAAATGGAAAGTTCATAATTTTAGAAAAATTTAGAAATTTGAACGGGTCAATTTGGAGTTAAAATGAAGAAGTTATAGCCTTCCAAAGTTTTAAATACAATTAAAAAGAAAATACCCATTTTCTAGAATTATTTTTAAACCGAAAAGCATTTATGACGTCAGCAAGAATTATCTTTCTAAAGGAAAATAAAATATTATGACATCAACAGGGTAATTCTTTTTCGGTAAAATTATTTTTATATTGAAAAATCGGAATTGTGACGTAGGCATGACGTCATTCCTGGCAATTTAAAAATCGGAGTGAGGCTGACATGTGGGCCCGGTTCACGGTGCGCTGAGTCCACAGACCCGAGGGACGGTGAGGTGGCACACGGGTGACGGGGCGCGGGTGGCACTGGCGTGGGTGGCCTGGGGCGCATGTGGCGCCTGTGTGGCAGCCACATCGGCTACCACGTCAGCCCGACCTGCTGACGTGGCTTGGCCGGCGGCGGCGGCGCTCGGGGACTGAGGGTCGCCGGCGATCCGGTGGGCCGCGGCGCTGGTCAAGTGGCGCAAATGCAAGAGGGGAGTGCAGGGAGTCCACCGGTACCTGGCGCGGATCGCGAAGATGACCGGTGCGTCGAGTTGGCGGAGAGAGGCAGCGGCCAGAGGAAGCTCACGGCGGTGAGGGGGTTTCAGTGGCGGAGGAGCTCGGGGAAGAGGGGGCTTCTGGCCGCCGAGGGACGAGCAGGGTGTCAGTGTCGTCGGTGAGGAGTGGGGAGGCCCTGGGCGGCGGCAATTGCTCACCAGAGTAGACGATGCTGGCGGAGGGGAGAATCGGCTCGGGGGGGTTCCGGTGCTCTGGTGCTCGAATTGAGATGCGAGGGAGAGGCGGTGTGAGTAGATGGTGCTCGGGGTGTGCCTTTTATAGGCGGGAGGGGGTAACGGCGCGCACAACTCGCGGCGTTGAAACAAAGCGGGAGGTAAAGCGACGATGTAAACAGGCGTAATTGAGGGTAATTATGCCCGAAACGGACACGGTGTAATAGGGGGTTTAATTTCCCGTTGGTGCAGAAGGGCAATCGGGAAGGAAAAGCTTCGATTTTTGCATCAATGGCGGCAGCGGGCGGTGATCACGCAGGGAAAAAAGGAAAGGGGGCGGGGACGACGGATCCGACAGTGGGCCCGCTTTGTCTCGCGAGAGGAAGAAAAGAAAGAGGGAGAGCGGGCGTTCGGATTTTTGACAGGTGGCAGGGGAGAGGATCGGGGCCGCTAGATCGGGGTGAAACGGTAAGTGAAAGCGGGTGGGTGTGATTCAATCCAGCGACGAAGGTTGAATCGGGGCCGTTCGGGTGAGGGCCGAAGTGGTAAGTAACGGTGAGCGGATGAGAATGGGTATGGCAACGAGGGACGGTTCAGATTAGACCACCCGTCGATCGGGGAAAAAGGGAAAGCGGCGAAGCGCTAAGTGACGACGGGCGGCTGGGATCAGACCGGGGGAGGGCTGGTCGGTCCGATGGGCGACAAGTGTCTGCCGGAGAGGAGGGTAAGGCGGGGCGAAGGGGTAAGCTAGGATGGGCGACTGAGATTAAGTTCGATGGCGGGGAAGGGCTCCAATGCCTGACACATGGCAGCCCGTGAGGGTTTTTGGATTTATTTTCTTTTAAGGATTTCCAGGAATGATTTAGAGGCTTTAAAATACTCAGAAAAATATCAAATAAATTTTGAAAATTCCAGAAAATTTTAGAGAATCATCTGGAACTATTTTAGACTTAATAAAAATATTTTCAACCCATTTTGATATTTATATTTTGTAAAAACTCAATTCTAACTCAAAAAGGAGAGTTTTAAATCTTTTATAAATTCCTGAAATTTAATATAATTATAGATTTGACTTAGGACAATGAAATGCATTTATTTTGACCTTCTTAAAATGAAATACTTTTATTTTAGCTTTTATAAAATAAAATTTTTAATTTTCTCATTTCAGGGTTTGGAATAAATCCAGAAAAATCCAATAAATTCCAGAAAACACTTTAAAAAGGAAATAAGATTTTTGGGATATTACATGGTGGTCCTAGACAGAGCTTTGGGTTAGGATATCATTAGACTAGAGCTCGAGTGGCACCTAGTCAAGGGGAGTATCGGTCTTTTAGTAGACCAATTTACAGAGGGCTAGGTGGGACTCATGTGCATGCTCATGATCATCATGCTAGTCATGTTATTTCTATTTCTACTGCTTCTCCTAAGCATCATGTGACTCAGTACTAGATTTCAAAATCATTTATCACTAACCCCAGTACTGAAGTACAGATGTTTCCTGTTCGTGTGCTATAGGTCTGACATGCGAGTAAAGAGGACATGTGGCTTGTTGACTCCGGGTGTTCTCAACACATGACTGGAGATTCTATATGGTTATCCACCCTCACACGTGCATCTGGCAACAAGTTGATCATGTTTAGGGATGCTTCTACCGGTACCGTGATAGCCAAGGGCACTGTATGTGTCAACGACAAATTCACGCTCAATGACGTCGCTTTGGTGAGTAAGCTGGGGTATAACTTGCTATCTATCTCCCAGCTACTTGATGAGGGTCTAGAAGTAAAATTCAAGAGTGGTGAGTATAGAGTTCTAGACTCCTCTGGTGAGCATGTCTTTGGAATCTCTAGGTTTGAGAGGATTTTTAGTGCTAATTTTATATCTCTTGGCATATAGGTTTTGACTACTTGACTAGAATTAGCAGCAAGAACCTGATTAGAAAGCTGTCTAGGCTTAAAAGTGCTAGAGATCTAGTGTGCACACTCTGCAGACACGGTAAGATGGTTTTTGTTAGACCATGTGGCCAAGTCTAAGATATTTTAGGTGATGAATAATTGACAACGTTGCTTTTGATATTAGTTATGATTATGTTGTATGATACGCTCGTGTGAGGTATTGTATTAATTGATTTGAGTCAAGTCGTGGACTTGTGCTTGTACGTGGTTGCGTGGTTTTTACATGTGCGGGTGTCGCTTGAGGCGGAACATTATCGATGACGGGACTGAAACTAGGTTCGGGTGGAACTGAGGTTTCGAGACTAAGTTCAGGGAGGAACTGAGGTCCTATCGGTCAAGGATGTCATGCGGGATGTTCAGGCTAGAGAACAATGCGTATGGAGATGATGCGCGGATTATTAGCTTCCGCAATCATTCACCCCCCTCTGATTGCCTATCTTAGTGTGAATTGATCCTATAGTTTTTGATTCTCATCCACCTCTTACTCTAGTGATGACTGATAGATCTGAATAGTTGCTTCACTTAGACACAGTAGGTCCTTCTAGAGTCTAGTCTGTAGGAGAGTAATAGTTTGTGCTTATCATTGTAGATGACTACTATAGTTATTCTTGGGTTTACTTTCTAGTGTCTAAGGATGAGGTATTTGGTTACTTCACACAGTAGGCTCTCAGACTAGCAATCGACCTCCTAAGAGCCTTGAGAGCCATTAGGAGTGACAATAGCACAGAATTCAAGAACCGGTCATTTGCCACTTTCTACACTGTGAAAGGGTTAGAGCACCAATTTTCCTGCCCTATAGATCCCTAGCAAAATAGGGTGGTAGAAAGGAAAAATAGGACACTTGTTGAGATGACTAGAACTATGCTAGATGAGCATAGCACCTCTAGAAGGTTTTGGGCTGATGTGATTTGTACTACTTATTATGTGTCTAATAGGGTTTTCTTGAGATCGGGTATAGCCAAGACCTCTTTTGAGTTTAGATTTAGTCATAGGCCTTGCGTCTCTTATTTTAAGATTTTTGGTTGCAAGTGCTTCATTATTAAACATAGCAACCTTGATAAGTTTGAATCTAGATGTCATGATGGTATTTTTCTTGGACATCCTACTCATTCCTGTGGCTATCATATTTTTCATTTGGAGGACACAATCCATCTTGTTGTCACTCTTTAGTTGGCTGGAGAACATACTTCTACCTCTCCAGTTTCAGGAGAACACCCTCCTCCCACTAGCGATTCGAGTGGCTCTGTTTCTACCTCCACAGCCTATGGGTAGAGGCCACATCTGCATTAGGACCTCCTCATCATATTCAGTGACAACACTCTTAGGAGCAGATGATTGGAGATCTCCATGAGTGAGTTACTCGCTCCAAATTTATCTCCCCAGATTCTCATGCACATTCTATTTTCGTTTCATCTTCTAAACCCTGATATGTCACCCATACTTTATCTGATTCCTCTTAGGTCAATGCTATACATGAAGAGCTTGAAAACTTTGAAAGAAACCAAGTATGTACCTTAATAGAACCTCCACCTAATCATAATGTAATTGGAACAAATTAGGTTTTCAAAAATAAACAAAGTGAGGATAGGTTGGTAGTTCACAATAAGGCTAGGCTTGTAGCTCAATGTTATTCCCAGATGGCTTAGACTTTGAAGAGACCTTTACACCTGCAGATAGATTAAAAGCCATTCGTATTTTGTTAGCATTTGTGGCATCTAAGGACTTTAAGCTATTTTAAATGGATGTCAAGAGTGTTTTTTTAATAGTTTCATAGAGGAAGAGGTCTATGTCAAACAACCACATGGCTTTAAAAAAAATCTAAAGTCCTAAACCACATGTGTAAAATCTCCAAAGCCTTGTGTGGATTGAAGCAAGCCCCTAGAGTTTGGTATGATAGGATTAAGAGTTTTTTGCTTAAGAATAATTTCAAAATGAGAATGGTAGATAAAACCTTATTCACTCTTAGGCATGGCGTTGACTTCTTACTTGTTCATAATTATGTGGATGACATTATATTTGGTGGTTCTTCTTAGACTTTAGTATCCAGATTTTTAGATTCTATGAGCAAGGAATTTGAGATGAGTATGATGGGTAAGATGACATTCTTTCTTAGTCTTCAAGTCAAGCAACTGAAAGAAGTGACATTTATTCATCAAAGCAAGTACACGAGGGACATTCTTCGGCACTTCAACATCAAAAGCAACAAGCCGATGTCTACTCCATTGCCACCTCGATCATGCTGGATCCTAACGATGATAGAGAGCCCGTGGACTAGAAGGAGTACCGCAGCATGATCGGCTCTCTCATGTACCTCATAGCATCGAGGCTGGACATACAATTTGTTGTGTGCTTATGTGCTCAATTTTAGACTTCCGCTCGTATCTCTTATCGTCAAGTAGTGCTTTGTATCTTCAGGTATCTTAAGGGCACTCTTGATTTTGGACTCTAGTATTCTTCTGATTCCATACTCTCTATTCGGGGTTTTTCGGATGCTGATTTTGCGAGGTGTAGAATAAATAGGAAGAGTACTTTTGGCACTTATCATTTCTTAGGCACATCTCTTATCTTTTGGTTTTCTAGAAAGCAGTCCTCTATTGCACAATCCACTACTGAGATGGAGTATGTAGTTGCTGCTAGTAGCTGTTCTTAGGTTCTCTGGATCTTATCTACTTTGCAGAATTATAGGTTGGCCTTAGATAGTATTTCTCTTTTTTGTGACAACACTAGTACCATAAACATTGCCAAAAATCTTGTGTAACACTCTAGGACTAAGCATATTGATATTAGATACCATTTTCTTAGAGATCATGTAGAGAAGGGTGATGTTGTGCTTCAATTTATAGAGTCCAAGCAGCAGGTTGCGGATATTTTCACTAAACCTCTTGATTTTTCTCATTTTGCTTCTTTGTAGAGAGAGTCAGGGGTTATTAGTCCTTTTGACCTGTTTTGAAGGAAAGTTTGTCTCTTTTGCATCCATTGTGTCATATTGTATTTTAAATTCAATAGTATGTATTGTAATATAAATACATGGAGTTTTGAATATTATCCTTGTGTGGCATAATATTTTGATTTACATCATGCCATGTCTTATGATAGCTTCCTAGATTTATCATGTCATTCAATATGTAGCTTAGTTTTTGCTTGCTAGCTTTTGTTAAATGTGTACTTGAATTAAATCATGTCTTGTTGGATCTTATAAGTAGTCTTGCTCTAGTGATCCTTGTATTATTCATGCAATGTCAAATAAGCTAAGTTAAGTTTTGAATATAAATTGAGTTTTAGATTGAGCTATACTAGTTCTTTATTGAAGCATGAGTTAGTATTACCTTTTTGTTCTTGAACTAAGTTTAAAAAAATATAAAATGATCTCTTTTATGAAAAAAACTGATATCACCAACTCTTTCTCATAAGATGGCTTATCATTCCACTAAACATAAACTCAATGGAAGTTTTGGATAACCAAGACTACTTCCTTAAGTTTCTTGCTTGAGGTGGTTACATAACCTTGAGATCTAGCATATGGCTAAGAAAATAAAAATATGGAAAATAAATTTCAAAAAATGCTAAATTTGCTAAATTTGCTCAAATACAAGAGGTACCAAGTGCTTGAACAAAATGATTTAACATTTAACTCGTAGCGCTCTAATTTGACTTAATTATAGCTTCTTGGTTCAATTTAAAATATTAACATGGTTTGACTCATTCTTGGATACCTTTAGCTAGACTATGATCTTAAGCGACTTGACATGTTAAAAATCTATTTAATTTCATATTATTGCTCATTTAGCTTTAACTTTGCTATATATAGTTTGCTATGAACTAGATATCTCTTTCACATAATATGGCTTGGTGTAATACTTCTATAGTCACTTTAGATAATTTTCATGGCTCATAAATGCTAAAAATGACTAAAATGCAGCCACTCCATTTTATTCATATTTTGTCTTCTTCCGTGCATCTTGATAACTCCATTGTTAAAGGGGAAGAAAGATTGGTAAAAATACATATCTTGAGTATGATTTGAAGTTTTGTGTAAATTTTTGCTAAGTTGGAGCTCTTATTATCTTCACACCATGACCATAGTCAAACGGAACAATTATTCTTTCATATAGATCTAAAGTGATATTTTCTGACTCATTTGATGGATTTGAATCCTTTTGTGGAAAACTTGTCTTCTTCAGTAACTTCACTCTATTTCTGTCTCATATGGTAATTTTTAGTTATTGCATTCCTCTTGTGACAATTTTGAGCCTCTCTTTGCAAAATTCTTATTTTCTAAAACCACCTCCTGTTTGTATTTTTAAAGAATTGCCAATGAGTTCATCAAGGGGAAGATTGAAGGACCATATGAGAAGGTCCAGGATAATATTATGATGAACCATTATAAGTTTTGCAAAGTAGTTATTTGGTTTTGCAAAGATAGCATATTATCTAGACTATTTTCTATTTTGGGAAAAAATTGAGGATTTCGATATTTGAGTCATAGATTGAGTTTGGGTGACCTGAGTCATTGCATTAATGTTCCATGATGCATATTTTGGCTAATGTGGATAAAGGTGTGAAGAACTTATGCTCAGAAATAATTTCTTTGTCTTTGGATGTGCAGGGATGCTTGGAGTCGCCATGGTCGATGATGAGGATCGAGGCTACGCTTAGGAAGAAGCTAAAGCCCAGAACAATCAAGGATGCTGGGTGAGATGGTGAGCTCAAGTATGGCACGAGAAAGACGGAAAATATTGAAGGCGAATTCGAATAATGGGTTTGCACCATGTGACTTAGTCAGTCCAACTAAGGCGTGGTCTAGTGGAACCAGAGCAGAAGAGACTTGCTGGTGCGTAGCAAGCCAATGATGAACCTATACATGGCAAGCATGGCGATTGCTTGCAATGGAATATGAAGACCCAGTCTAGAAAGGGTATTTTGGTAGTTTGGCCAAATTACCAGAATCTAGTTTGGATCAAAACCACAACACATGAGTGGTGCTTAGAAGGCGGCTTAAGTTAAGAAGAAACTTGTTTAATCAAGATGGATCAAAGTAAAAGACTTAGCGGATTCAGCTTATGCGCTTTGAAATGCATACATAAGTGAACTTGTATGAGTAAAACTCATGTGTGTGAGGTTATCGAATTTTCTCCATTATGCTAAAGGGTAGATATGGTTAGTTAGTCCACCTGTATAAAGGCATTAAAATAGAGACTTATATTAACCATCCAATCCATCTCTCTTATGCTCTCATGTCCAAGGCTAGGGTTTGAGAGTTGAGTGTGTTGAGTCCGAGGTGGAGTGGCTATGAAACTATCCCTCTCAAGCAAGCAATATATTAGACTTTGATCAGCTCTATGGATCCTACTTATTTTGATTGATTTGTTCTTAATTTAGTTAGTTTTGATCTCTCCTTTTCCCTTTTCTTGATCTTACTGTGCCAAGGACGTGTACCTCTGGAAATTTATCTCCACCTTTCTAGGTGTTTTGATAGCAAGTTTATCAGCAAAACCTGGTTTTGCTTGATTTCGTCTCAAAGTCTGATTTTTTTACATGATTTATTTCATTTTCTTGCTTACTGGAACATGTGGGAATACATCTAGACCCATATTGGTCATTGTCTACCGACGAGCAAATTGTATTCACTGATTTGGTTGTGGCTCAGTTTTGGTGCACCGTTCCTTCAAGCTAGTCATGATTTTCATGATCATTTGTTGGAATAGGTTCTTGATAACTTAGAGAAGATCCCTACAAAATTTCATATCATTTAGATCTTCAAGTCAAAAGTTTCATTATTGTTTTGGGTTTGAAATAGCGCTAAAAACACAATTTATTTGACTTATTTTATCAGAGCAGTGGTCGATCGCCTTGAAGCAATCGGTCGGACCACAGGTCCGGTCATACCGTTGTTTCTATGCGGTTAGATCTGGAAAGTGGATGCTCGAGGTTTAGTGTTTTGAGCAATTTGTCTTGAGTTTTGAATGAAAATTATATCTTCTGCAACTCTATAGTTGTGTAACAATAGGATTTTGAATACTTGGGGGAAAATTTCAAGATGGCATCATTCGCCCCACCCCTTTGTTGCCATCCGGTCCTAGTTTGACACCCTAGTTGAATCACTAACCACAGCAATTACCATAGTAGAAAGTGATAAGCCAAAGCTAATGCCAATGCCAAAAAGAACCCATCCATTAAACATTCACCAGGAGGGGCTTAGTAACTCATGGGGAGCTGGCAGGATAGCCTCCCCACAAGAATAAGGAAAAAAATGATAATTGGAATAGCGGTAATTTGTTGGACCATATGGAAGACACGCAATAAATCGTGTTTGCAAAACAAATTGCTAACAGATCCTACGATGGTGACCCTTATGATTTTATAGGACCGAAGATGGCAACAGAGGGGGGTAATGTTGCTTTCAAATTTTCTGGAAGGCCACTACAAAAATTAGCGATTCGATGCACTGAAAACCCAAGAAAAATCAGCGAAAACAGAACTACCGCAATTAAACTTGCGGTACTACCACTAGCTGTAGTAATTGCAGTACTACCGCTATAGTAAACAAGGTACTTCCACTGCTACAGTAAAATCAGGATGAACAATATTTTTAGCATGATTTCAAAATCCAAAATTGAGAGAATTTTTGATCCGTAGATCAAAATAATATGAAATTTTGCAGGAATCTACTCTAAGATATCATAAATGTATTCCAATAAATGATCATGAAAATTATTGCTAAAGTTTAGACCTTTTTCAGTTTGCTAGAAGGTTGCACCTAAACTGAGCCAAAAACTCCAAACAGTTAATACAACTCACTCGTGGGTAGATGATGGCCAATATGACTCTAGATGTATTTTCATATGTCACAACAAGTTAGAACACCGAAGAACATGAGCCAAAAATTCTTGAAACAAGAAATCACTCGATGATGCTAAAATCAAGAAAAATTGGGTTTCTTCGTGAACTTGCTATCAAAGTGACTAAATGATAGGAGATTGATCTCTAGAGGCTATCTCTATCTCAATCATGTCCTTAGCACAGAAAGATCAAGAGAAGAAAAGAAGAGAGATCAAAACCAACCGAAACAAGAGTAATTCAATCAAAAACAAGAAATAGATATAGAGGTCACCAAAGATTGATGTATTGCTTGCTTGATAGAGATTGTTTTATAGCCACTCCAGCTCAGATGACAAAGAACACCCAAGGTACGCACTCACAAACCCTAACCCTAAGCCTAGTGAAGAGAGCACAAGAGATGGGTTGGATGGCTAACCACACATGTCTCCATCCCAACCCCTTTTATAAATGGGCAGTCAGTCACCTACACCCCTTAATGGATCCTACCACTATTAAAATGAGGGAAACCCGTTAACCCCCCACACACGGGTTTTACTCTCACAAGTTTGTTTATGCATGCTTTTCAAAGTGCATAAGTGTGCATCCATTAAATCCTTAGCCTTGATCCAACTAGCTCCATCTTAACCTAAACCACTTTCCAACGCATCACCCATGCGCCGCGATTTTGATCTGAGATGGTTTTCGGTATTTTTATCACACCACCAAAATACCCTCCATGACCCGGTCATCACTAACCTCCACAAGCAATAGTCATGCTTGCCATGTGTACATGAACCACTACCTTGCCACATGTCATCAAGTCTCTTCCATCCCGGTTCCATCAAACCACGGCATACTTGGACCGTCCAAGCCTCATGGTATTATCCTACCATTCAAACTTGCCTTCAATATTTTTCATCTTTCTCGCACCATGCTTGAACTTACCGTCTCACCCAGCACCCTCGATCGTTCTGGGCTCAACTCCTCCATGAGGCTAGCCTTGATCCTCGCCATAGACCACAATTGACTCCAAGCGGCCCTGCACATCCAAAGACAAAGAAATCATTTCAGACATAAGTTTTTCACAACACGACCCACGTAAGTCAAAACATGCATCATGTAACCTTAATCCAATGACCCAAATCATCTCAACTCAATCCATGTCTCAATTCTCAAAACCCTATTTTTTCTGGGAAAATCGGTAGTACCGCTCACAACACGTCTGTACTACGGCACTGTGGTACTACTACTCTTCAGACCAGTACTTCTGCTCCTCGCAAACCCAAACTATACCTCTCTGGAAAAAATGTACAGCTGCTCCGTCAGTACTACCGCGCCCATACCTGCGGTACTTCTGATGTTTCTAGGATTTCCAAAAAATAGCCCAAATCAAATGCAATCTTTGCAAAACCACTTTACCACTCCACGAAACTTGCAATAGTTCATTACAATAGTATGTTGAACCTTCTCACATCGTCCTTCAATCTCCCTCTGATGAACCCATTGGCAATACTCAAAATTGCAAATTGAAAGTGGTTTTAGAGAAGAAGGAAGAATTTTGCAAAGAGAGCTCCAAATGATCAAAAGAAGAATGCGATGAGCTGAAAATGACCATTTGAGATATAATGGATAGAAGTCACTGAAAATGATAATTTTTCACAAAAAGCTTCAACTCCACCAAATGAACAACTGTTCGGTTTGATCTTGGTCATGGTGAGAGAGATCAAAAGCTTAAATTTTGCACAAAACTCCAAATCATGCTCTAGATATGTATTTTTATCGATCTTTTTCCCCCTTTGCCAATGGAGTCATCAAGATATAAGAAAGAAGATAGAGCATAAACAAAATGAAATGACTGCATTTTATTCATTTTTAGCATTAGGAGCCGTGAAAATTATCCAAAATGACTTTTCAAGTATTACATCAAGCCATATAATGTGAAAGAGTTATCTAGATTATGACAAACCATATATAGTAAAGCTAAAGCTAAATAAGCAATATTTGAAATTAAATGGCTTTTTAGCATGTCAAGTTGCTCATGATCACAGCTTAGCCAAAAGTATCCAAAAATAAGTTAAGCCATGATGCAGATATGCACGTGTCTTATACTTTTCAGTTAAACATATTGTTCAACTGGAAAGAATTATTGAGCCGCATGAAATATGGTCAGGTGAACTCATTCCAAACTAAGCTTAATGTTGTTAATTATAAGGATGGAATACTACCTTATGTTACCACACGTTGCATTCTCAGATTTGTGCAAAACTCAGCTTATGTTACCAAACTGAGAGGGAGGAGCTAGAGGCCGGGGCCAAAGCAATGGAGAACCACAAGGAAGAGGATAACGAAATTAGGTGCTAAAGTCATGAAGGAACAAAGCACAAGCGGATGGAGCCAACAAGAATAGCCCACGTGGCAGGATGGAGCACACAAGAGAAAGACCCATGTGGATGGGAGAAAGAAAGCCCACGCAGTGGGAGAGCAAAAGGGGGAGTCCAAGAACTTAAAGTAAAAGTTTTGCACAAGATTTTTAAGCTCAATTCAGACTTCCCACGTGCTCATTCCAATTTAAACTCGGATTCAACTCAGAACTCAATTCGGATTCGGTTCGGGACAGTCTGACAGGTAGTTTGTAAAAAGGTCATAACTTTCAAAAACGGAGTCTGATTTAGGTATTCTTGTACTCGTTGGAAAGCTTATTTTAAGGGCTACGCAATGGATCAGGCCCCACCTCCAAATTCATCGTGAATCATATGCTATGATCGAAATAATATGACAGGTGTAAAATCTAGTTTCCTTTTTGTGAGAATTTGGATCTAAAACCATATAGGGTTGAGTTGTACTTGGTTTGGGGACCATATGGACGTCCCAAGGGGCTATATAAGCCATGTATTGACAGCCTTTAGGGCACAGACTACCTTTGAGAAAAATCAAACTACTAAAGTTTGTTCAAATTCATCATCGTTGCCGAAATTCCACAGGGAATTAGGAGTGTTCTTCAATCAAGATCGTTCAGCCTTTCCGCTAGGAATTGGGTGTACAATAAATCTTCGCATGGTGGTCGGCAAAATCTACGCGAGTGTATTTTGGCGGATTAAAAAGTATTCGTCCCTTGCACTGGCATTAGAGGATCATTGTGATTCATCAAGACTCCCACAAGTATCCATCCTACGTCGAGAAGATCGGGCGACCCCGTATCAAGCCATATCAATATTCTAAATGGAACCAAGAAACAACAATTGAGTCAATTTAGAGTGCTACAAGTTTAATATTAAATTATTTTTTTCAAGCACTTAGTACCACTAGTAATTGAGCAAATTTTGCACATTTGGTATTTTCTAAAACTCATTTTTCATAATTTTTTGTCTTCTTAACCATGTACTAGATCTCAAGCTTTATACGGCCACCTCAAGCAAGAAGATTAAGGAAGTGGTCTTGGTCATCCAAAACTCCCCCTGAGTTCATGCCTAGTGCAATGACAAGCCATCTCATGAGAAAGAATTGATGAGATTAGTTTTTCAAACAAAAGAGATCATTTTGCATTTTCTTAACTTGGTTCAAGAATAAAGTGCTAATGATAACTCATGCTTCAATAAAGAACTAGTATAACTCAATCTAAAACTCAATTTAGGTTCAAGACTCAACTTAGATTATTTAATATGGCATAAATCATAAAAGGATCATTAGAGCAAAACTAGTCACAAAATCCAATAAGACATGATTTAATTCAAGTTTTTCACATTTAATAGAGCTAGCATGGTAAAAGCTAAATTACACATAGAATGACATGATAAATCTAGCAATCTAGTATAGGATATGACAAGATGTAAAGTAAAAAATCATGTCACATAAAGATAATAATCAAAGCTCCATATATTTATATTATAATGCATATTGCTGAATTTAAAATACAACATTATGCAATAAAGATCCCAGCTCCCCCTCAGCAAGTGAGTCAATTTTAGAAACTTTAGGTTCAAATTGAGCTATGTCAACATTAAGTTCAAGAAAATCACAAATGAACTCCCTCTGAACCAAAGTAGTACTCACGAGAGAAGCTTGGAAAAATGAAGAATGTTGGAATAAACCACGCCGAGTTCTGCGCGTGCGCATTGAGTGCGCGTGTGTGGCGTGCGTGCCGTTCGTCGAGGCGTGCGACCAGCTACGGGCGTTAGTTGTGGTGACCGATTCATGCGCGTAAGCCACGCGTTAGTTGCGCTGGAGAATCTCGTGTGGACGTGCGTGCGAAGGTCGCAAGAGTTGGTTGCTCAGGCTAAATAAAAACGCATGTAAGCTGTGTGTTCAGATGGGGCTGAAAAATACAAAAAAACTGGCATTGTGTCGCCGTTGCCGGTGTTCTGTCGTCCGGTGAAAAAATCCTCGCGTTCTAGTGTTTGATCTTGGGAAAGTTCCCTCATGTGGTATCAGAGCCGGTGAAGTTCGACAGCAAGCTAATGGCTGGTGACGAGCGTACGCCGCCATCGTCTCCGAAGGGCATCGGCGACCCGAAGTCTGGCGGTAGCAGCACACGACGTGAGGTCATGGTGGAACGCGTCGTCAAGGAGTCCGGCGGGTCGGTAGAGTTCCCGGTGTTGACGCGGGCCAATTACCACGAGTGGGCATTGGTGATGCAAGTGAACTTGGAGGCGCTCGGGCTCTGGAATGCCGTGGAGACGAGCGACATCGAGCGTCGCAAGGATCGGATGGCGTTGGCCGCCATCCTGCGCACGGTGCCGACGAAGATGCGCTCGGGTCTCACCGTGAAGAAAAGCGCCAAGGAGGCATGGGCGGCTGTGAAGGCAATGCGGATGGGCGACAAGCGCGTGCAGGAGGCGAACGCGTAGCAGCTCCTCAAGTAATTCGAGAATGTGGCATTCAACGTTGGTGAGTCCATTGACGAATTTGCCATGCGTCTTGGCTCCCTCGTTGCGGAACTGCGCGAGCTGGGGGAGAACATCGAGGAGGTGCGCGTCGTTAAGAAACTGCTTCGCGTGGTGCTGACGAAGTACAATCAAGTCACCGTGTCCATCGAGATGCTCATGGACTTGAATACGATGTCGCTTGAGGAGTTGGTTGGACGACCCCGAGTGGCTGAAGATCGGTGCGGTGCCGAGGCGATTACGGACGGCGTCGGGCAGTTGCTGCTCACCGAGGAACAGTGGGAGGCACGTCGGCGTCAGGGCAACAGGAGGCAGCGAGCGCGCATGGACTTCGTCAAGAACAGCGGCCGTGCAAAGGGCGGCGGCCGGAGCGACGACGACGACGACGCGAGCAGCATGAGCTCGGGGACAAGTAGACGTTCGCGCCGCGCCAGGCGAGGAAGGTGCTACAACTGTGGCGTACGCGGCCACCTCTCCAGGGATTGCCGTGAGCCGAGGAAGAAGAAAGCACTGCTCGCCGAAGGCGACGACGAGCTAGCACTCATGTAGGTCGGGCGCATGGGGGTGTCGTGGTTTAGGGGGTGATTGTTGGAATAAACCACGCCGAGTTCTGCGCGTGCGCGTTGAGTGCGCGTGTGTGGCGTGCGTGCCGTTCGTCGAGGCGTGCGGCCAACTACGGGTGTTAGTTGTGGTGACTGATTCATGCGCGTAAGCCACGCGTTAGTTGCGCTAGAGAATCTCGTGCGGACGTGCGCGCGAAAGTCGCATAAGTTGGTTGCTCAGGCTAAATAAAAACGCATGTAAGCTGTGTGTTCAGATGGGGTTGAAAAATACAAAAAAAACTGGCGTTGTGTCGCCGTTGCCGGCGTTCTGTCGTCCGGTGAAAAAATCCTCGCGTTTTAGTGTTTGATCTTGGGCAAGTTCCCTCAAAGAAATGGTAGTCCTTAAAGCATAAATAAGATAGAGGGATCACTATGGCTCAGACTCGCTCTTATCTACCCCATATGACTCTAAAACTATTAGCTGGTTATCTAAATATAAGGGAGTAAACACGTTCCCTGTCTACCTAGAGGGCCCAAACCCTGCTTGACCTAAAAGAAAGGAATGAACTCAACCTAGTAAGAAGAGAAACAACTGATAAGTAGCATCTTAAGATCATAAGATATGAGAAAGAAATCTAAACAGCATAGTATGATACCAACCCTGGTCTATGCTAGGAAGACTAACCCAAAAGCACTCAAAAGCAAAGTGCAGAAATAAGCAAATAAACATATGATACATAAAGTACAAGATGCTCCCCCTCAAATTATACTATAAGTACAAACTACCTCGAGCTCTCCCCACAAAGCCATGAACCTTGAGCTATCTGGTGGTCACTCTCCATGAACTGAAGCACTAGGTCACCATTCTCCACATTATCTCTAAGGAAATAATATCGAATATTGATGTGCTTGGTCCTGCAGTGCTGCACTGGGTTCTTAGCAATGTTAATGGTAGAAGTGTTATCACAAAAAATTAGAAAACTATCTATGGTTAACCCAAAGTCCCACAACATCGAAACCATCCAAAGCATCTGACTACAGCAACTAGAGGCTGCAACATACTCGACCTCTACGGTGGACTATGCAACACTAGATTGCTTCCTAGAAGACTAAGAAACAAGATAAGTGCCAATGATTTGGTCAGTGCCAAAGGTGCTCTTCCTATCTATCCTACAGCTAGTAAAGTCTACGTCAGAGTAGGCTATAAGGGAAAAACAGAAAGCAGAAAAGTATCAGATATCATAACTTAGAGTAACTCGAGGGTACCTGAAGATGCGCTTCACCGTCTAATGGTGAGAGGTGAAAGAAGCCTGAAATCAAGCGCACAGACACACGGCTAAGTGCATGTTTGGCCTCAAAGCAGTGAGGTACAGGAGGGAGCCAATCATGTTGCGATACTCTTTCTGATCAACAGGCTTGCCATCCTCATCAGGATCAAGTGCTGTCAAGGTCACCATCTGTAACATCCTGATTTTTTCAATATTTTAAAGTCCAGAATTTTAATTTTAATTTTGCAATTTTTCTGGGAATTAATCAAGCCTCAAATGAATTTTTAGAATTTAAAATGATTTAATCTAATAAAAATAAATATTAACATAAGTTAAAAATATTTTATTTAGATTACTCATGTCTCAAGGTATTTTCTGATATTTTTGGTGAATTTTTAGGATTTATTTGCTATTTTCTAGAGCTCTTGGCATTTTATTTGAGTTTCTGAAAAATATTTAAATCGAGAAAACCCCTCAGCCGCCCGATCCGCCCCTCCACCACACATCGGCCATCCCTCCCTCGCCCGCACGCCGCCACCCGTACCCTTTCCTACGCGCCGTCCTGCTCACCTCCGCCGCCCGATGCGCCACGTGGCGTCAATCCGCACCCGCGCCCGCGCGCGCTGCCCTAACCCTAGCCGCCGCCGCTGCCCTCACCGCCCGCCCCCCTCGCATCCCCGCCGTCAGATGCGCCCACGCGTCTCCATCCTAGACATCCATGTGACCCCGAACCGCGCCTGAGCCGTGTCCGATCAGGCCGCCTCGGTTCGCGTGATAAATACATTGTTCTTGCGTCGGTTCGCGTGCACACCAACACCGCCGCGTTCGCCTCCGTCCTCGTGCCTGCGCCGCCACCGAAGCCGCTCCGCCGCCGCTCCGTGCACCTCTGCCTCTGCCGTCGCGTCCTCGAAGCCCCCGCGCCATCCCCGTCACCCGAGTCGCCTCTCCCGTCGCCCGCGTCGCCTCCCTGTCGCCGGACGCAACCACCCGCGCTCCACCCGTGCCGCACCCACGCCACATCCGCAAGACTTCACGCGGCGCGCCAGGCCACGTGTCGACCATCGGCCGTCGTTCCACCGGCTGATCGCTCCGATCCGCACTGTCCACTCATATCTGAACCCACGGCCATGATCGCGCCACGCGTGTTCATCCCCGCCGTCCGATCCCGCGCAGCCGCCGCGACTAAGCCGTGCCACGTCAGCCCTAGCCACGTCAGCGTTAGGCCACGTCAGCGCCACGTCAGCAAAAATCCGCCGCCCGTGCCACATCAACGCCACGTCAACCGCCACGTGTCACCACCTCAGCCTGCCACGTCAGCCACGCCCGCGCGCGCGGCGTGACACTATTCTGTACACCGGGTTCACCGTAGACCAGTTCTCCCGTGGACCGGGTTCACAGCACAGTAACTTTTCTGATTTTCTGTAATTTCCTTTAGGGTTGATTTTCCGAGAGCCCGTTCTCCTCTGTCCTAACTCCGATTGACCCGTTCTTTTTCTAAATTGAGCTCTAGCTTTTGGTTCTAGTTTCATGATTTTTAGAGTTCATTTTCTTATAATTTTATGTGTTTTTCTTGTTTCGATCGTTTTCTCTCTCGTTAGATTCCGATTCCGGAGGAGTAGGAGCCCCGAAGACCAAGAGTACCTCACTGAGCATAACCAAGGCAAGTCATGTTCTTTGATCATATTGAACTCAGTTTGTAATCTATTATTTAATTATTTTATTTTAAATTACGTTGCACCGCTATTTAAATAAAAACCTTGTCCTTGGTAGTTATTGCCCGATTGAATTCATCCCTCCTTGGTAATTTTGAATGTCATGATACCATTGTCACCTTAGGCTGGGAAATATACTAGTGATGCTTTGATATTTGTCACATAGGTTGTACGATAGTATGCTTAGCGTTGCTTAAATTATGATTGGGTTATCATCACATGTGAATTATTAATTTGACTTAATGATATATGGAACTATGGTTGGTGCCACGTTTATTAAAATTTTGGGCCATGACATTGGTGTGTCACTGATGTGGTTATACAAACTTGGTTTTGCACTCAGGCGAGTGATCGTGCAGTAAAGGGGGGAAGTGCAGGTTCACTTCAGAGATGTGGTAGCCTCGCTCGGGTAGAATTAAGAACTTAACTTTGTGCGTTATTGATCGGAGTTTTATCGTGCAAACCATATGTCTTGTATGGGATAGACCTGGCTAACAAATTTGGGAGGTTTCAACTTAATCCTGCCAACGAGATGAACATGATTGCTGATTTCCATGTAGCGCAAGGGGGGTGTGATACGAAACCCTAGCGGGCAGGATTAGGTTGGGATTGAACTTTGTAAAGGCCTTGTTGTGATTTTCTGAGATCGAGGTTAATCACATCATGTGGGTACAGTTATGCAACCTCTGCAGAGTGTAAAACTATTCGAATAGGTGCGTCCTCGGTCATGGACAATGCTCAGTGATTTCACACGAGGGGTAGTATTCTTATTTAAACTTGGGGGTTTTTGTTGTAAGTGAACAGGTAGTTCACTGTTGGTTTAACTTGTGGATGGGAGGTCTGTAAGTGGTTAATTTTAATTCCTTTGATTACTTATTCATTATGGTTTTATTTGAATTGAGCTTTCAATCTAATTATTGTATTTATCGTCAAATATTGTTTTATACTAATTAACCTTTCAGCCTTCCATTAGTAAGTCTTGCATATTATATTGTATTCATTTGTTACAAACGACTTGCTGAGTGCCAATGTACTCATGGCTTTACGCCTATATTGCTTAGTTGAAGACGAGGAGTATTATTAGCAGGAGGTTCCAGAAGGAGAGTACTTCGACGATTTCACGGATTAGGCTTCGTTCTCTACTCGATAGCCTGTGGGCTTGTCGATTGGCCGCAACGCTTTATTTTGGATTTCCGCTGCTAGTTTTAAAGCCCTTCCGTCTATAAATATTGTAAGCTTGGCCATAAGATCGTACCTTGAGATTTATTGATATTTGAGTTTTCCTTTATTTTAGTGTGCGTATGGTAGTGATTACATCTATATTTGACTGTGTGCACTAGCGAGATCTTGGACTAGTGCAGTTCACATAGAGAGTCCGAATTTGCATATTCGGGTCTCGACACCATCAGAGTCGATACCGGCTTGCCATCTCTCATGTAAAAGTATCCCAGAAGGTCTCAAGTGTACTTGTCTTGATGCAAGAAAGTACCCTTCTGAGTTTGCTTGATCCGAAGCCGAGGAAGAAGCTCAACTCGCCCATGATGGTCATCTCAAATTATGTGCTCATGACATCAGAAAACTAGGAAACAAGAGCATGAGAGGATCCACCAAAAATAATGTCATCCACATAAATCTAGACAAGTAAAAAGTCATTGCCATGCCTGTGAATGAATAAAGTCTTATCTACCTTACCCGTCTCAAACCTATGACTCAGAAGATAGGAC
Source organism: Melocanna baccifera (assembly GCA_036346265.1). Taxonomy (NCBI): domain Eukaryota; kingdom Viridiplantae; phylum Streptophyta; class Magnoliopsida; order Poales; family Poaceae; genus Melocanna; species Melocanna baccifera. The sequence continues at coordinate 33,552,678 of CM070693.1, forward strand.
TTAAACTTTTCATACCAAACTCTAGGAGCTTGCTTAAGTCTATACAAGACTTTAAAAAACTTGAATACATGGTTTGGGTATTTGGAGTTTTTGAAACCTAGAGGCTATCTAAAATAGACATCTCCCTTAATATTTCAATTAAGAAATACACTCTTAATATCCATCTGGTATAGCTTGAAGCCCTTAGACGCTGCAACTGCGAGCAAAATCCTAATAGCCTCTGGCCTAGCTATAGGGGCAAAAGTCTCATAAAAATATAAACCCTCAACCTAGGAGAAACCGTGAGTTACCAGTTAGCCTTGTTTCAAATGACTACCACATTCTCACTTTGCTTGTTCTTAAAGATCCACTTGGTTTCTATGACATTATGACCACTAGAGGATTCAACAAGTGACCAAACCTTGTTCCTCTCAAAATTCTCTAACTCATCATATATGGCACTGACCCAAAACTTCTCAAATAGTGCATGTCCAACATCTTTGGGCTCAAAGGTGGCGATAAAGGTAAAATGCAAACAGAAGTGAGATAAGTCAGACTTCGAGCGTGTGACACGCTCAAAGAGATCACCTATGATCTTCTCAGAAAGATGATGACGCTGAATGTGTCTGAGAGGTCCTGGATGAGATGAAGAAGTGGTATCTACCTCATAAGCTGTGAAGGTAGAAGTAGAACCACAAGCTCCAAAAGAGCTAGAAGGTAAGGGCTGATCTCCCTGAGGCGCAGTAGTGGAAGCAGGCACCTCAAGGGAAGGAGGGACTAGATCAGGTAAAGAACCTTTATCTCTATCATCCTCATCATCTACAAAGATGTCTCAAACTGCACAACTAGATCTGAGATGTCAAGCCTAGTGCTAGGACTAGCCTCATCGAAAGTAACCTCACAGGTCTCTTCTATCCTACTCGTCTTGCAGTTCCAAACCCTATAACTCTGCGAAAAAGTCAAGTAATCCAGAAAGATACCATCAGAAGAGCGAGACTCAAACTCATCATAGAAGCTCTCAAAGTAGGTGTTCTTTAACTCTGTGCCATTGTCACTGCAAATAGCAAATAAGGCACTAGGGAGCTGAACAAACAACCTACCGAACAAACACCTAAACTGACTGAAGGTCTCATCCTTCGAGGCTAAGAAAAACACCGAAGAAAACCTTGAGAGGTCATCAACCACAACAAGAACGTACCACTTTTCGCCCACTGACTGCACTCTATCTAGACCAATAGTGCCATATAAAGAAGCTGTCCTGGTGCATTAGTCATAGTAATAGTGACTGAGAGGTAAGAAGCAGCAACCATCTTGCCATGCTGGTAGGAGCACAAACTAGGTCTTTCACCATCTTAAGCTTAGGCAAACCACAAATGAGGTTGTGGTCGCTCACTCGGGTCAAATGATCAAAACCAATGTGACCAAATCTCCTATGCCAAAAAGAGAGATCACGGGACTCAGAAGCAACTAAGCATCGGAGATAATCACCAGAAGACTTGATAAAATCAATGTGAAAGATCCTCTCAAATCTAGAAATCCTGCAAACTAGACTTTCTGAAGAATCAAAGATTTTACAAGCATTTTTCTCAAAATTTACCTCAAAATTGTTATCAGTGAGCTGAAAAATAGAAAGCAAATTATAACACAGCTTACTCACTAAGGTAACATCCTTAAGAATGAAAGAATCATTAATACGCATAATACCTTTAGCGATGTCTCGACCTAAAGAAGCGTCTGCAAAGGTGCTTGTTTCATCACCTGGAGCTCGGACTAGACAAGGAAACCAATGGGAGTCTCCAGTCATGTGCCGAGAATAGTCGAACTTGACAAACCATACATTTCCCTTCCCAGCCAACAAACCTGAATCAATGAGAAGACAACATCGGTGGCTTAGTACTAGGGTAAATAAGAACAGATCAAGGAACCCAGTACTGAGACACATGATAAGCAACAGATCCAGTCACTGATCTCTTGTGACGCTACACACCTCGTCTCTCACTAAAACAGCTGGTCTAGAGGCAGACCTAAAGCCTCTGCTAGGTCTGACTGCTATAGAAGAGTGGGTGTGACCTATAGCAGTATGCGAATAGCTGCCTAGATGGGAAAAACGAGGTCTATCCTCAGGACAGTGGAAACCTTGATCAGAAGCAACTCGAGGATGAAAATCAAAAGGATCCGGAAAGCCAAGTCCTTGATGCTGCCTAACATCAAACAACTCAAAAGAGCTGCCTACTACTTTAGACCTCATGTTGGTCTTAGGAGCACACCGAGTCTGGGGCTGACCCTAAATACCACTAAAAGCATGAACATGGTCTCTTCGCATAATCTTGGCATGCCTGAGTAGAACTTATCCACATGTCCATCCTTCTGAAAACAGGTGCAATGGTACTTCGTCTTCTGAGAGGTCAAAGCAGTAGGATGATGCTTCACCTCCTGAGAGGCACAAGGGGAAGCAGAGGGTGAGGAGCTAGAAGGAGAGGATGAAGAACCAAAAAAGAAGATCAAATAGCACGAGTATATCTCTCCTTATACAAGGCTGCCTCAACTTTGAGGGATTCGCAAGACACACAGGGGGTAGTTCTAATCCTAGCCATCTGGGCCTCGTAACTCTTCTTAAAAGTCTCTTGCATATTCCCTAATTTCTCCTCCAATTCAGCACGGAAAGAGTAAATAGATTATAGTTTCTCCAATAAGTCCTTACTCAACTTCACATATTTTTCATCCAAAGTAATCAATTCAGATTTTAGTTTTTCACAATTATTACATTGTGAGTTAACAGGTGCCTTAGAAGCATACTGAGCCATTTTCTTATTATGATCAGACATATCCTGAAATTACTTGAAAACATATTCAAGTTCAGTAGTTAATTTTCGACAGATGGCACAAGAAGCAACAGGCTCCATCAATGCAGCTTGCAATTTAGCAATTTTGCAATATGACTTCTTTAAATTAATCTTCAAGTTGTTACAACTATCATATGTTTCAGGCAAATCAAAAAGCATGGTATATAATCCTCTGAAAGCATTGTCCTTATCCTCACATGAGGTGCAGAATGTTGTCTCAACAGAATCAGATTGAGAAGTAATAGTTCTAGCCATTTCTAATTCAGCTAGTAAACTAATATTCTCCACCTTAAGTAAATTCAGCTCGAAAATCACACTATCCTGCGAGGTCTTTAGTTTCTCCATATCTCTAAGTAAGTAAGCACATACATTGCAATTTTCATGGGAGGAAGCACATCTAAGTGAAGTAACCTCCCGTGACAAGCTCTCTATCACCTTCTCTAACTCATCACACCTAGTCCTAAACCTAGTATAAAACTTCACTAAGTATCATTGAGTTGATCGTAGGAGGGGCATATCTCATCGGAGTCACTGTAGAGATCGTCATCGATGATGTCGTTCTTGTCAGCCATGAAGCACATCCCAATGAAGTCATCGCTATCCATGGCGTCCTTCTATGGATCATCCTCGTCATCATCATCGCTCAAGCCTTCCATGTCATTGAAGTCAAAGTTATCGAAAGCGGTGAGAACGTGGTGGAAGAGCTTCTTCACCTTGCCAAGATTGTGAAACTTCTTGTCCTTTCCTTGAGCACGAGCTGGCGGCTTATTAATGCAGTTCTTGCTGATGTTTTTGTCATTCTTGCTTACGCCATCGTAGTCATTCTTGTCCTTCTCTAACTTGAGGCAGTTTGCTCGAATGTGGTTGGGGCCACCACACCGAAGCAAATACCGGACCTCCTCTCTTCCTCACTCTAACCCTCTTGTATCCGTGTGAGAATTTTCTGACTGAAAGGGCTAGATCTCTTTTTGGAAACTACTCGTACTAGTCATTGCTCATCTCACAAAAAGCAACCAAAGAGAATCCAGAAGCACCATCAGATGAGCTCCAGAGGCAGAAGTGGGATCAGTGACCAAGGCCATCGACTGCGACTTCATCTTGCAAAGACAATGTTGATCTCATGAGTCTTAAGACATGAGTACAATACATCAAGAGTTAAGGTCAACAGATCAGTCATGTCCTTGATGGTGGTCACCTTCATCTTCCAAACCCTAAGGTCCAAGTCTGAGTATATGATGAGCATTATCCAAGTCTGAGTATGTGAGACCAACAGCTCAGAGGTTACTCAGTATTTTGTAAAATCTACCAAAGCACTTATCCAAGGACTCACCAGCAAATATCTCGAATTTGTTGTATTCTCACTTGTACTAGTCTATCGGACGGTCCTGATCTTGGTGGTGCCCTCATGGTAAGCATCGATGGTCACCCAGATGTCAAACGCTGACTTGAGATGAGAGATGTGATCAAACTCACTTCGGCTAAGACCCAAATTGATGATGTTCCTTGTCTTAGAATTTGTCTCAACATCTAGCATATTCATAACCGTGATGTCATCTTCGGCAAGAATGACAAATCGAGTCTTCACATTCTTCCAAATCGCATAGAAGGCTTGGTGGAATACTTGTCTACTACCATAGCTCTTAAGACCAATTAAGATCTATGGGAAGAGTTAACCGGACTCTAATACTAATTGTAGGACTGAAGATGGCAACAGCGGGGGCGAATATTGCTTTCAACTTTTCTGGAAGGCACCACAAAAACCAGCGATTCGATGCACTAAAAACACAAGAAAAATTAACGAAAACAAGACTACCATAGTTAAACTTATAGTACTATCCCTTACTATAGTAACTACGGTACTACCGCTACAGTAAATATGGTTCATCCATTCACTCTGATGAAATCAGTGGTCAATGATGTTTTCATCATGATTTCAAAATCAAAAATCGAGAGAACTTTTGATCCATAGATCCAAATAACATAAAATTTTATAGGGATCTACTCTAAGATATCATAAACTTATTTCAATAAACGATCATAAAAATCATATCCAAAGTTAAAACCTCTTTCATTTTGTTAGAAGGTTAAACCTAAATCGAGCCAAAAACACCAAATTATGAATACAACTTGCTCGTGGGTACATGATGGCTAATATAGCTCTAGATGTATTCCCACATGTCATAAAAAGTTAGAATCGAAGAACACGACCTAAAAACCCTTAAAACAAAAAATCACTCGATGAGACTAAGATTAAGCAAAATTGTGTTCTTCATAAACTTCCTATCAAAGTGTCTACATGATAGGAGATTGATTTTTAGAGGTTATCTCCATCTCAATCACATCCTTGACACAAAAGATCAAGAGGAGGAAAGAAGAAAAATCAAAACCAACTAAAATAAAAGCAAATCAATTAAAAACAAGAAATAGGCATGGAGGTCATCAAAGATAGATATATTGCTTACTTGAGAGGAATAGTTTTATAGCCACTCTACCTTGGAGGATAGAGAGCATTTAAGATACTCACTCTCAAACCCTAACCCTAAGTCGAGCGAACAGAGCACAAGAGATGGATTGGATGGTTAACTTCATTTGTCTCCATCCCAACCCCCTTTTATAGGTGAGCAACTAGTCACCTACACCCTTTAATGGATCATATCCACTATTACAATAGGAAAACCCGTTAATCCCTACACACACAGTTTTACTCTCATAAGTTTAATTACGCATGCTTTTCAAAGCATATAAGTGTGCATCTGGTAAATCCTTAGCTTTGATCTAACCAACTCTACCTAGACTTAAACCACTCTCCAACGCATCAACCATGCATCGTGGTTTTGATTTAAGATGGTTTTTGGTATTTTAGTCAAACTACCAAAATACCCTTCTTTGACCCAGTCATCACCAACCATTGCAAGCAATAGCTATGTTTGTCATGTGTAGGTGTACCACTAACTTACCACGCATCGTTAAGTATCTTCTATCTCAGTTCCATCGAACCACAGCTTACTTGGACCGTCCAACCCTCATGGTGCCATCCTGCTGTTTGAACTTACCTTCAACATTTCTCGTCTTTTTCATGCCATACTTGAGCTCATCATCTCACCTGACATCCTCAATCGTTCTGGACCTCAACTCCTCCATAAGCCTAGCCCCGATCCTCATCATTGACTACGGTTAACTCCAAGCGACCTTAAACATCCATAGACAAAGAAATCGTTTTCAGGTATAGTTCTTCACAATTTAACCCACGTAAGTCAAAATATGTATTATGCAACCTTAATTCAATAACCCAGGTTATCTCAACTGAATCTATGACTCAATTCTCAAAACCCTGTTTTTCTAAGAAAATCGATAATACCACTCTCAACACGCTGGTACTACTGCTCCCCTGATCGGTACTTCCACTCCTCGCAAACCAAACTAGACCTCTCTAAAAAAAATGTACCGCTGCTCCGTCAGTACTATCGCATCCATACCTGCGGTACTTCTAATTTTTCTAGGACTTCCAGAAAACAATCCAAATCAAATGCAATCTTTGCAAAAACCACTTTACCACTTTACGAAATTTATAATGGTTCATCACAACAATATCTTGGACCTTTTCACATAGTCCTTCAGATTTGTTACTAGAATACTCAGTGGTCTCTTTTGCAGGGCAAGGGAAAGCGTGACACTTTGGCCGTAGAAGCAAAAATCACGCATAAGGTGGCTACGGAAGCATTCAACCGTTCTCGAGGGTGGGCACTGGCAACACGCAAAATAATGTGTAGTAAGGATGTCTCTGTGTTTTGAGCTGTATTGTAATGAATTCCTGTGGGTTCTAGACTGTGTGTCGCTACCAGCAAGAAAACCCAGTGCCATCGTTTCAAGTGTTACTATTCTATATGCACAAAATAGCAGCATACAAACTCCTGGCACTACTTAAATCAGTGTGCGTGTGTGTCCATCTTTCAAATCATAAAAAGAAAAAGGTATTAGCTAGCGCCTAAACGTCCGATATGGACACTAGTTCCGTACGCACCGCCGAAACATTTTGAGGCCATGTATGCAACATTTCTCGCTCATGTATGCAACCAAAAAAAAGAACGATATGCAACAAAATGTTTTCACAAAAATCTTAATGCTGCACTGATGAAAAGAAATGTTGCATAAACAAACTGTTGGATTAATTGGGCTTGGTCCATTTAATTTAGCAATTAATCAAATGAAATTCCTAGGCCCACATTGAAAAAGCTGCTTAGTCCCATATGGAGAGTTGAATGGGAGTTACACCACTTTAAAAGGTGGAACGTGGTAACCCCTTGTGGAATTGGAAAGAGCCAACACGCCGCTGCTGCGCTTCGCCGCCTCGCCTCGCCACGCCACGCCACGCGAGCCGAGCCGCGTGCCGTGCCGTGCGGTGCGGTCGCGATGCGGTGCGGTGCGTGCGCAGCGCTTGTATGCAGTGTCGTCGTGCGTCGCGCGTTTTCTTTATCTATTCGAAAATCGTAACGCATCGACTACGCGCGAGAACGGTTCGATTACTAGTGAATTATGGCTGCGATTATTTTGAGTAATGACTACGATTACTAGTGACTAATGGCTGCAGTTACTCTGGCTCTTTGTTTTTGCTGTTACAAAACTCTCCACTCCATACGGGATGATAAAAGAGGATTCTGGTTCTGTCTTGTGCTGTGCTAAGAAATCTCCGGTCCAGAACTTTACGTGCAAAGAGTTCTGGGCGCTGAGTAGGCCTCCGAAACTCCGTCCGTTCGCGTACCTGCACGGGTAGACGGGCAATCAAGTTTTTGGGGAGCGCATTGGCGCGACTGCTCAATCTGTGAAGAACGCCATCTACTTCCTGGTGGTGAACTGTTCGCGAGACTGCACGGCGAACATCTTCCTGCATCACGCCTCGTCCTGCATCACGCCTCGATCGACTACATCGAATAGACCATCATGTCGACTGATGGTAACGGCGCCTCCGGTGTCACCGACACTGGCCCCGCCCGAGGGTATAACATGAACACTTCTCTGGTGTATTTGTTTTTGTATGTTATGAATTTGATAATAGGTGTTGCTGTTAGCTTGTTCATAAGCAAATATGAATACATCATTGTTAAATCACTCATGCTTTTGTATGTCATGTTTTATATGCTGAATTTCGGATTAAAATATGCCAAAATTGACTAAATATTCAACAATCCAAAACTTGATAGGTCTTTTCGTAGTTGGCTTTGCTGCGTCGCTTAAACCGCACCCTCCGTTTGATGGTTCAAATTTTAAGAGATGGCGTGCACGTGCGATCCTGTGGTTTACTGCCATGGAATGTTTTCATGTTGCACAAGGCAAGCCCGCTGAGCCTCTATCTGCTGAGGATGAACGCAAGTTCAATGTAGCGATAACTTGTTTCGAGGTGCACTTATTAACATACCGCGAGATAACATTGTGGATGTGTACATGTATTTGCCTACGGGCAAAGAGATGTGGAATGCACTTGAGGCCAAATTCGAGTTTCGATGTCGGCGATGAGTGTATGTCATGGAGCGTTCTATGACTACAAGATGGTCGATGACCGCTCACGTAGTAGAACAAGCTCATGAGATTCAGGCGCTGGCAAAAGAGCTTGAGAATAATAAGTGCGAGTTACCGGACAAGTTTGTGGCTGGCGGTATTATCGCCAAGTTACCACCTTCTTGGTCGGATTTTGCTACCTCTCTAAAACACAAGAGGCAGGAGTTCGCAGTTCTCGATCTCATTGGCTCTCTTGGTGTTGAAGAGAAGGCGAGGGCAAAAGATACTCGTGGCAAGAAAGTTGCTGCTGAGGGAGGTTCTAGTGCCAATTTGGTGCAGAAAAAGAACCCTCAGGCTTTCCACAATAAGAAGAAAAATAAGCCTATTAGCAAGCCCAAGGCTACTACTGAATTTAAGAAGAAAAGCAAAGGAAAGGGCGGCTGCTTTGTGTGCGGTGATTCTGGCCATTGGGCTAAGGATTGTCCAGACCGCAAGGATAAGCAAAAGAAGTCTGCCAACATGGTTATTAGTGATGCTGGAGGAACATCGGGGTACGGTAATTATTTACCTACAGTTCTTTCTGTTTGTCAATCACCTGAGTGGTGGGTTGACACTGGTGCTAATATTCATGTGTGTGCTGATATTTCTTTGTTTTCATCTTATCAGTCCGTCGAGGTTCCTCCTTGTTGATGGGAAACGGATCGCATGCAGCTTTTCATGGTGTTGGTATGGTCGATCTGAAGTTTACTTGGAAAGACCGTGCACCAAGAATGTGCAGCATGTCCTCTCATAAAGAAGAATCTCGTCGTGATCTCTATTGTGTAGAGATGGTTTTAGGCTTGCATTTGAGTCCAATAAATGTGTCGTGTCTAAGTATGGAACATTTGTTGGTAAAGGCTATGAGAGCGGAGGCTTGTTCCGTTTTTCTTTGATGGATTTCTATAATAAATTTGTGAACCATGTGTGCAACGATGATGATGAATCTAATGTTTGGCATTCACGACTTTGTCATGTTAATTTTGGGTGTATGACGCGCTTAGCTAATATGAGTTTAATCCCAAAATTCACTTTGGTCAAAAGTTCTAAGTGCCATGCGTGTGTTCAATCGAACAACCTCGCAAGCCTCACAAGGCAAATAAAGAGGTGAGGAATTTGGCACCGTTAGAACTCATTCATTCGATTTGTGTGAGATAAATGGCGTGTTGACTAAAGGTGGGAAGAAATATTTCATGACGCTTATAGATGATTGCACTAGATTTTGCTATGTGTACTTATTGAAAACAAAAGATGAAGCGTTAAATTACTTTAAGATCTATAAAGTCGAGGTAGAAAACCAACTTGAGAGAAAAATCAAGCGGGTAAGGTCCGATCGTGGGGAGAGTATTTTTCAATGAGTTTATTTCATTCTGCGAGGAACATGGAATTATTCATGAGAGGACGCCCCTATTCTCCCGAATCAAACGGGTTGCCGAAAGAAAGAACCGCACTTTAACGGATTTAGTTAACGCTATGTTAGACATCTGCGGGACTTTCTAAGGAATGGTGGGGTGAGGCTATATTGACCGCGTGTCATGTCCTCGAATAGAGTTCCTACAAAGAATAAAGAAGTAACACCATTCGAGGAATGGGAAAAGAAGAAATTGTCTCTCTCATATTTGCTTTGGGGATGTTTGGCCAAAGTTAACGTGCAATTGTCAAGAAGCGCAAACTTGGACCAAAACCATAGATTGTGTATTTCTTGGTTATGCTATGCACAGCGTGGGTTATAGGTTCTTAATTATAAAAGCTGAGTACTGACATGCGTGTTGGTACAATTATAGAGTCCAGAGACGCCACATTTTTTGAGAATGAATTTCCTATGAAATGTGATGTACCTAGCTCATCTAGTCAAGAACCTATAATTTCCCTTGATTCTTTTGTGCCGATAGAACATGTCAAGAAACACTTATGGAAAATCCCGAGGAGGATAACAATGAGATTACTCAAAAGAGTAAGAGACAGAGGATTGCAAAGTCCTTTGGTGATGATTTCATTGTATACCTCGTGGATGACACTCAAGAACCATGGAAGAGGCATATTCTTCTCCGACACGACTATTGGAAGGAAGCGACGGAGTGAGATAGACTCTATTATGTCTAATGGAACTTGGGAGGTCGTTGACCGTCCTTATGGGTGTAAACCAGTAGGATGTAAATGGATTTTCAAGAAAAGCTTAGGCCGATGGTACAATTGAAAAGTATAAGGCAAGGCTTGTGGCCAAGGGTTATACCGAAAGAAGGCGAGGACTTCTTTGATATTTATTCACCGTTGCCCGATTGACCACAATTCGAGTACTACTTGCCCTGGCTGCCTCTCATGGTCTACTCGCTCATCAAATGAGCGTTAAGACAGCTTTCCTAAATGGAGAGTTGGAGGAGGAGATTTATATGGATCACCCAGACGGATTTGTGGTAAAAGGTCAAGAAGGAAAGGTGTGCAAGTTGTTAAAGTCTTTGTATGGCCTAAAGCAAGCACCTAGCAGTGGCATGAGAAGTTCGACGTAACTTTGACATCTCTGGCTTTGTTGTGAATGAAGCCGATAGATGTGTGTACTATCGCTATGGTGGGGAGAAGGAGTGATCTTGTGCTTGTATGTTGATGACATATCGATTTTTGGGACCAACCTCAATGTGGTTGAGGAGGTCAAGGACTTTCTGTCCAAGAGTTTGAGATGAAAGATTTGGGAGTGGTGATGTGATTCTTAACATTAAGCTACCGAGAGGAGGTGATGGTGGGGTTACACTTGTGCAATCTCACTATGTAGAGAAGGTCTTGAGTCGCTTTGGTTATAGTGACTGCAAGCCTGCTTCTACTCCTTATGATCCTAGTGTGTTATTGAGGAAAACCAAGAATAACAAGAGATCAATTAAGATACTCCTGCATCATTGGCTCATTGATGTATTTAGCTAGTGCTACGAGACCGACATCTCGCTTGTCGTGAGCAAGCTAAGCCGATTTGTTTCAAATCCGGAGATGATCATTGGCGTGCTCTTGAGAGAGTAATGCGCTATCTAAAAGCAACCGTGAGCTATGGTATTCACTATCTTTGGGTACCCAAAGGTACCGGAGGGCTACTGATGATTCAAACCGGATCTCGATCTTTGATGAGATAAAAGCCACGAGTGGATATGTGTTCACACTTGGAGGTGGTGTCTTTTTTCTGAAGTCTTGCAAGCGCACCATCTTAACGAGGTCAACCATGGAAGCGTAACTCACAAAGATTAGACACCGCAACTATTGAGGCCGAGTGGCTTCGCGAACTCCTTATGGATTTGCCGGTGGTTGAAAAACCGATACGGCTATCTCGATGAATCGTGATAATCGATCAGTAATTATCAAGGTGAACAGTTCTAAGGACAACATGAAGTCATCTAGGCATGTTAAAAGGCGGTTAAAGTCCGCTCAAAATCTGAAAACTCCGGAGTGATAGCATCGACTATGTCCGCATACCTAAAAATCTGGCCACCAATTTACAAAGGGTCTATCACGTAATGTGATAGATAGTGCATCGAGTGAGATGGGCCTCGAGACCCACATGAGTCATACCACGGTGGTAATTGTTCTACGTGATCGGAGATCCCGTGAAGTAGAATGGTGAAACAAGTCGTTAGTTGATCGGGAGGAGAGACCTTTACAGGCCCATTTCTTCAATGATGCGCTTCTCTCCTATTCTGTATGGCAGGTTGGTTTTTACCTCAATGTGATCCGAGTGGCTTATTTAGAGCAGAGATGTCGGCCTACAGTGACATCTTAGAAGGAACACACCTATATGAGTTCGATCGCTGGTCACGCCTATGAGATTTGGGTGATCTCTAGATACTCATGAATAGGCTTGGAGTATGACTTATACGCTCCAACTAGAGGATGCTTTTGGCACCTAGTACTAGTAAAGGAACTGGTAAAACTTGTTCGCACAAAACTCACAATTCAAGGCATAGTCCATTGTTCAGATTGTGGATGAGTGTAACTCCTTTCCTAGGTGGATGTTCAACTTAATCTTCCATCGAAACACCGTATATCAAACAACAAACAGAATCGAGAACATTTCTCGTGTGCCTTGAAATTTGGTGGGGATTGTTGGATTAATTGGGCTTGGTCCATTTAATTTAGCAATTAATCAAATGAAATTCCTAGGCCCACATTGAAAAACTGTTTAGTCCCATATGGAGAGTTGAATGGGAGTTACACCACTTTAAAAGGTGGAACGTGGTAACCCCTTGTGGAATTGGAAAGAGCCAACACGCTGCTAAGGCTCGCTTCGCCGCGCCACGCCACGCCACGCCACGCCGAGCGTGAGCCCGTGCCGTGCCGCGCGGATGCGGTGCGCGTGCGCGTGTCGCGTGTGCGCAGCGCAGCAGCGCGTCGGGTGCGTCGCGCGTTTTCTTTATCTATTCGAAATCGTAACGCACCGACTACGGCGCAATAACGGTTCGCCATTACTAGTGAATTATGGCTGCGATTATTTTCGAGTAATGACTACGCTTACTAGTGACTAATGGCTGCGATTATTCGCTCTTTGTTTTGCTGTTACAAAACTCTCTCCACTCCATACGGGATGATAAAAAGAGGATTCTGTTCGCCTTGTGCTGTGCTAAGAAATCTCCGGTCCGTAACTTTACGTGCAAAGAGTTCTCGCAGTAGGCTCGAAACTCCGTCCGCTCGCACTGCACGGGGTAGACGGGCAATCAAGTTTTGGGAGCGCATTGGCGCGATCGCTCAATCTGTGAAGAACGCCATCTACTTCGGTGGTGAATCGTTCGCGAGATCGCACGGCGAACATCTTCTGCATCACGCCTCGCCCCGCATCACGCCGATCGACTACATCGAATAGACCATCATGTCGATCGATGGTAACGGCGCCTCGGTGTCACCGACATCGCCCCGCCGAGGGTATAACATGAACACTTCTCCGTGTATTTGTTTTTGTATGTTATGAATTTGATAATAGGTGTTGTTTGTTAGCTTGTTCATAAGCAAATATGAATACATCATTGTTAAATCACTCATGCTTTTGTATGTCATGTTTTATATGCTGAATTTCTGGATTAAAATATGCCGAAAATTGACTAAATATTCAACACAAACATCTACCTCCGAAGAGGAAGTCGACTGCAGCAATTGGATCGGGTGGCGCCTCACCCGAAGAGGAAGTTGACGGCAGCAACTGGATCGGGTGGTGCCTCACCGGAAGAGGAAGTCAACGATCTGATCCGGCCACGCCATGCACAAGAACAGCCAAAGAGGAAGTTGACGGCCGGATCCAGCCACGCCATGCCCAAGAACAGCCAAAGAGGAAGTCGACGACAGTGGCTGGATCTAACAGTGCCATGCCCGAGGATGGCCGAAAGTCGACAGTGGTGGCCAGATCTGACGATGCCGCGGCTGAGGATGGCCAAAGAGGAAGCCAATGGCTGTGGCCGAATCTAGCGGCGGTGGCACCGGGGATGAGGTGGCTGGGGCTCGTGGCCATCACCGAGCATAGGGGTCAGTGTGTTGTGTGGAGAGAGGAAGAGAGTGAGGGAAGGAGAAGATGAAGATTGTGAGTAAAGCGTCCATGTGTTCATGCGGAGAGGAAGAGAGTGAGAGAAGGGCAGAATGAGGAAAGGTGGAAGCATCTGATTAAAAAACTATGACTCCGTGTGTATGTACAGTAGCAATACCCAAAGAAAAAGGGGCTTCAGATTTCGCATCGCACTAGCTTCACTCTGTTGCTGACGTGCAGGCGCTACTTCTGCTTTAGCTCCATTGCCTCCCTGTAAGGATAAGTCGATCAGGACATCGAACACACTAATTGATCAACTCGAATTCATAAAGCAGCACAGGAGTATGTGCTAGTACTAACAATCCTCCTAATCTATCCTATGCACACTCTTGTCGTCTAAGAAAAGTAAGTGCCGGTAGAAATGAGGGATCTCTTACCAAAACAATCTATCCATCTCATCATTTTCGGGGACCAACTCTAAACCACGAGTGAATGTTAGGAATAATCCCACATTGGTTGTGGGAGAGGAGAAAGCACAACTTATAAGTGTGAGAGAGTCTCCACCCATTGGACTAGTCTTTTGGGGGGAGAAGGCCCAATACCACTTATAAAGTTGTTGCTCCGTCTCCGTGGGTTTAGCTGTGTTCAGCCTATTTGGACCTGTGGCCCGGGGAGTAAACCCGGTTCCAACATTTGGTATCAGAGCTAAGAGGTCTTAAGTTCGAGACCTAGTTGGCGCAATTAAAAAAAATAATTGCAATCCACTTCTATTCCACGTCTTAGGCCTGAGCGAGTCTACACGTGAGGGAGAGTGTTGAAGTATAAGTGAATTGCCCACCTTTCCTCATCAGCTTAAGCTTTTGGGTGAATTGGTTGGTGCATGTACTGTGTTCAGCCTATTTGGACCTGTGGCCCGGGGAGTAAACCCGGTTCCAACAGTGAATTCCTCACAAGCTTTCTCATACTCCTAAGGAACACAGTTTGCTATAAAATGAGATGGCAGATATAAAATGAACATTGAAATTGTCAACTTGAACTCTTCTGCTGCACCTTCAGAAACATTAGAGCTGCTCCTCGCCGATGGTAGCCCTTTGCCCAATTCGGGCGATGATTTTCACATCTTGTTGCATCTTTCAAAGCTTTTTTCTCCATCACCTAAGCAAAACTAGCGAAGACTCCTGTTTGCGAGTAATGTACAGTTGCAATGAAACAGTGTCTGTGGACAATGAAACAGTGTCAAATATACAGTTGCAAAAGTGGATCGTTGTTGCCCTTTAGAAGCTGTTAGATTCTGAAAGCGAAATGACCACCTAGCAGCTCCCTCTCCCCTAACGCGCCCACCCCGGGCGCCATGCTCCCACGGTCATCGGACCTTCAACCTCCGCACCCTTCTGATGGAAGGCTGGACCACGCTGTATGTGTCATGCCACGCACCAAGTCTCACGTGGAGTTGGAGATGCATCTCAAGCGCGCCCTCATTGCCTATGTTGGAGGGAACCGGCCGGCGGTGTCCGAGGAAGACTATCCTAGTGTAATTATTCACATTACCAAGGTGGAGGATTACTATCCTAGTGTCGTCTCTTCTTCATCCCCCATACTATCCTGCCCCTATTCGTAGATGACGGAGGCCGCATTCACAATACGCTTAGAAGACCGGGATTAACCCCATTTCTCCTGTTGGCCAATGATGCCCGGTCACTTTCGATCCACTTGATGAATTTTCATAGAGGAATCTTCTCAGCATCTTCCAACACCTTCAATTTCCTATTGTCCATCTCTGACACCGGATAATTGGATGATGACTTAGTCATTTTCTCAGTTCAATGGTTTGGATTTGGAAGATATTGGAGAAAGAAGACGACTTGGTCGGCAGCGGAAAGCACAAAAAAATCAGTGCAATAGGGGAAAGTGAGGAGACCAAAAGTTATCCGAGGTAAGCTTTTATAACCATACATTAGTTACCTGTCTCGCAAATCGAATGGTTATTTCGGGAACTGCTCTGTTGGACAGGTTTGTGAGAATCGATTGGAATTCCTTTTGAAGTTCGTCTGTCTTCACAACTCAAGCAAAATTACCTTTCTGACCAAACGCACTTCTGGTCAAAAGAAATCGAAAAGGCTCTGCTTTCGATGATCTATCATCAACGACTTATTTTACTCAAGTAAGTTATTTTTATTTAAAGGCTAGATGATGAGGATAGAGTAACCCTCAAATTATTATATCATCATATCCTTTAAATATACCTGTCGTAGGGGTGGCCCCCACCTAAATCCAGCTAACCTGTTGAGAAGGTTATAAACCATGTAAATGACGTAGCTTGCCCTCAAAGGAAGGCTCGGTGTAAGGTTACGATGGTAAAGACGCTCCTTACGAGGAAATATATATCACGATCAGCCCTTGGGAAAGACCCAAGAGGACATTGCTCACCTAACTCTCCACTACCATACACCTTTTTCTCTGTTTGATCTGTAGCCACAACAGTTGACGCCGACCGTGGGGATGACAGGAGCAAACCTCAAAATCTCAAAGATAGCACCAAAGAAAGCCTCATCATCGGCAGCGAAAAAGAAGGAGAGGGTTGTGTAGCCACAACAATACCCCTTATCGATAAGAGAGAAATTTTATAGAGGGGTCATAAGCTCTTCTACGATCATCTCGTAGTCGTAAGTTCTATGACTACCTGGCCATAAGCACTTCTATAACCACCTCATGATCGTAAGTTCTTCTACGAGTATAGCGTAGTCGTAAGTTGTCCCATGACCATCCTTTAGTCGTGGATCTTTCTATGACTAGTACATCTTTGACTAGTTTGTCTACGATGACCTAACACGTCATGAGTTTATCTGACAAAGCAGTTAGAACATTCGTATATCCTTAATAACCGCACACAATCCCTCTCTATCAACAACAATCACACGACGAATGGGCAACCACATCTCTCTGACAATAACTTCTGTCAGGTGGTTATCTCCCAAAACACTGAGGTGCCTCTTGGCATGAGGCAACGACCATCACTTCATCAACTACATGAGGGTTAATGTCTGAGTAGAAGGGGATCCGATCCCGAATTGAAGACGCTTAGAGCAAGATACATTGCAAGGCCTTTCCGCATCTTATTCTCAATTATAATCATTTCTTTGAGCAATAGCCATATAGAAAGTAGGGTTGTTATTCTCCTAGGAGAAGGCTCGAACCTGTATAAAAATTCTCGTGTTTTCTCTCTGTGTGGTCATAACCAGTTCCTTGAGAGTTTCCCTCTAATCCAAATAAATTATATGTAAGATCAGTATTAAAATACTAACAAGCACGACGTTTCGGCCCTGAATCTCTGGCAAACATGTAAGATCAGTATAAAAATTCTCGTGTTTTCTCTTTATGTGCTCGTAGCCAGTTCCTTGAGAGTTTCCCCTAATCCAAATAAATTATACGTAAGATTAGTATTAAAATACTAACAAGCACGATGTTTCGGCCCTAAGATCGTGATAAAAGATGCACCGTTCCATGAGACGTCTTTCCTGGCGGATAATTGGTGACTCTTCATTGGTATTTAAGGCTAGCCAAGAGAAGCTGGAGGAAAATCAAAGACAATTCAGATGACGCAATTAGACAATACAATTAACAAATCATTCAGTGTAACTAGGGCTAATCTGGCACCTTATTAAAGGCACCCTATAACTAGTTTATAGCTATAAAGAGCATCACTGTTCTCTTCTAAGGATTTTAGCCATCTTTATCATATTATTCCGTAAGATTGACGACTCGATCGACGACAAGAACCCAAGCAACAAGCACAACAAAGCAAAAAAGTCACTCATTTAAAGGTAGATACATACGAGAGGATTAGAGACTATATTATTTTTTAGTATTAGATTTTTTATATAGTGCAAAGATTTGGGATCCTAAAAGATTCGAGAGGATTCTGAGAGAGCGACAATCTCTTGTACTCTTTTGATATTGTACTTAAGAATTTTGTGGTCAGCTTCACCAAATATTTTCTCTTATCGTTGTTGCTTCAATATCGTTATTTTAATTCTCTCTATGAGATTCATTTTCTTAGTTATTGATACCGTGCATACTCGTGTCGTATCTCACAAACTCTAATTCGATCCATAGGCTACTGCGCATAAGAATCTCTTATACTAGATTCTTCTATAGGGCAAGAATCCGGGGTCCTAAAAATTCAAGCGGGTTGTGAGAGAGTGATAATCTCTTGTCCTGTTTTGAGGTTATACTTAAGGAATTGACTTCACCAAATCTTTATTATTTTGGTTCTTTGTACGAGATCCATCTTCTTCATTTTTAATGCTATGTATGCTTGTACTATATCTCATAAACTCTGACTCAATCTAAGAACTGCAGTACATAAGCAAGAGTATCATAGTATAATACCGGAGTAACACAAGTTAACGTCGTGTGTTCGCAAATTGCAACTCTAGGAGCGCCCAAAGATACACATCAATATGAACAAGTACATGCGTGTCTGCAAGTCTTTTATTAGTAGGCGCAACAACTGGTTTTGCAGGGTCATGGCTGACTAGACGTAGAAGTCGATCCTAGTTTGTTCATCGGTTCATTTCAAAATCGTTAAACTGCTAGACTAGTAATCACCGATGTGGCCGATCCAATCACACTGAAATGACCCAAGCACCATCTTGCTATCTAGGTCCCATTCATTTAAGATTAGACTTCTAATTTATTTTTTACTATTTATAATTTTTATTTTTTTTGCTTTTTGATATTTTTAAATTTTTTTATCGGTTCTTTTTTTTCGTATTCGTTTACATTTATACGTGATAGGTTAATCTTTTTTTTTAGATTTTTTTAATTAATTACACCAAATAAGCTTTCGTCAGTTACAGTATAATTTTAGTCAATTACAGTGTAATTTTAATCATAAATCATTAAATTTCAGCTCAAGATGACCTCCTAGTCGTATCATTTTAGCTTCAGTTCAGAATCTATTCTCAGATGGCACGCAATTTACCCACAAAGGTCAAAATTTTAACATTCAGAAAATGTGAAATAAGTGGAAATATCAGCTCAGATCATGACACAGAAACAATAAATAAGGTTTGCAAAAACTTTTTTCCTCCTGTAATCAGATGAACACTAGAACATACCGAAAAAAAAAGCTAAGGATCGAATTGCTCCGATGCCAATCTCTTGTTGGTTTTTGTTTATCTCCTCCTCGTTTCATTTGCCATGTGCGGCCGTGCCTATGCACAAATATATTTCAGGATTTTTTTTTTGGGGGGGTCACCTAGCTCTCGTCTCATAGGTCCTTCTTCCCGTCGTCGTCGCAGACGCCGCGCTTGCCGTAGCAATGCAGGAAGACCCAGAGCAGGACAGCGTTGAGCAGGGTGTTGAACACCCAGGCGCCGATGCCGCTGCACCCGCCGGCGACGCCGCCGAAGTGCATCCATGCTACGCCGACGTGGCAGAAGAGGTTGCACCCGAGCGGCGCGAGCTGGCATACGAGCGCGACGGGCGCGCCCCGGGCCGCGCTGGCGGCGGGGAGGCCGGCGCCGACCCAGAAGCGGAAGCCGAACGCGACGGCGTGGGCGAGCGTGGAGGCCAGGATAGCGAGAACCTGGAACGACTGCGAGAACTCGAGCCAGAGGAACGCCATGGCGACGGAGGCCGCGTGCGCGAACACCCTCGCCGACGAGCCGCGGCGGCGGCTTAGGACCGCGAACACCCCCCGCGCGGCGTGGAGGTAGCGGGAGAGGTAGTACGCGTAGGACCAGAAGAAGACGCGGCCCGAGGAGCGCGTCCCGGGCGGGAAGCAGAGGAGCCACCGGAACGGCGTGGTGCGGCTCCGCCCCCTCCACGACCACCGCGTGTCCCGTATCTCCGCGACGGCCGATAGCAGCGTCCCGGAGAAGATGACCGCCGACACGGCCGCCATGAGGAGCGCGTGGGCGGCGGGCACGGGGCCCAGCGGCAGTGGCCTCCGGCGGCGGCAAAGCGCAAGAAACGCGTCGAGGGCGAGGGAGAGCGCGACGTAGGAGGCGAGGAAGCCCACGAGGAAGGCCCAGGTGGAGAACCAGAGGACGGTGGGGCTCCAGCGGAAGCCGACGATGGCAGGGTGCTCGGCGAGACAGTAGGCGACGGCGCCCATGACGGCCATGGGCGGATGGCGAGGAGGCGACGGTTGCGGTCGTAAGGTGGACGGTGGAAAGGGGCTTGGTTACATACACATGCTATATATAATAGGATGCTACTTAGTCAGCGCCCTCTCAATAAACACCCCCTCAATAAACACTCTCTCTCTCTGTTTTGTTTTTTGATTTTGTTTTTGTTTGCTGGATCTGTTTGTTTTGTAGATGGCCCAGAGAAAACTGGCTTGAAATCCGATTTGGGGATGATCGGAATGGTATTGAATTATGATTTTTTTTACTATAGCTAAATTAGTTTATTTGATATAATTAAATTTTTAAAAAAATTAAAAAAAACATATTAACCAATCACGGACAATGCAAATGAATACGAGAAAAAAAAGAAAAGATAAAAAAGTCTAAAAAATAAAAAAAAGATCTAGAAAAAGATAAAATTACTATATAGTAAAAAAAATAGAAACCAGAAACAGAAATTGGTTTTAAGCTGAAATGCGTATTGCAATCCGATTTATCACGGTAGTATCCATCTGCTACGACTACTAGATGCAATCCGATTTATCACCGTATTGCATCAGCTTTCGGGAGCGCTTACAAGCTAACACCAGACGCCATACCGGACAAATCGACCGACCATGGTTGCATCATACAACTTGTGAAAGCATGCCCTTGGACTTGGATTAATATATATCACTCTGGATTTGCGTGAGAAGGCAAAAAAAAAATGGAACAATTCTGGATGCGTGAGGTGGTCGTCCTAGCGTGCTACATGAACTCGCCTTAGCATGGTACAGCGTCGTCAGGAAAGGAAAAAAAATCTTACGAATTTTTTTACTGCGACGAGACAAAAAAAAAGCATGCAAGAAAACTGGAGTCTCTATATGTCCAAGACGAGCGAGGAGGGGAGAGAATCTGTAGCTGGTAGCCCATGATTGGCGGCCCATGAAAGCGACTGGGCTGGGACAGCGAAGCGTGCGGGACGACCGGGATTAGTCTCTCTGCGCTGCTAGTGCTAGCTGGTTGGTCTGTGCTAACGATACGCGGCGGCCTCGCCCGCCCCTGCTCTACTCTGCGCCGCCGGTAATCTCTCTGCTGCCCCCCCCCCCCCCTCCCCTGTTTCGTGCTAGCTTCCTCGCGATTCGCGGCTTGACTAACTGCGCTCGCGATCGCTGGCTCCGCGCCCGGCTAGGCCGGCTACCGTAGGTAGGGCTTGGCGTGCCGACTGGATCGGGGTGTCCCGTCGGCCCGCTGATCTGCCCGCGGGGTGGGGGATTTGCCCCGTCGAATCGCTTCTTTACTTGGAGGCGATTTAGGATTTGTGGTGCTCTTGTTCGTGATGCAATCTCGTGTTCTAGGTGCTCTTGTTCTGAGCTTTGGATCCCATAGGAAAGAGGGGGCTGGTTGACCTTCCGTTTACGAGATCGACCGCTAGCTACAACCAGTTGACTGATCTTTCTGCTGCAGATTTATTTGCGTTTTGACCCTGTCTGAGCATAGTTTCCTATACAGCATGGTCAGCTCGTCTCTGTTCCAGCAACGCCCAACATGGCGGCAAACGTCGGGGAATCGACGAGCGGCGGCGGCGCCGGCGGCAGTGGCGCTGATGCTGGGGGGAGCTTCGAGTGCAACATATGCTTTGAGCCGCCACAGGAGCCTGTCGTGACGCTCTGCGGGCACCTCTTCTGCTGGCCGTGCCTTTACAAGTGGCTGCGCATCCACTCCCACTCGCCGGAGTGCCCGGTGTGCAAGGCTGCCGTCGAGGAGGACAAGCTTGTCCCCCTGTACGGCCGCGGCAAGGATCGTGTCGACCCAAGGTCAAAGAACGTCCCTGGGGCCGATATTCCCCACCGGCCGGCCGGACAGAGGCCTGCCGCAGCTCCGCAGCCTGATCCTAACAACCAATTCCCCAATGCCAATCCGAACCCCTGGTTCATGGGCGGCGGCGTCCCGTTGGCCAATGCACGGTGGGGGAACTACACCTTCTCGGCCGCATTTGGCGGTCTGTTCCCGCTGCTCAGCTTCCAAGTGCATGGATTCCCAGATGCAACTGCCTACGGGCAGCCTGCTGGGTTCCCCTACGGATATGGCCATGGCCATGGCCATGGCCATGGGCATGCTTTCCATGGCGGCCATGCCGGACACGCTCATGCTGCTCCCCGACATGGACCGCCTGGCCGGCAGCAGCAGCAGCAGGCGGATGTGTACCTGAAGGCGCTGCTCATCCTGGTTGGCTTTCTTGTGATTGCAAGCCTCATCTCCTTCTAGGTTTGTCGATTTCGTATTGCCTTGGTCATAATAAGAGAGACGACTGTCGTATTACTCCCGGATGTTGTGTGCATCATCTTGCCTCCATAGACGACCTGATCTAAATCGATTGGTGCTTTCCTCGGTCAACACCAGCGATGTCGATTGCTGGTCGTCTATGGAGGCTTTTGCGTCTAGCCTTGATAGGATCCCCGTGTATACTACTTAGACGTGGTCCTGTGGAGCATCTGTGTACTGTAGTGTTCATGATTCATGAACAATTCGAAAGCTCTGTCTGGATGAACTAGAACAATAATAATACTATGTATACTTTTGTTTCGACTCAGCGGGCTGTGCAATTTGGAGTCATCTGTTCTTCTGTGGTCTACATAAGATGTCTGTAATGATGCCAGTTGTAACACTTCGACCCTCCACAGGGATCAAGATGCTACCACTACACTGTTACGAACAGAAAAACATATTGTAACTATAAGATTTGTTTAAACTTCTTAACATAGGATTAATCATGATGCTCAGTACATAACTAAGCAGTTATCTTACATATGCGGTGCAAAAGGAACTACTCTTTTTCCATGCATGCTGTCATTCCGGATCACCCTAAAAAACAACAAAGTAAAGGTGAGTCCGAAGACTCAGCAAGCACACGATAAAGCAGTACATCAATCCAAATATGTAGACTGTAATCCACTTCTACGGTCAGAATCAGAAACCACATCTACCGGAATCGTAAAGCCAATCGACTATAAGTCGTAAGTCACGCTCATCGTGGACATCTACAGTAAACTATAAATCAATTCTCGTGACTATATTCGTAATTCACGCTCATCGTGGTCTCAGAAACCACCCATCAGAAATCAGAAACATATTCACTATAAACTGTAAATTGTAAATCAAACTTCAGAATCGCATCGTCAGATTATTCTCAGATGCAGGGCATTGAAATGCAATGCATTTGCAATTGTAAACACTAAGTCAAATCATGTAATCAGAACGGTAAATCGACCTCATCAGAGTCAGAAATCAGAATCACTGTCAGATCTCTTATCATGCAATGCAATAAGGTGCAATGCAATTGTAATCAGAATCAAATCTCAGAATCAGATTACTGTCAGATCTCTGTTCATGCAATGCAATGAAATGTAATGCTCATGTAACTGTAGCTTATACCGGTACAGCGGAGGGTACACCCGTCAATGTCACCCTCTCCTTCCATCCCGTGGAGGTGCTTACCTCTGTAGGACTTACTCAAGAGCACTTCGCATTTAGTCATAAGGCTTTCTCACCGATCCGCTCTTATGCACTTTACATGATGCATATTTTTCAATGAGGTCATTTATTTATAAACAAGATTCTCAACATGATTAGCACATAATCATGTATCTCATCTCTTAATGCTATAAATCATGGCATGGACACAATTAGCAATCCTTTAACACACTTCATTGTTTTACCATACACTTGCTTTCACTGTTGACACTTAATTATAAATTGCAATCATCAATATTTACCTAACTGGTAATCATGTACCTCAGTAAACGCTGTAAATCATGCATCTCACCCTATAAACACTGTAAATCATGTCGTGAAAACATGAACAGCAATCATTAACTACATCAGACTATTCTACCATGCACTTGCTTGTCACCGCGCCAAGACTAACAAGTACAATCATTTCAATTCATTGCTAACACTGTACATGCATATACGATCAAACAACGTCGCTCTTACATATAAATCTAGTACAACCGATCTCCCTCTCACCGACACCTTCTCGATGTTCCAATGTGTAATCGGCAAACTAAATTATGCGAAAATCAGTAAATGACGGAAGAGGGTTTTGAACGGTTACCCCAACCCCGACGACTGAATCAAGGTACGATCAATCACTTCTTGGCCGGACGGGACAGATCTGGCACCGGATTGAATAGATCTGGCGCTGGATCGAACAGATCTAGCACCGGATCAGGCTTTTCCCCCTTCTCTTTTTTTCTCCTTCTCTTCCCTTCTTCCCTCTTTTCCTCTTTTTTCGCGCTCGCCGCCTCCTCTTCTCTTCACCCTACGGCTCTCGCTCCTCTCTCTTCCTTTCTTTTCTCCTCCACCCGCCACCTCCTCTTTTCCTCTTCCTCCTCTCTTTTTTTCACGCCCGGTCCTCTCCCTTTTCCACACCCGCGGCGGCTCCTCCTCCTCCCCTTTGTCACGCCCGACTCCTCCTCTCCTTTCCTCTCCTTCCTCCTCCTCGCCTAGCCGGCCCCACTCCTATGGTGCGCCGGTGCGTGGGGCGGGGAAGGCAGGTGTGGATGAGGGGCGCGCGCTGGAGACGCGCAACAGACGACGAGCTAGAGGCGGCGCCCGACGTCACCGTAGCGGTGGCAATGGAAGGTGGCGGCTCTGGGGCGCAGCACTGATGCAATGACGGCGCATGAGCGGCGGATGCATGTGGGAAGGTGGAGGCGACAAGGTGCGGCGGGAGTGGCGGCGCCGGTGGCCGGCCGACGACGGCGGCACGCGCACAAGAGGCAAAGCACCCGGAAGCAGCAGGGGAGCAAGAGGGACCGAGAGAGTTCAGGGGGAAAGGGAAGCAAATGCTGATTTTGCTTCCTCCTTCCCCACCTGGCTTGCCCTTTATACGGCTTGGAGTGGGCTGGGCTAGGCTTCGTCCAGCCCAGGTATGACACCAGTAACTATGTCTGGGAATGGCCAAGTCAATGCTCATGTTATAAAACACCGATGCACATCTTCTCTCTACCTCAGCTCAGGTAGAGTCGTTTGATTCCCTCCTTGTGGCCGTGTGATTGTTCATACGTCTTGGTGTGAGTTTTGCGATGAATTTGCGGTTGAATGAGGGTTCAGAGCAGCGATGTTGATTCTTAACAGTTAGGATCATTTGGAAACGTGGTGTTGATTGTGTGAGTTCATCAGTCGATGTCCATTATACCTGAGGAGAGGCCTGATATGCTGTTCAACACCACTCGCATGATGTCAAGATCACTGCAAGTATGATGATGTTTGAAAAGGATTGATCATCTGATAAACCTGTCGTAAAAGATGTTGTTTAGCGGCTCTCTAGAAACTGTGCGAGTTAGCTTCGCAATGAACCTACGGGGTCATGTTTAGCGGCTCTCTCGTTCAGGTTCCTACAAGATCTCTGCAGCATGATGCTGCCCTGGTTTGCCTAGGAAATTAGGCATTCAGAATTTAGAGAGGAGTTCCTTCCTCTCTAACATTGAGGTTTTTAATAATGTGAAGTAGACATCCACAGCAGCAAATTAAGTGGAAGAATTTTTTGGAGTGTCTGATCAATCACTGGTGCAGTGCATTTTGATTCGCAGGATTAGAGCGGAGCGCCCCCCCCCCTCCAAAATCGGTCTCTGATCTATTGAAAGCGTCCGAATGCCATGAAAAGCGCCTTGTTGAGACAAAAGCACAGGCAGAAGCGTAGGCATTCTCAACGCATGGCATCTATAGCCATATGTCTAGGTCATTCTATTTTTTGTTTCGACTTATACCTACGTCTTATAACTTTTTAGCTGTTCATAAGAGGGAGTACGGAAACACAAATAGCTGCGTCTTATGGCTCACTCGCTGGCATAGTCCTCCCTACGGCCATCGTTTCGGCCACGTCCTCCCGGCCAGACTACGCCGGAGTCCCTCCATTCTATGGTTCCGCTGGGGCAACACCCATTCAAATATCTCACCGGAGCTGAGATGGATGAACGCTGTAAGAAGGGCTTGTTCTTCAATTGTGATAAGCCCTTTCATTGGGGCCATAAGTGCAAGCGTATATTCTTTATCAACTTTCAACTCGACGACAGCACGGGCAGCGACTTGGCCAGCAGGCCTGAGACAGATGAGGACCCGGGCATCTCCCCCTATGCCCTCACTGGCATCTGCACGGGAGACACAATGCAACTGTGGATTCGTCTTGGCTTAGTGGACTACATTGCCTTGGTGGACTCCGACTCCACCCATAACTTTGTGCAAGTCGAGGTTGCACAAGCTGCGGCATTCCATTGGTGCCCCGATCGGATCTTCGGGTTGCGGTGGCCAATGGTGATCGGGTACTTAGCGTCGGCTTCGCACGAGGGCCCTCTATAGATTGCTGGTGAACACTTTCACATCGACTGCTATGGCCTCCCATCATCTTGGGGGTCCAATGGCTCCGCACTCTAGGGCCGGTGATCGTGCGTCCATACCGTTACGCAGTTATGTAGAAGACGGAGCTAGAAACCCAATGTTGTGCCAATGAATCTCAAGTATCATATGCAAGAGTACATTCAAGTTTTTCTCTAGTTATTCTTGTAAACAAAGGATGGCTCGTGGAGGTTTTGCGTTGACTACCGTACTCGTAACTCCAAGACCGTTAAAGACAAGGTCTCGATTTCGGTTGTTGACGAACTTCTAGATGAACTCCATGGTGCCAAATTCTTCTCTAAGCCCAACCTCCGCTCAGGGTACCATCAAGTCCTCATGCACCCAGATGATGTTCAGAAAACAGCCTTTTGCACCCACAAAGGCCTTTTTGAGTTCGTGATCATGCCATTCAGCCTGACTAATGCCCCGGTGACTTTCCAAGCCCTCATAAACAGCATCTTGCTCCTGTTCCCACGCTAATTTGTCCTTTTTTTTATGATATACTAATCTATAGCATGACATGGGCGGATCACCTCTAGCATTTGCGCATGGTGTTGCGCATCTTCCAGGAGAACCGGCTCTTTCTTAAGGAGAGCAAGTGTTTCTTCAGTCATTGAGAACTCGCCTACTTGGGCCACATGGTGTCCGCACACGGGGTGGCCATGGATGATGACATGGTTCGGGCAATCAAGGAGTGGCCTGCACCTCGCTCCCTCCGGGCTTTGCGTGGGTTCCTCGGCCTTGTGGGTTACTACCGGAAGTTCGTCAAGGATTATAAGGTGTTGGCAGCCCCCTTGACGCGTCTTCTCAAGCGGGGGAGTTTTGCTTGGTCCGCAAACACGGCTCAAGCATTCGTTGCACTCAAGGAGGCCCTAGCGACTGCCCTGATTTTGCAGTTGCCAAATTTCACCAAGCCCTTCATGGTGGACTAGGATGCCTCTGGTTCAGATTTTGGGCTATTCTTCACCAAGGTGATCGCCCCCTGGCATTTTTTAGCCGGTCGATTGCACCATGTCATGCCAAATCGCGCCTATGAGCGGAACTAATCAACCTCACAAAAGCCACCACCATTGGCGTGCATACCTTTGGGGTCGGCCATTTACATGTGCACTAACCACTACAACTTGAAGTTCTTGTTGGATCAGCATCTATCAATAATCCCACAACACTATTGGGTTAGTAAACTCCTTGGTTATGATTTTGTGGTGGATTTTCGGCTAGAACACCTTAACAAGGTTGCCGATGCACTTTCACACCACAATGAGGAAGCGGCCATGGCTCTTTTGCTACCACACTTGAGCCTTTTTGATGAGATTCACCATGAGGTCATCACCAATAAGGTCCTACAAGACTACAGCTGCCGCATTGCCGTGGGTACCTTGTAGCCCCCTTGGGCAGTTGTGGATGCGCTTTCTTGCCAGCCGACTGCTAGGGGTGCAAATGGGTCGGGTTTTTCCCGACCGATTCGGTAAACTGGTTTGGTATCCGGTTGGATTCGGTTTCGAATACGGATATGTGTAGACGGATTTGATAGCGGATTCAGTATAGTTAATATCCGATCAAATAGCTTCGGTATTCGTAAATCGGATATTATCTTAATAAAACCCGAATGAATATCCAAAGAACTTCTCCGCACTTCCCTTCCCTTTCCTCGAGTCCTTCCTCTTCCTCGTCTCACTCCGAGCCCCTCCTGCTTCTAGGGTTTAACAGCCCACCTCGCAACCCTCGCCAACTCCATCGCGTGCTCTGCCCGGATAAATAACTGCACCAAACCAACCCCTCTCTCCCATTTCCCCTCACGCAGTCACGCTTCTCCTCTCTCGCGAGAAAGGAGGCGGGGAGAGACGCACGAGCGGACGGAGGGGTTGCACTCCACGTCGCCCTCCCATCTCCGTGTGATTCCTACAGTTCAGGTGAGTTCTTTCGCCCGTTCTACTGGCTTGATTAGAAATTCTTTGTAGAAAAGAAGATGGCCAATCCAGTACTGTGCGGAGGAGATTTTACTGACGCTATGCTTTTCCTTCGTTCTATGTAAATTGCTCTGGTGGTTTTGATGTGGATTAATCGTTGTGTCATCGTAAGATTCAGGTATTTCTTCCCCTCTAGGTTCTTGATCCCATTGCCAAGTATTAGGGGTTTAAATCTGCAGGTAGCAGTTCACGGAGGGTGTTAGGTTTTTAGTTCTTGCGGTGGTAATTGCTAGATTGTGTCCACTGGCGACTTGACAAATATTTCGTGTGTTAGTAGAATCTTCCGTGAGGATTTCATGTGTAAAAGTACGAACTTTTAGTGTCTTTTGCTATACATCTGGGCCTCTGAGATTGGTTGTACAATGCCCAGATGGGTGTTAATTAATTCAGGTATATGTCTATGAGAATTTGGTTTTTTTTGTTGAAAGCACGAGAATTTGTGCTTGCAAATATTGCAGCTGGGAATGAATTAAACAAGGAAACTGTAATGGATGTTCTTGTTCCTCACCGAGCAGATCCCATCAAACCATCTTTTGTGATTAACTTTCTGCAGAGCAAAGATAAACAATTGCGAGTTGCAACCTTGTGGTGTATTCTGAACTTGATTTACCCAAAATGCGAGGCCTCATCTACTGGAGTTGTCAGACTCCAAAATACTGGGGTAATTTCACAAGTAAAAGCATGATAAATGACCCCTGCTTGGATTGCAAGGTACTACCTTCTCTTCCTAGATAAAGTGATATTGAGATAATGCATATTATAATGAGTGTCACAATCACTTCTTTACTTCTGTTTAGATATTAATGTTCATCCATCCTTACTGTTGCTTCTGTCACATTGGCCTGTATGAGTGCTTATACTTTGTACAATGTTGTCCACTAAAATGTATTCTTGATTGTGCTAGAAAAAGAGTGTTCTTTACCTTTCCTATTAACAAGCATTTGACATAAGCAGATACACGCTCTAGCCTTATAGTTGATAAGAAAATGCTTTGTCGAAAGTTACTCCTGCAATTCGATATACACATAAGCACTCAAAACGTGTTCAGCTATAAGAATCACCAACAAAACAGAAAAAAGATGACAAGCATGGCTGGTAGTTGGTCAATATCTGTTGATATTGTTCTTAAAAATAACCACAAATTGTTGTTTAGTGTTTAACCTAACACCTCGAGATGGCCCTTTCTTGTGCAGCTCAGGGTACGTATGCTGCTTGAGCTCTGCTTAGACAATGCCACGGATGGTTTCATGTGAGCAGTCGGCATTGCATCCCAGCCATTGAAGTTCACAGAATCATACACAGATTGGGCAAGAAGAATCATATACACGAGAATTTGGGTAGAACATTTTGCACTATTACTGATTCTGCCATTCCGTGCGGAAATCGATATATATCATTAGAAACAAGAGTTCTGATATTCCGTGTGGGTAGAACATGTTGCACTAATACTTGAAGTGATACTTGTGCAAATTAAAAAATATTAGATTGCGTATAGCATACTCAATGAATCCTGTTAAGAGCTCTTAGTGGCATGTAAAATGAGGGGAAAATCTTTGCTGGATTCATACTTATTGTTGGATGCAAGCGTGCAACTATGCAAAAATATTTTTTTACTCTTGATTTACTCTTCATAAATGGGGGAATACTTTTTTATGCCACAATTGGGGGAATACTTGATTGTGCAGGTGCCTTGTTGAGTGAAGCGTCTTAAGTCCTGTTGCTGTCATGGATATGGAACATTTGATGAGTGCCGTGAATCCTTCATCAGGTTTCAGCCATGCTTTGTTTTAGATAATATAGTTTCATTGCACGGGAAACTCAGAAACTGTTACCGACTGCTTTTCCCTTTGGTACGTCTTGCATAAAAAGGTCTCATACACCATGGGAATGGAACAATGGAGAAAATGAAAGAGCTACAAAAATTAAGGACAGAAACAATGATGCAAACCTGCCATCAAAGCACAGTAAGCAGAGACGAAGTGATCAGATGTCCAATACCACTCAAAAGTGGCAGGTACGCCTCTGTTCTTGATGATCCAGGCCAACTAAGTTTTACTCTGGCTCTTCATCTGAATCTTGTGCCCTTTAAGCAATAGTTATAGAAAACATCTAGGGACCAACCCTAGATTGCCGTCGTCACCCACGATGTCGGAGTTCACCGACGACGTGACCCGGCGAGCCGCCAAGGAGGAGGCCAAATGCGCGGCCGATCCTGCTACTGCACGTCTTCGTCAGGACGTCGAACCTGCTACGCCGTTCAGGCTCGCGCCACCCTCCATGCACAGGCGATTGTTGTCCCCAACATCAAGGCGCTCGTCCCGATCGTCCTCGACCAAGCCTCTGCACACTACAGCACGTGGCATGGTCTCATCCTCAACATGCTCGGCAAGTATGAGTTGGATGGTCACGTCCTCTCCGAAGATGACCCCAACCCCGACGATGCAGACTACAAGCAGATGGATTGCACGGTGCGGTCGTGGCTCGAGATGGTCATGATGCCTGGCTGCACCGCTCGCACCATCTGGACGGGCCTCGAGCAACAATTCCTTGGCAACAAGGAGACACGCGCTCTCTACCTCGACGCCCAATTCCGCAACTTCGTGCAAGGTGATCTTTCAATTTCAGATTATTATCGTAAACTCACGGGCATGGCCGATGCCCTCGGGGATCTCGGCGAGCGAGTGAAGGGTCGCACGCTCGTCCTCTCCGTCCTCTGCGGCCTCAACAACAAGTTCGCCTACATGGCCGCACTACTCAAGCGCCAGAAGCCGTTCCTGACTTTCGCCGATGTCTGCTCCGATCTCGTGCTCGAAGAGCTCGCCATGGCCTTCTAGCCGAAGTCCTCGTTGGCTACTCTCGCTGCCACCACGCCCCTACCCCGCCTCGCGCTCCAGTGGTAGTGGCGCCCGTCCGGCACCGTAGGTAGTACGGCAAGGCGGGTGGCTCAACTCTAGGTGGCTAGGGCACCTCGGCGGCTCGCCCAGCGGATGAGGATCCTCCCGCGACGGAATCGGTGTCATGGGCGCTGGCAGGACCGCGCCAACACTGGTTGGCCAACGATGTATAACCCCTGGATGGAAACCTTCAAGGTCTAGCCCGACGCCGCGCCCTCTCGTTCGTGACCGCTGAGGTGCATCATCGACAACCTCCTCTGCACATGCTATTTGCTGCGCTCGGCCTGTCAGGCCTGCCGCCTGCTGTGTCGGCATTTCCGCCCATACCCGACGCCATGCAGCCGTGGATGCCGCTGCCGACGTCGGCCCCGTGGGCGCCTTTGCCGCCACTAGCCATGTAGTGGGATCAAAACATGTTGGCCAACGCGTTCAGCACGATGACGCTCCCGTCGCCGGCCAATAATGAGTGGTACATGGACACGGGTGCTACAGCTCACATGACGTCGAACTCCAGTAATATCCTTGTCTTGTCCCCACCCACGTCATCTTGTCCCTCTAGCATTGTCGTCGGAAATGGTGTTTCACTTCTCGTTATTGCCACCGCTCCGTGTCTTTTCTTGCTCCTCGTGGCTCACTTTATCTTAATCACGCTCGTTGCTCCTTGCATTATCAAGAACTTAATATCCGCTTGTCAATTCACTATTGATAATAATTGTTCCATTGAATTTGATCCATATGGCCTCTCTGTAAAGGACCTCCGGACCAAGAACGTGATCGCCAGGTGCAATAGCTCCTGCCAGCTTTATCCGCTCCACGCGTCGCAGCTTCAGCCTCATGCTCTCCTTGCCAACGGCTCATCTTCCACCCTTTGGCATCGACGTCTAGGTCATTTGGGGTCATGAAGCTTTGTCTAAGCTAGCCTCCTCCTCAGCCATTGCTTGTAATAAACATGTAGCTGATTCCCTCTGCCATGCATGTCAGCTTGGACGTCATACACGTCTTCCTTTTGTGTCCTCTAGCTACCGTGTTTCACGACATTTTGATTTAATACACTGTGATTTGTGGACGTCTCCTGTGGTTAGTGTGTCTGGTAATAAGTATTACCTTGTTATTCTTGATGATCACTCACACTATCTTTGGACGTTTCCTCTTCGTCTCAAGTCTGACACCTTTTCCACGCTGGCTAATTTTTTCTCCTATGTCACAACCCAGTTTGGCTGCCCCATAAAGAGTGTTCAATGTGATAATGGTCGTGAAGTTGATAACTCTTCAGCATGTCTATTTTTTCTTACTCGTGGGGTGACTCTTCGCATGTCTTGCCCCTATACCTCTCCCCAAAACGGTCGAGCTGAACGCATCATTCACACCATTAACAACATTATTCGCTCCCTCCTGTTCCAAGCTAGTTTGCCTCCTAGCTATTGGGTTGAGGCCTTACACACTGCCACTTATCTCCTTAATCACCACCCTACCAAGACACTTGATTTTTCCACACCCCACTTTGCCTTGTTTGGTGTATAGCCTTCTTACTCTCACCTTCGTGTCTTTGGGTGCACTTGTTATCCTAACCTCTCCGCCACCTCACCCCCACAAATTTGCACTGCGGTCTACCCTTTGTGTGTTCCTTGGATACTCCTCTAACCACAAGGGTTATCGCTGCCTAGATTTGTCCACTAATCACGTCATCATCTCTCGTCATATGGTCTTTGATGAAGCTTCTTTTCCTCCGCTAACAAGGCACCCACTCCTTCATCCGACTTTGATTTCCTCTCGGGTTTGACCATGCACCTCTTGCTATTGGCACTTATTGTTTTGTAGGTACCCTCATGCAGCTTCTCAGATTGGCCCTGCTGCCTCCGTTGGTCCATCACCACAGGTCGCTGCCAGCAGAACCGATCCGGCCCCTACGCTCAACGTTGGCTCCATGCATGGCGCTGTGCCTGTTCATGGAACTGCACCCAAGCAGGCCGGCTCCTCCACGCTGGGTGGATCCCCACGTGCTAGCCAGGTGGGTGCGCCCATGCTAGCTCTGCCTGGTGGGTCCCCCATGCCTGGCTCGGTGCAGGCTGGCTCCGCACGTGTTAGCTCCCCGGCTTTGCATGGCGCTGTGCCCGTGCATGGCACTGCACCCGAATAGGCTGGCCCCTCCACGCGCGAGTGGATCTCCATGTGTTGGCCTAGTGGGTGCGCCCGTGCTGGGTCCTCCTAGTGGGCCCCCCATGCTTGGCTCAACGCAGACTGGCTCCGCGCGTGCCGGCTCCTCGGCTGCACCCGGGGCCGTGGTGCCTGCCCGTTTCGACGCGCGTGCGGCCGGCTGGGCTGGGCCGAGCGCCTGCTGCTCCTCGCCCAGTGCTCCCAAAGGGCGCCGTGTCTATCCTCCGGTCTCCAACGATCACACTATGGTGACACGGGGCAAGGTTGGTTACCGGCACCCGGCCAAGATTTTTACACTTCATGCAGCACCAGTCTCTCTACTGCCCAAGAGCTATCGTAGTGCTCTCGTCGATCCCAATTGGCGCGCCACTATGGATGAGGAATTTTCAGCTTTGAAGGCCAATAACACATGGGACCTTGTTCCTTGTCCCTCTGGTGCCAATCTTGTTACTGGCAAATGGGTTTTTCGTCACAAGCTTCATCCGAATAGGTCTCTTCATAGATACAAGGCACGCTGGGTTCTCCGAATGTTCACTCAGCGTCTTGGCATTGATTTTGGCGAGACTTTCATCCAGTTGTTAAACCGGTGACAATCCGCATCGCGCCAACATTGCTCACTCGTGGATGGCCTATTCATCAGCTTGATGTGAAGAATGTATTCCTGCATGGCGCTTTGACAGACTGTGTATTGTGTTCAACCATCAGGGTTTGTTGATCCAAAGCATCCAGATTATGTCTACCGTTTGAACAAGTCCCTCTATGGTTTGAAACAGGCACCTCGGGTATGGTTCAGTCGATTTGCATCTCACATTCTCTCTTGGTTTTACTATGGTCAAATCTAACTCGTCCCTGTTTATTTATCACCGTGGAGATGATACAGCATATTTGTTGCTCTATGTTGATGACATTATCTTGGCTGCCTCTTCAGTGCGTTTGCTTCATCATGTCATATCAGCACCGCAGCAGGAATTTTCTATGAAGGATCTGGGTACTTTACATCACTTTCTTGGTGTCACGGTATCTACTGTGGGCTCTAGTTTGTTTCTCTCGCAGCGCCAGTATATCTTGGATGTTGTTGAGCGCGCTGGCATGTCAAATTGCAAGCCCTGTACTACACCCATTGATACAAGCTCCAAGGTATCCAGTTCTAATGGTGCTCCTGTGGCTAATCCCACTCATTATAGAGCTCGCCGAGCTCTCCAGTATCTTACTTTCACACGGCCAGATATTACTTATGCAGTTCAGCAGCTGTGTTTGCATATGCATGATCCCCGAGAACCCCATTATAATTTGATCAAGCGCATTCTGTGCTATCTTAAATGTACTTTGGATTATGGCTTGGTACTTCATCGTACAACTATCTCTTCCTTGGTGGCTTACTCCGATGCTGATTCGGTCGGCTACCCTGACACTCGCCGGTCAACTTCTGGTTATGGTGTTTTTATTGGTGATAATTTGATTTCCTGGTCTTCTAAGCGCCAGCACACTATCTCTCGCTCCAGTGCCGAATCAGAGTACTGTGCTGTTACTAATGTTGTCACTGAAACGAGTTGGCTGCGCCAGTTACTTCTGGAGCTTCACTGTCCACTGTAGCGCGCCACACTAGTTCATTGTGACAATGTAAGTGCTGTTTATCTCTCCACCAATCCCGTGCATCATCAGCACACGAAATATGTTGAGATTGATCTTCACTTCATTCGCGAACGAGTGGCCGCCAATACTGTCCGTGTTCTTCACATTCCCATGACTTCACAGTATGCGGACATATTCACTAAGGGATTTCCGTCGTTTGTCTTAGCCGAGTTCAGGACCAGTCTGAACGCCCGTCCTCCTCCCGCTCCAACTATGGGGTGTTAGACTATATTTAGTTAGTTTCTATCTCCTGATTGGTTGAGATTGTTTCCTATTTTCTAGCACCATCCTTTGCCGTGATTTGCTCCAATTCCACCGGTGTTATTCCATAAACCGTGTTGGTTGATTTGGTATGCACTTGGCTATATATGCAACGTGTGTACCACCGTTCAATACATTGCATTTATTTGCACTATCATGGTATCAGAGCCAAGAGGTCTCGAGTTCGAAACCCGGTTGGCGCAGTTCGAAAAAAATAATTGCAGCACACTTCTATTCCACGTCTTAGGTCTGAGAGAGCATACATGTGAGGAGGAGTATTGAAGTATAAATGAATTGTCTATATTTTCTCATCAGCTTAAACTTTTGGGTGAACTGGTTTGTGCATGTAACTCAATACTTATACAGTAGCTTCGGTTGCATTGATCTTCTTCAGGGAAATTGTCCGCCTCCACGGCCCGCCGACCTCCATTGTCAGCGCTCGCGACCCCATCCTCAATAGCACTCTTTGGCGTGAATTGTTCCGTCTCATCCGGGGTCCAATTGAACTTCAGTTTCACCTTTCACCCCCAGTCAGACAGGCAGACGGAAGTGGTGAATTGCATCATCGCCATGTATTTTGGTCCATATCAGATTGTTCACCGCATGGGAGCTGTGGCTTACAAGCTTCGTCTTCCAGATGGTGCCCATTTGCACGACGTCTTCTATCATGGGCTGACCCCTGCCGCGTTAGTTTCCTTCCCGTGGGAAACTATAAGAGGGATGGCCGCACCTCAGATCTCTTCTGAACTTCCCCTTCCGGCTGTTTTCTATTCCCTCTGTTTTCTATCACGGCGCCTCCTCGACGTTCATACTTCCATCCTCGCCATTGCCCACACCTCCGCTACCACCTGAGATCCAACCCTATTCATATCAGTTGATGTGTTTTGTCTTGGTTTTTTTGGTGCGTATCTGTGTTTCTGCTGCAGGCGTATATGATGTTTCACTCTTCCTTGCTACGATGTGCTGATTGATAGAAGGGAACGGGCCTTGCCAGCCTCTGCAAGGGGGACATGCACTTGCGATGAAACACACAGATCCTGCAGTTACTCAATGCAAGGAGCTGACAGCTCTACAACAAGAACCAACGTAACAGCTGCGTAGCTTGTTGCACACAGTAAATTTCAGCTCCAGTTACAGGCAAAAGAATTCACAAGCGGCACAACCGCACAGGTACTCACCATGTGGCACTGTATACTAGCACATCCCTAAATAGCCATTAATTTACAATATGGTGCCCAAATCACAAGCTTTTACACGTATAGTAATGTATTTATCTTTACAAGATTCTTTACCCTGTCACCCCCACCACCTAAGCTTACATTACATTTCCTGCTATACCTCCTCTTCTGCATCAAATGGCGACTACAAGCTACAATCTCATGCTCTTTTAGGCATGTTATTCTGCCACAAGGAGTTACAAATGCTGCCCGCCCCCCCAAATCTTGCGTCCATGGTCCTGATGTACGAGCATTCAGGCCACAAAATCATGCAGAAGAGGCGAATGCTCGAACCGTTGCCGTTGATCCACCTGGTTCATCGGTTCGTAGTCTGAAGATGCAACGCCGACACCAAGAGGAGCAGCAGCATTGTACATGTCGTCGTCGCCGACACCGGGGAAGTTTGGCTGGGCATTAGGAACTGAGAGGCTGCCGCCAGAGTGCTGCAAGCCCAGCGTCAGCGATACGTTGCCATTGCCGTACCTCCCAAGCTCTGCCAAGTGGTAGGCCATGAACCGTGCGTTCTCGTCTGGGTGCTGTGCGACGACAGCCTTGTGAAGGAGGAGGCCACCATCCGCTTCACCCGATCGCTGGTCCTTCATCATCAGGTTCATGAAACTGTCATCAGGGTTGGCCTCATTCTGGAAGCCAACAGGTGCCCCGCCAACATTCATGGCCCCGATGCTGGCTCTCGACTCGCTTAGCTGGCTGGTTTCACAAACTCGAGTCCTAGCGCTCTTCAGATCTTCCTTTTCTTCGGAAGATGCCGCCTTGTCCTTACTTCTTGGCGCATTGTCAGAGGAAGAGTTGGAGTCCTGCTCCAAATCACCAATCTCTTCTTTGTACATGTCTTCAATCATTGGTTTCCAAAGGCGGACACGAGCATTTATGAACCAATTCGAAATCTGGAGAAGCATGAAACAGTCAAAAAATCGGATTCTTGAAGAAACACAGGTAGCTTCTGTAGAGCAGAACGGAAGTAAAACTTCTGATGTTTATGCTGTGCATGGACAGAAGCAGTAGCACTGTGTAATGATAGAAACATCAGAGACAAGTATCACTATTTGGCTGAACAGCCTCTAGCATCTGCATTCAGGTTTCATGCACACAAACGAAAATAATTATATGATACTAATATGTCCATACAAATTTGAACATCATATATGGATCAGTGATTCAGTGCAGGAAAAGACAGACAATATTACCTGACTCCTTGTCAAGCCAGTCTGCCTTGCTAGCATCAACTTTTCAGAATCTTTTGGGTACCTGAAAAATTGTTATGAAGAATGATAAGAAACAAGAACAGAGGGATTATTGGAAATAACTGTATAAAGGATGAAACTTACGGATGAAGGAAGTGTTCAAAAAGCCAAGCGCGAAGAACTGTAACAGAATTTTCAGGCAGTCCCCTCTGTGGCCTCCAAGCGTTTTGTGGAATCATGCCATACTGCTGGAAAGCTCGCTGTTGCCTTAGCTGCTGATCGATGTACCGGAGACGAATTAATTTGCCCTCCTTGCCAGACGAATTTTCCTCCTCACCAAGCTTCTTCCTGATAACATTGATCTGATCGTTGATAGCATCCTTCAAGCATCGGAAGTGTCGTGAGATTGTCTGAAGAGCAACTGCAGTGTAAGGCTTGGTAGATCCGGGCCCAGCTACCACATCAAAAGATGAAACCACGGTTTGCATTTGGTGGTAATAGTGCTTGTATTTCCGGTCAACCTGAAATATATTTTGCACAGTGTTAAAATGATTTACTATCAAGACAAAAAAGAAGTTCTGCACAATGCTACATTCTTACTGGATAGAAGATTTGTCAATCTTATCCAAAATCTGCCATAAATTTGCTAACATAACTTTGCTAACAGCAACTGTCAATTAAAAACAAATTGGTGCTGCACTTTAATTTAAGAAGAAAAGTACAAGACAGAAGACTAACAGAGTCACCCACCTCATCTAACATCGCCATCAGTTTTGCCATCTTGTTCTGAAGCTCTTGCTTCTCAGCAGTGGAAAGCTCAGGTGCCGCATTGGCGCCAGATTCTTGCGGGTTAGAAGATACGCCCTCACTTTTTGGCCCTCCATCAGTCTCTTTGCCACCTGCTTTCCCTGCTTCATCCTGCTCTTTCTGAGCTTTCTGTTTTATACTCTTCCAAACATTCACGACCTCATCGAGCAATTCTTGTGCTGCCTTCAGATACCTTGAGTTCCGGATTGCGCGTGAGGCATCAGATTGAATATTCTTCATGCGGATGTTGTCAACTCCAAGGCTGTCAAGGTAAGAGTGCGGCGTCAACATGTCTGGTTTGATAGACCAGTACGGTAAGGAAGGTGCCAGGATTTGTGTGTTGAGGCTCAGAGATAGCCCTTGGCCTTGCACCGACGGGACATTTGATGAGCTGTGGTTGTTCAGAACACCAAATTCAAGCTGCGCACCATTGTGGGCATCGTCATGGATGAGTACGGCGCCACCACTCTGTGCCGCATCCATCATACGCATCAGCATCTCATTTTTCATGTCTTTGAGAGGACCGAAAGAGCGCTGCCCCTGGTGGGAAGCAAGCATGTCAGACTCCCTTGCGGATGAGTCTTGGGACATTGCTGAAGGATGACCAGGGCCAGGCATCTCCATGCAATTCTGCTGAGGCTGCAGAATGCCGCTGAACTCCGTGTATGGTCCAGAAGACGGATTGTTCAGATAAACCAAGTTACCTAGAGCTGATGGCGCCGGATACGACGCACTGCCCGGGTCTCTTGAGTACATGTTTTGGGAGTCTCTTTCAACACCAGGGCTCGAGTAGTAAGTAGCCATCTCACAGTTCTGATTACTTACTGATCGAGATTACTGCAAAAGCATATATGTGTATGCAGAACCAGCTTTGATGTTGACTCGATCGAGTTTCAGCAGAAGACCAATATTTACCAGATTAAAGATTTTCTCTAGCAACTCGCCTGCACTTGAGTGAAATGAAATGGATTGATAAGAAATTCCAATAAAGTTCAAAATTTGAGTGAGGATTTTTTTTTCTATGAGATAGCAAATGGTACAGTGCAAGTGTTTGTAAAGCAGTTCAATGAAAGATGTTCAAAACACTCTGCACACAAAAAGTTTAATAAAGCAACTTATTCTGTAGGTGCAGCAGAAGCACTCAGAGGCCAGTCACAAGTAAGAAATCAGAATTGAGGCTCAGGATCAGGCTCAGTTTTGGCAGGATTTAACCCTGTCTGGTAGATATGCAGTGTTCTGCAAAATTTTGCTCGATAAGTGGGATAATATAGGAACTGACAATGTGACATGCCGATTTGCAGACTAAAGGCACAAGTGGTCCTTCAACTTTCAGATTGGATCAAGGAAGTTTTGGGCTTTGTGCTCCTCCTTTGTTATCAAGATAACAAGAATATATGCTTGTGAATTTATCTTCTTATACCAGGATAAATAATCGGACAACACACAAGAACCAAAATCAAATAAGTGCACCAATGATTTTTTTCTTCCAAAAAGTACATGGATAAAACCATGTTTTTGAGGAAACCACAGTACCACGAAAAAGGATAATTGCATGGATATTTTGAGTTCGAACAAATGACTCGAGTGAGTGCTGATCATTTATCAAGAGTACCTTGTTGAACAAATTGACTGAGACTCCTCAAATATTGCTTCACCAGCGCGTTATCGATATGAACGCAGCTTCGTAATCAATCTGCAAAAAGAGATAAAAGTACTTAGCCTACTTGCTTGCAGTTTGAAAGAGATTCTGTTTGAAAACTAGATTTTATAATATGAAAGAGATGGAACCAGCCTTGTTTCAAAAAGAAAAAAAAAATAAAGAAGGAAAGGAAGAGGTGGAACCAGGAGAAAACTCCGAGGCAACAAGTTTGCTGTTTACAAGCTACAGAATAAAGGAAGCACTTAATTTTTGATGAAAAAGAGGTAAGATTTCCATAGCATAAAGCATCTATAGTGCAGTAACTCAACACAAGAATCACCACAATAAGGTAGCAGGAAACAGAGCTTTTAAAGAGCTTGGTTTGCATGCAAGCATCGAAGGAAGAAAGAAAAAGGCTTTTGAGAATTTAGCCAGCAATCACAAAGACACCTCCATATATAAGCTCAAATTATAGGCCAACAAACCAAACTGAGTTAGTTGCCAATTTGAGAAGAAACACACAATTCAAAGAAAAACAGCCATGAGTTGTGAACCCAAGAAGAGAAGATCTTCACAAGCATCATCTATACACCAAGAAAGGCAAGAACTTTGGTGAGTACATGTCAGCTCAAGGTCATAAAGGACCTTCTTTTCTCCTGAGCTTTCGATTCCTCAAGAAAATCCAACACCAGCCCAAGACCATCTCACAGGTCATACCCAACACAAATCCCCAAACACCAAAGGGAAGGAGCTCAAAATTCAGAGATAAATAGCTGTACCCTACTTTACTAATACATGAAAGCGAGAGCTGCTCAGAATTCCAAGAAAGCCTTGTGCAACAACATGAACAAGAACACCATAATTCAGTAAATTTCATCGTCGAACTGAAGCAAGGAAGGGCAAAGAACAGTGAGTCATACATGCAGGGAATAAGCAAGCAATTCTTTGCTGCTGCCGCAACAAGGAGGAGCAGAAGGTACAAGGTAAGGTAATAAGAAAATGGGAGGAGAGACCTGAGGTGTGCGCCTCATGGGGGGCAGGCAACAAGGCAGGGATTGCCACCACACCACCAAAGCTGATCTTCAGACTATGGGGAGGGGAGAGGGGGGAGAAGGATAATCGATCCTCCCAATATGGGGACAAAATCGGATCCCGAGATTAAAATAACAATCTCAAAAGGAAAAAGAGCAAGAGAGGCTCTCTCTCCCCCCCTCTTTCTTTATTTCTTCCCCTAGCAGTTAGCAGTAGCACACCCTCCTCTCTAGTCTCTCTCTCTCGCTCTCTCTCCTCTCCTTTGCCTAAATAAAAAAGCTCACACCACCCACTAACAACAGCACCAAATATGGAATAATGTGTGCCTCCAAAAGAAATTGTTTTCCTCCTTTATTAGTTGCTGTTGAGCAGGATTATACTGACTGGGGAGGCTTTCTTTAACTGAACTCCTCTCAGCTGTTGCTGCTTAAGAGTTATTTGCTGGTGCAACCACCGCAAGTTTCGGCTACTTGTCGAGTTGTTTCTTTACGATAAAGCCTATGCATATACATGCACCTTGTGCTGCTAAACATAAACATATTCTGCAGTAAAAAGTTCAGAGTTTTATTCTTTAAGAAAAGTTCAGAGTGTCTTCAGAGATTGAGTTGAAGATCTACTGTTCTATCTTGCCCTCATCGACCACCGTTCACGCACCATTGCATTGCGAATTTGCAATTCCAAGAAAAACGGGAGTACTACTGGCTAGTGCATTTGCTTTTTATTTCATGAAATCATTTGAGGGCAAAGACATGGAGGCAAAAGGATTTATCACGTGTGACATCAACCCCCCAATGAGAGCCCAAAAACAACTAGTGGTGGGGCACGGGAGCGATTTCTCTTCGTTGGGTTGGGTTGGGTTGGGTGGTTCATGTGGTCCACGAGCTTACGCGATGGCACGGGTCCACCAAACAAACCTCCTCTTCCTCCTCCCTTGTTTCTGCACCAAATTGGATTGGAGTTGGAGAGGTGGTGTAAGTCTTTGAAACGAAGGCCTTGAATTCCTGAATTGAATTCAAAGCCTGCAAGTGAACAGTGCAATGGCAGCACCCCAGCAACATTATCTGTTTGTGGCAGGTGCAGAGAACATGGACAGATTTAGGCAAAATATGCTTGAGCAAGGGGTAGTCTAGAATATTCCACTACACAAAACCAAAGTTCATGCTGAATAGTCCAACATGCAAGCCAAAATCTTGCGCAATTGTGTGTGTTGTAGTATCATTGGCTCCGTTCATACTGGCTTCTGGCTTCCAAAATCCAAAAACCGAAATGAACTTGTTGGTTTGTTAATTTCGGTTTTTTTAACTTTCTTGTTTTTGTCTTTTTTGTATTGTCTGTAAAGATATAATGATATTTTTATTTTTCTTTAATTAAATGACTCATAAAAAACTATCTACAGTGTAATTTCAGTCAATAACCGGAAGCTAGAAACCGCTAAAAAAAAACCAGCGCCATATTCTTCCTAGCAGTCTATTTTCACATGCACTACAGTGTTCGGTCTGCAATGGACCATTTGACCTCAATTTTAGAGTTACTAGTATATATAAGTCAGTTTCAAAACAACAACAACAATATTGTCATAAAAAAGAACCAATCTTTACTGGCTTACACCTTACGGTGAAGCTATGGGTGTTGCCTTTTCTCATTGTGACCACGTAGCCACCGTATAACCTTGTGGCCTTGGTACACGAGATCCGTAATTTAGACATAAACCTGACGTTTCCAACGAATCAGGAGAGAGATAGCGCTAATTAAGTGTGCTTGCTAATGGTGGTTAACCTGGTAACCTCTCTTCAAATCGAAGGTAGGAGGGTGCACTGCGATGGGCTTGATGTGCACACATTGAGGTTGGGAGTGGGCGCTGTGGTTAGGGAATAAGGGATGGACGCAGCTCAGCCCATAACAACCAGTGGGTGCACCTAAGTCAGATCT
This sequence comes from Melocanna baccifera, assembly GCA_036346265.1. NCBI lineage: Eukaryota > Viridiplantae > Streptophyta > Magnoliopsida > Poales > Poaceae > Melocanna > Melocanna baccifera. Next base: position 33,595,763 of record CM070693.1, read on the forward strand.
AACCTGCTGCTTGTCTTACACTTCAAATTACAAATCCATCCCTACCTCCTCCTCCTGCTGCTGCTGCTGTCTACAATTCCTTTTTATCCTACTACTGTCTAGTGTCTACTACTCCCTCTCCTTTTTTACTTTTTTTGTAACCACCCACTAATTGTCTGTTTTCACTTTTTAGCTTGTGACACTACTAAACAAAACGTTATCATAGACGGTTGAAAAACGTCATCACAGACGGTTGCGTGAGCTGTCTGAATTGATAGGGCAGTAATGATACGAGATCATCATAGACGGCTCGAAAGTCGTCTATGATGTAAATATCACAGATGGTTTTTAACTACAAACCGTCTGTAATAGTTGCTTATCACAGACGGTTTTTCTTAAAAACTGTCTGTGATAACTAAATATCATAGACGATTTTAACTACGAACCGTCTGTGATATGAATTCTGCATAAACGGTTTCACAAAACCGTCTGTGATGTTGCGTCTACTAATAGTATTTCTGTAGTAGTGTGAGGATAGCATATTTTGAGCATGACAGTTCAGTCAAAATGCACAGATTGTAAGGAGCTTTTCTTTTTTGCAAAATTTATTGATTATAGGGGCAGTCAGAACTCATATTTCGCATCCTAATATCAAGATGGAGAAGATGATACATCTATGGATGTTTGTAGCACTAGCAGTACACATAAAAAACTGCAAAAATACGACAATAGATAAGTAAATGATTGAGTGATATGTAACCTGCCTGACAAATCTTATGGTGCCGTGTTAGGGAAGATACACACTTACATTGGCTGTTTTGTTTTTCAGGGCGTACATTACAGGAGGAGGAGTTTCCTTGCAAGCATCCATTGTTGATATCATATTAAAATGGGTGGGTTTAAGATAAAATAATCGGCATGATTAGTTTAATTGATCGGTAAGTTCTCCCCCCAACCTTGGTCTAGCTAACTGATGGCCGTTTATGGTTTCCTTTCATGCTAATTAAACAAGAACACCCATGAAACTGCCATCAAACTCCCAGCCACAGTAAATTACTCGATCTATACGCAGAGGAAATTGATTTCTTTTCTCAATGGTAAGACATGGCGATAGAAACTAGTTACGAAGAGCTATCACTCTACAGTAGTGACGATTTATTTTATTTTAGGAAACTGTCACTCACTTTCACCCGCAACTTCCGATACTCGCTTTTGCAAGAAGTGCTACGACGTGTGAGGATGCGTTATCACCTATCAATTTGTAATTCTGTTTGCGCGAGGAATTTAGGCTCTATTCAAAAGTGCTATAGCTTTTTGCTTTTGGTTGTGACTTTTGACTTTCGACTCGTGTTAAGAAGTCATTATATTTGAAGCGGTTTCACAGAAACTCCTACTAACAGTTTATAGAAACCGTCCTGAGAAACCACTCCATTCTAAAAAAAAATCGATTTTTAAAAACCAAGAACCAGTTCAGGACAGAGTCCAAGGCTCATTGCCTAGCTTAGGTGTTGCTGAGGTAGGAGTGACGTGTGCTGATTAATTAATGTTAGCCACACAATGGTAGGGAGTAGGGGTTGCTGTCATGGTCCTTGAATTTAGGTGGGGTGCTGTTTCTGCTTGCTTACTCAGCCTTCCTTAACTATTTTTTTTTTCCCAACGCATTTGCCGGTATCTTCCTCACTGATTGCTTTCAATCACAGAAGCTTCTCTTTGAATTAGGTGGCCGCCGCTTAATGGACAAATTAATCTTGGCTCTTAAACCTGTGAGCTTATGCTAGTTCTAGGCTCAATCAGGACTCGTTTGCATGATTTGGTTTCCCTGCTCGAAGCAAATCTTGTTCCATGCTTCAGACAGATCTGCAGAAGAATCACATATAACCTAAGCGTATATTTAGTGATGTGTTTTCTTATCTAGGCTTACAACAATATTTTAAACTCACTGTAGAGGTGTTAATGTGTGGTTTTTTTTTTTAAAAAAACTTTTTGTAGAGTGTGGAGAGGAACAGAAGTATATTACGATTATGGTTAATTGACCATTGCCATGCAATTGTGTGTTAAACAAGTGTGTGAAAAGAGAGAACATTTGCATCGTTTGTTTCATGCTGTGTCAGTTTGTAAATGACTCTGGCGACGTACAATCCACGGTATAGACCATGGACATTACAAATATTGGGATAAAATCCAAAGTCCACATATGATTAACTTAAACCGACTTAACCAACTAGATCACCATCGAGTTAGTATATGCTATTGTTGTCTCAACCATATCATCCAAACTACCAAACAGTTACATATTGCGATGCTTGCAGCCCAGAGGATTAGAAACCTCTAGACAATGTACTGATTGTGCTCTTATTAATGTAGCTACACCTGTACAAACAAGTCTTCTCAAATGTTGACTAAACAAATGCTAAAGTGTTTGTGCCACACAAGCAAGATCAAGCTTTTTATTTGTTTCTTATTATTTATGAGGGAAGTCTCACAAGAAATTAATCGTGTTGTTTAATTCAGCTTGGCAGCTCTAGGTGAGGGTATATCCATCTTTGAACATGCAGAGAGCTATCGAGGATCTTCGACTGTGTCAAACCCTAAAGTATGTCCAAACCATAATTTACCTATCGATGAACAAATTCTAAAACTGAATTTCAGCTGATTAGTTTGATTAGGTTCAGAACTTTGGCAAGGCATTCATTCCACCAACTTTTAATTAGCATCTATAAACGAGCTGTGATATGATGCTAAGCATCTGATTAAATAAATTACTTTGTCTAGCTCTGCCAGAAAGCAAATTTGCTATACTGGGACGTTGTCACCGTCTACTTTCTTTACCCTCTCAAAACATATGTGAAAAAGAGAAGCAGGGAGACATGCATATTGCTTGTGTCCTTTCGATGACTTACGACCAGTCAAGTACATTCTATCTGTCCATAAGTTAGCTTCCAGATGTTAAAACAGCTAGTACATATCATGGTGCGTGTACATGTCAGTCATCAACGAAACCGACCTAACCATTCGGCGTCTCTGTCGATCATACATCTTGGGCGCAAAAAATACATGGAAAGCTCCTCCTGGAAAGAGACCAACATGACAAGCTTCGGCAACTCCTAGGCTTAAGACAGCAGCTTTCGTTGCATAGACGGTGATAGATGCATGTAAAAATGCAAGTAACTGAAACATCAGACAAGTAACGCACGAGTAGAGCTATCCTTGTTCATGTCAGTCATGCACCCAAGAATAAGTTTTGTGACCGAGACACCTCTCTCTGTCTTGCTTCCTTTCTTTTTGAGCAGCACATCACTTTAATCATGGATATATGCACTTCCTGATGCTACTGTAGCTCCACAGTTTATAGCAAGAGAATTTCACAATCAGAAGATTTACTTGTTCAGTGCTCTACTAGCACATGAGTAGATGGAGGCAGCTGCCCTACATGAATGCATGTATAGTAGTAGTACCATGCGTGTCAAGGACAAGGAGCATAGGCATTTTGCACTTCTGCATTGGTCGAAGCTTTCTTCTTTGTTCAGTGCCTAGAGCCCTACTGGGATTCTTGGCCTTTTCAGTGGCAAGTACACTGTGCATGTATACACCAAGGAGGATAGGATGCCACTGTTGTTCTGCCCTGTCAGCATCTACTTCTCAACAAATTTGCCCATTGATCTGGCCCTCCATCTGTGGCCTAGTGCTGTGAGTAACCCCATAGCCTTTTGGAGAAAATCTTTTGTTGGTTCTTGCACATGTTTGGCACCTAGCGCAGGACAGAACTCTGAAGGAATTTGAGTTCTATATGTGCTACTAAATACTAAACATTTTTAAGTCCTGACAATAGAACATTAACTCTTGTCTAAGGCGTTGGACAAGGACATTCAACAATACAGACAACTTTCCCTAAAATCCAGGAGGAACAGGGCATCATTCAGCTTGATCCACTGGTTATTTAAACGCCACTGTTTCAGCTGATCTAATTCTAGTTGTTTCCAAACCACTGTTCATTCTATTTAGAATAAAAACCTAATTATCGTGCCTTACTCTCAAGTCTCTTAACTGACCTGGATATACCCATGTATTTCGGCTCTTCAGCCTTAGACAGACTAGCATCTTTATCCCTTGGACTGATGGGCACACAGGCCCCAATTTCTCAATGGAACCAGAAACAAAGCTTTTACAGGGCTACTGGAAAACCTTGGATATTATTTATGGGCTCTTCAGACCTTGTCCAGGTCCATCAGAACTCAGATGATCAGAAGGTGCAGATGCACTTAAAATACGTTGCAGCTCTGCTCTGTTCATCACAACATTCTGTTAAGAAGGCAAGGTAGGGGTTGCAGCTATCAATTGCAATCTGACTACCATTATAGCATGTGCCTCCAAAACCTGGTGCTGGAAGCAGGGCAGAAAAAAGTTGTTGATACAGAGATGCTGACTGGCTCAGAGGCCCCATAGACACTATCAATGGGCCCAAATTGATCTGAGCACCCGGCTAGAGGGCTATGTAGGCAGGCATATATAGCTTCAGCAAGACCAGGCACCATTGCATTTACATGGACAGCTTCAATGCATGGGTAGTAGTAGTAAAAGAAAGGACACAACATCAGACTAATGAACAACTGCTACAGGGATCAACTCTCCGATGAGAACTCAGAGAAGTTGACAGTTTCTGTAGAATTCTACGGTGGAGACTGCACCGGATCGTCTTCCCAAACATTCAATTATTAGGCGCCTATTACTAAAGCATTGCTAAAGCCGGCCTTACATCAGATATATGATCTCTTGTATTTTGCAAATGGTTAGGTGCCTACTAAAGTGTCCAATTCAACAAGCAGAGGTATCTATTGGGCATGCTGGTATCATGCTACTCTTCTCATTTGTTTGGATACTAGCTAGGTTAGGGTTTATATTGTCCATTTGTCGATGATGGGTGCAAAGTTCTCTTTGCACCTTTGCTAGTACATATCATATAGTGCGTAGGGATTGGATTTTGATATTGCCAAAAGTATGTGAATGAGCTTGGTGGAAACTTAGATTAACACCACTTGCCAAGAGCATGTGTCATCAGTGACGGATCCAGAATAATAATAACACAGGAGCCTCATGCTATATGTATGTACCTATCAACTCATCTATCAATAATATAGTAGATAGTAATATGTTTTAAATTTTGTAACATCAATTAACTTCATGACAAAACTCAATGGTAAATAACTATTTGTTAGACAACTTATCAAAATTAAGAAACCAACTATTATTGAAGGATCTAGGGTGAATATGAGAACAAAATATGGTTAGCATCGGGAAAAAACATCTGGCCCTATTGCCTACAAAATAGATAACAAAACAATAAGTGAGTAAAATTTCAAGTAAAAGACAAGTAGAAGAATTACAGAATAATCGAATGAAGTGAAGCAAATCACATTTTATAGTTGATTTCGATGACTTCTCAAGTTTTGGAAGTGATCTATTATAGAATCATTGGTAACTCCCTCTATTTCACATTTCTCCATATAGCAGATCCAATGTGATTGTGTGAAGCTATTTTCATAATTTTCATGACTAAAAAGCATCTCTCAACTATAGCAGTGACGACAGGTAAAACTAGTGCTAACTTCAAAAGTCAGTAAACTAAAGGATAGCAAAAGTGACTCCTTGTCTCAACCATTACCTGAGAAAGTTCATTAATGGTCTCTATGTTGGAGAAGCTATCATCTACTCACACATCAGTAATCTAGAGGCGAAGATGATGGTTAAGATCCCTCAAATCCCCATAATTAAAATTATTGGGATAAAACTTAGTTAGCTTCATCAAATGGTCCAAATTAAAATCACATAATGATCCTCTTGGACTCAAAGAAGTTGAGCAAACATGCAATTCAGAAGTTACCTCATTGAAGCGACTATTGAACTCTTGAAGTAGCCAATCAAAAACAATATTGGAACAATCTACCTTGCAATGACGCTTATTGGTAATTTTAGTTTTTTGGTCGTGACTTCTTTGGATTTACATACACTTCTTCCATGTCCAATTTATGAAATATCATGCTTATCATAAAAAGGCATACGCCGCCTAGAACAAAGTCCCACCCATGTTGTCTAAGCTCACCCAAATGGCCTTTGGTTGATTTCACACATTTAATTGTATTCACAATATCTTAATCCTTCCGTGTAGAATTAATGACAAGGTGTTTGTGATTATTAAGATAATCAATATTAGATGCAAATAAAACACAAAGTCAAATGATTGAAAATATACAAGAAGACCCCATGCTTGACTTCTATTTGTGTTATCTCTATCTCCTTCCACAAATTCGCAATAAGCTCTATCTTTTGACTTACTATACTCAAGCCAACTGCCATAGTGTGGATGCATTTGTTGGCAAGGTGTATACCCGTCGTCCGCGATAGCTAGCAAAGTCTCTAGTAGTGGCCATAGCTAGACAAGGTGTGGAGGCAAGGGCGACAACGCCTGGACATGATACAATGGTGGCTACGACAAGAATTGAGTTTGCAGCCGACTGTGCAGAGGAAGTTTGATGCACTTGCGGTAGCAGACTTCACAAATAAGTATTCGGAAAGGATTAGTGATATATATATATATATATATATATATATATATATATATATATGTGTGTGTGTGTGTGTGTGTGTACTTACACACGAAAGTTACTCTTAGTATTAGTATGATATCTATATTAGTTAATCTATATTATGTGTGCTATCTATTATAGACTCCCTTGTTAGGAAGGCTCTAGGTTATATAAAGGAGACCTGTTGCTATTGAAGGAAGGCAATAAAGAATCTATGCAACAAACTCTCAGCCGCCACACCTCCATGGATCTGGAAGACAAGAAGAAGCTGAGTGATATCTGGCAGATGTTGGAGAAGATGAATTTGACCATTGAAAGGGTCAATAACCTGGAGAAGGTTGTTGACAGGATGCATGTCGAGACCCGAATATGTAAATTCGGACTCTCTGTATAAACTGCACTAGTCCAGGATAACGCTAGTGCACACAGTCAAACATAGATGTAATCACAACCATACACACGAATAAAATAAAAGAAAAACTCAAATATCAATAAATCTCAAAAGGTACGACCTTATAGTCAAACTTACAATAGACTAACCCGAAGAGCTTTAACAAAAAATGCGCAGCGGAAATTCAAAATAAATCGTAGTGGCCAATCGACAAGCCCACAGGCTATCGAGTGGAGAACAAAGCCTAATTCGTGAAGTCGTCGAAGTACTCTCCTTCTGGAACCTCCTGCTGGTGATACTCCTCTTCCTTAACTGAGCAACATTGGGCATAAAACTATGAGTACATTGGTACTCAGCAAGTCATTTGTAACAAATGAATTCAGTATAGTATGCAAGGCTTACCAAAGGAAAGCTGAAAGGTTAATTTGCATAAATGACAGTTGAAAGTAAATATAGTAAATAGATTGAAAGTGAACTTTAAGTAAAACAATAATAAATAAATAATTAAAAGAATTGTAATAAATCACTTATGGACCTCCCATCTATAAGCTAAACCAACCATTTATGGACCTCCCATCCATAAGCTAAACCAACAGTGAATTAACTGTTCACTGTCTAACTACAATCCACCAGTTTTCGGAAATAACTATACCTCGTGTGAAATCACCGAGCATTATCCATGACCGAGGACGCGGCTATTCGAATAGTTTTACACTCTGCAGAGGTTGCGCAACTGTACCCACACGATGTGATTAGCCTCGGCCTAAGGAAATCACAACAAGGCCTTTACAATGTTCATTTACAACTCAATCTGCCCGCTAGGATTTCGCATCACACCCCCCTCTTGCGCCACATGAAAATCAGCAACCATGTTCATCTCAATAGCAAGATTAAAGCTGAAACATCCCAAATTAATCAGCCAGGTCCATCCCATACTAGACATGTGGTTTGCACAGTAAAGCTCAGATCAATAACGCACAAAGTTAAGTCTTTACGTCTACCCAGGCAGATTACCACAGCCCTCAAAGTGCTCCAACTCTTACCCCTTTACTGCACGATCACTCGCCCGAGTGCAAAACCAGTTTTACATAACCACGCCAATGACACACCAATGCCATGGCCCAAATTTTAATAAACATGACACCAACCACAGTTACATATCTTATCAAGTCAAATTGATAGTTCACATGTGATGATAAACCCAATCGTAAATTAAGCGAGGCTAAGCATCTAATCGTACAACCCATGTGATAAATAATCTAACATCACTAGTATATTTCTCAACCTATGGTGACAATGGTATCATGGTATTCTAAATTATCAAGGAGAGATGAATTCAATTGGGACGATAACTACCAATACAAGGGTTTGAATAAAAATAGCGATGCAATGTAATTTAAAATAAAATAATAAAATAATAGATTACAAATTGAGTTCAACATGATCAAAGGACATGACTTACCTTGGTTATACTCAGCGAGGAACTCCTGGTCTTCGGGCGTAGATCCTGCTCCTCCGGAATTCGAATCTAACGAGAGAGAAAACGACTGAAATAAGAAAACACATAAAATGATAATAAAATGAACTCCAAAAATCATAAAACCAGAACCAAAAGCAAGAGCTTGATTTTAGATGAATTTAGAAAAAAGAACGGGGTCAATCGGAGCTAGGACGGAGGAGAACGGGCTCTCAGAAAATAAACCCTAAAGAAATTACAGAAAATCGGAAAAGCTACTATGCTGTGGACCGGGTATACGGTAGAGCAAGCCCACGGTGGACTCGGTCCACGTAACAGTGTATGCGGCCGACGGTGCTGACGCGGCGGATTAAGGCTGACGTGGCGCGTGCTGGTGCCGACACGTGGCGCGTGCTGACATGGCATGCTGACGTGGCTGCCATGTGGTACCGATGTAACATCCTAATTTTCAGAGCTTTTTATAACCTGAAATTTAAAAATTATTTTTTTGAAATTTTCTAAATTTAAATCAAGCTTAACTGAATTTTCAGAAATTTAAAAAAAGAAAGATTTAATATGATTAAGATAAACTTTAACATAAGCTAAAAATATTTTATTTGAGTCCCTTGTGTCACAAGAAATTTTCTGGTATTTTCTGAAATTAAATCAAGCTTCAAATGAATTTTTGAATTTTAAATTAATTTAATCTGAGTAAAATAAACATCAACATTAGTTAGAAATATTTTATTTGGATTCTTCATGTCTCAAGGAATTTTCTGGTATTTTTGGTGAATTTTTGGGATTTATTTGCTATTTTTTAGAGCTTTTGCAAGCTTATTTGAATTTCTGAAATAAAACAATTCGGGGATTAAACCTCAGCCGCCCGATCCTCTCTCTCTCCACGCGTTGGCCATCCGGCCTGTTCCTGCGCCGCCGCCGTACCCTTTTCCCACTCGCCGCCTCGGCCGCCCGATCCACCCCGCTGCCACGCGTCGCCATCCCCCACATCCGCGCCTCGCCCCGCTCCCCGCACCCCGCATCGTCCCGCGCCGTTGGATCTGCCACACGGTGGCACGAGCGCGGCCTCCCGCTCGATCCCGCACTCTCGCATCGCTCGCGCCCTTCGCCGCTCCGCGTCGCTCGATCGGCCCTCCCCTTCCACGCGTCGAGCATCCGCACTCGCGCCGCCGCGCCCGCGCGTTGCCCTAACCCTAGTCGCCGCCGCTGCCTCGCCCCCGCCGCCGGATCCGCCCGCGCCACGCGTATCCATCTCGAGCCGCCCGTGCCCACACCGCGCCCACGCCGCGTCGCGCTGTCTCGGATCGAGCCGCCTCGGTTCGCGTGTTAAAACCCCGCACTCGCCTCGGTTCGCGTGCACCCGCACGCCGCCGCTTCGCCGCCGCACCGCTGCCACCGGAGCCGTTACGCCGCCCGTCGTCTCCTTCCTCGCCCGCACCGCCGCCGAGCCGCCCATCGCCGCCGCCCCCCGCGCCACCGGTGCGACCCGCGCCAAGCCCGCCGCCAGCGTCGTCCTCGCCGCCGCCACAAGACGCCGCTCGCGCCGCCTCCACCTCTCGCGTCACCCATCGGCCGATTTCCAGTATGGGATGGACCTGGCTGATTAATTTGGGATATTTCAACTTTAATCTTGCCATTGAGAAGAACATGGTTGCTGATTTTCATGTGGCGCAAGGAGGGGTGTGATGCGAAACCCTAGCGAGCGGATTGAGTTGTAACTGAACATTGTAAAGGCCTTGTTGTAATTACTTTAAGCTGAGACTAATCACATCGTGTGGGTACAGTTGTGCAACCTCTGTAGAGTGTAAAACTATTCGAATAGTTGCGTCCTCGATCATGGACAATGCTCGATAATTTCACACGAGGGGTAGTTATTTCTGAAAACTTGTGGTTGGAAGTGGACAGGTGTTCGCTGTTGGTTTCAGCTTATGGATGGAAGGTCCATAAGTGGATGGCTTAGCTTATGGATGGGAGGCCCATAAGTGGTTTATTACAATTGCTTTGGTATTTATTTATTAATGTTTTATTTAAAGTTCGCTTTTTATCTACTTACAGTATTTACCTTTAAATGTCGTTTTATACAAATTAACCTTTCAGTCTTCCTTTGGTAAGCCTTGCTACTATATTGCATTCATTTGTTACAAACGACTTACTGAGTACCAATGTACTCACGGCTTTATGCCCAATATTGCTCAGTTGAGGAAGAGGAGAATCACCAACAGGAGGTTCCAGAAGGAGAGTACTTCGACGACTTCGCGGATTAGGCTTCGTTCTCCACTCGATAACCTGTGGGCTTGTCAATTGGTCACTACGCTTTATTTTGGATTTCCGCTGCTAGTTTTGTTAAACCCTTCAAGTTAATCTATTGTAAGCTTGACTATAAGGTCGTACATTTTGAGATTTATCGATATTTGAGCTTTTCCTTTATTTTATCGTGTATATGGTTGTGAAGACATCTATGTTTGACTGTGTGCACTAGCGTGATCCTGGGACTAATGCAGTATACACAGGGAGTCCGGATTTGCATATTCGGGTCTCGACAACCGAGAGCGGGTTTTGGTTATCGTGGCAGCTGACATGGCATAACACGTGGCTGCCACGTAGGCTAGGGCTGGCGTGGCTTACAACGTGGGTAGGGTTGACGTGGCTCGGGTGTGGGCAAGTGTAACATCCTGTTTTTCTGAGATTTTTAAAGCCTGGATTTTAAAAATGAATTTCCTGGAATTTTCTGAAATTAATTGAAGCTTCAAATGAATTTTTAAAGTTTTAAATGATTTAATATGATTAAAATAAACATTAACATAAGTGGAAAATATTTTATTTGTTTTCCTCGTGTCTCAAGGAATTTTCTCGTATTTTTGGTGAATTTTTGGGATTTATTTGCTATTTTCTAGAGCTTTTAGAAGTTTATTTGAATTTCGGAAAAAGAAAAGAAAAGGATTTAACCTCACCGCCCGATCACCTCTCTCCTCCACGCGTCACCCGATCCGCGCTCGCGCGCGCCAGACCTTTCCGCGCGCTTCGCTTCCTTCGCCGCCATCTCCGCTCGCGCCACGCGTCGCGCATCCATACTGACGCTGCAGCGGCACTGGGCCGCCTGCCGCCGCCGCGCGCGCTTCGCCCTCGGCCGCTGACGCGCGCGCCGCGCGGACACGTTCGCTCGCTCGCGCGCGCGAACCCTAACCCTAACCACGCCCGCCGTCGATTTTGCCGTGTGGCGCATCTCAGCCGTCTAACCCGTCCGCGCCGCGCCGCCGCCAGAATCGGATCGAACTCCTCGGTTCGCGCGTGGTAAAACGCGCGTTCATCCTCGGTTCGCGTGCATGCTCCGCCGAACCCTCGCCGCCGCCTCCGCTTCGCCCGCGCGCCGCGCGCTGCGCGAGCCGCTCCGCCGCCGCCCGTGCTGCGCGCCTCCGCTGCCGCCGAGGTCGCCGGAGCGGCAGCCGCCGCCGCGTCGCCGCCGCGTGAGCTTCCGCGCCGCTTCGCCGCGTCGCCTCCGTCGCCCTCGCCGCCGCCTCGCCTCGCCTCGCCTCGCCTGCGTCTGCGCCAGCCGCGCCCGCGACCGACGCCTCGCGGCGGCGCCGCCACGCCGCCGCCGATCCGCTCTCGCCCGCCACGCGTCGCCGCCGCCGCGCGATCCGCCGCCAAGGCACCACGCGCGCGCGCGCGACGCGGCAGCGCGGCGAGCCGCCACGCTGCCGCCAATCGCCGTCGCCGCCGCGCCGCGCCAGCGCAATCCCGCCGCTCGATCGGAGCCGAGGCTCGATCTGCCGCGTGTCCGCGTCCGCCGCCGGATCCGCCGACGCCGCCGCGCCGAGCCGCCAGCTTAGTTTAGCCCGTGGCAGCACCAGCGCGTGCCACGTCGGCCCCAGGCCACGTGGCATGACACGTGGCATGCCACGCGTCGGCGCCACGCCGCCGAGCCGCCCCGAGCCACGTGGCGCCACATCACCGCCACGCCAAGCGCTGTGCCACGCAGCGGCATAGATATGCCGCCGCGTCGCCAAGACGCCGCGCCACACCCGCGCGCCCCGTGCATCAAGATGCGTGGACCGAGTCCACGGTGGACTCGAATTTCGTGGACCGGTTCACAAGACAATAACTTTTCCGATTTTCCTGTATTAATTTTAGAATTAATTTTCCGGGAGCCCGTTCTCCTCCGTCCTAGCTCCGATTGACCCCGTTCTTTTTTCTAAATTTATCTAAAATCGAGCTCTAGCTGTTGGTTCTGGTTTTGTGAATTTTGGAGTTCATTTTGTTGTCATTTTATGTGTTTCTTTGTTTTCGGTCGCTTTCTCTCTCGTTAGATTCGATTCCGGAGGAGCGTGTTTCGCGCTGTAAGACCAGAGTACCCACGAGCATAACGAAGGCAAGTCGTGTCCCTTGATCATGTTGAACCTAATTTTGTAAACTGTTATTTAATTATTTTGCTTTAAATTACATTGCATTGCTATTTTTATTCAAACCTTTGCACAGGTAGTTATTGTCCCAATTGAATTTATACCTCCTTGACACTTTGGAATACCATGATGCCATTATCACCATAGGTTGGGAAATTTATTAGTGATGCTAGTTTATTTATCACATGGGTTGGTACGATTAGATTGCTTAGCCGGTTTATAATCACGTTTGATCTCATCGCACATGTTAAATTATTAATTTGACTTAATGATATATGAAACTGTGGTTGGTGCCACGTGTATTAAAATTTGTGCCACGTCATTGGTGTGACGTTGGCTTGGTTATACAAATTTGTTTTGCACTCGGGCGAGTGATCGTGCAAGAAAGGGGAAGTACATTGTACTTTGGGGATGTGGTAGTCTCGCCCGGGTAATGCTAAGGACTTAACTTTGTGCGCCATTGATCTGAGCTTAATCGTGCAAACCACATGTCTATTATGGGATGGACCTGGCTGATTAATTTATAATATTTTAATTCAATTCTGCCATTGTGATGGACATGGTTGCTGATTTCCATGTGGCGCAAGGGGGTGTGATGAAAACCCTAGCGGGCGGGATTGTATTGAGATAGAGCATTGTAAAGGCCTTGTTGTGATTTCCTTAGGCCTAGGCTAATCACATCGTGTGGGTACAGTTGTGCAACCTCTGCAGAGTGTAAAACTATTCGAATAGCCGCGTCCTCGGTCATGGACAGTGCTCGGGGATTTCACACGAGGGTTAGTATTTCATTTATAACTTGGTGGTTTATGTTGGGAGTAGACAGGTAGTCCACTGTTGGTCTAAACTTGTGAATTGGTGTTCATAAGTGGTTCTTATTTATTCCTTTGATTATCTATTGTTATTGTTTTCAGTTAACTTTCGCTTTCAAGTTATTTAATCTATTTCTTCAATAAATGCCTTTATGCAAATTAACCTTTCAGCCTTCCTTTGGTAAGCCTTGCATATTATATTACATTTATTGTTACAAACGACTTGCTGAGTACCAATGTACTCACGGCTTTACGCCTATGTTGCTCAGTTGAGGGAGAGGAGTACTATCAGCAGGAGGTTCCAGAAGGAGAGTTCTACGACGACTTCACGGATTAAGCTTCGTTCTCCACTCGATAGCCTGTGGCTTGTCGATTGGTCGCTACGATTTATTTTGGATTTTCGCTGCTATTTTGTTAAGCCCTTCCGGCTAGAGTTATTGTAAGCTTGGCCATAAGGTCGTACCCTTGATATTTTATCGATATTCGAGTTTCCCTTTATTATTGTCGTGTGTATGACTGTGATGACATCTATGTTCGATTGTGTGCACTAGCGTGATCTGGACTAGTGCGGTTTACAGAGAGACCGAGTTTGCATATTCGGTCTCGACAGAGATGGTATCGAGCCATATCGATCGTAGGACGAAGCCCTAGTTAAACTGGTCGATAGCCCAAAAATTTATTTTCTAAATCAAACCAACTAAACTTGATATTTAGTAATATCTTTATCTTCTTATCTCATTCTTAAGGATTCTTGTCTCTCGCCCCAACTCTTGAAAAATTTGTTTTCCTAAAGTTATAAACTGATCTTTCCTTTATAAATGCATTAGATGTCCCAAACTTCCTACAGACCCGACAGAGAATGGAGGTCACTTCTACGAAGTTCATTGCGGGCCTCGGATTTAAGAGATCGCCTGTCTACCTCACCAAGGATGAGAAGCAAAGGACAACGATCGGAGCATCTCCAAGCTATACTTCACCACCCGAGTCGGCAGCGGTGCTACATCACGCTTTCAAGAACACCGGTGCGGTGGGGAGATGTCAAGACAAGGAGTTGCGACAAAGCCATCCGTCGACTTTGCAAGCTATACAAGATCAACATGGCGGACTCGTCCGGAAGTTCAAGGAGCAAGACGGAGCCACCCGAGACTACTGAGCTGGCCCGGGAGGAGCCCCGACCACGCCGCAAGACCTCTACCGCCGCCTACACCGCCGAGCCCGAGAGGAGACGTCAGATCACCGGAGATCGTCGCGCTTACCTCGCCGGTTCACTCCAGCCTGATCGAGAGAGCGATCGCCGATCCGCAACTCGTGGGTTGTCTACGCGATTCCGAGGACGATAGCGCAGTACCCTATTTGTCGACCCGAGTGGGAGCCTTCAGAGTAGATAGTGCGAGTAGACACGTTGGATTTTATTTGCGCTGAGTGTGATGTGAGCTGCAAATATTGCCTTAAAAGCATTATATTGCGATCATGTCAATCATTTAATGGAGTTTATTTACATTCAGCTTAGTTAGCCTTATGGCTAAGTGTTTGTTTAGTTTAGGTTTCCATTAAGCAAAACCCCTTAGACGATTTACCTCTTATCTATGCTTTTCCTCTCGTCTTTTACCTTTGGTCATCAAGATTGTTTCCTTTTGAGCAAGATGGTTGATACCAGAACTCCTCCACCTGCAATCGGGAATCAGACTCAGAGAACAATCTTTGCGCGGCGGTGCCACCTACCTTGATCCCGCCTCGCCGCTTCTTGATGGTCCAGACTCGATGATGCGCACCATGATGCGGTATGCGAGACTATGATGCAATGACAAAGACCAGAGCGATACCACCACCAAAGACTCGTCGCAGACCAAACTATGCAGAGTTTATGAGGACGAGACCGCTGTTTTCTCCAATTCGTCTGAGCCTTTGAGGCCGACGATTGGGTCCGTTCACTTGAGAAGAAACCGAACTTGGCTCGCACCCACAGGAGAAGGTTTTGTATGCAAACATCGCCTGAGGGACCAAAGCAGCAGAGTGGTGGGAGAACCACTGTGTCGCCCATGAGAACCAAAGACAACATCACTTGAAGGAATTCGCCAAGGCATTCCATACCGCTCATGTCATGGATGGAGTGGTCGAGATGAAGAAGGATGAGTTTCGGGAGTTCCAGAGAGAAACTCGCCGCTGAGTGAATATCTCAATAAATTCACTCAGTTGGCTTCGCTGGCGCTGCAGGATGTAACGGCAGTCATGCAATACGAGAAGAGGTTCAAGAAAGGCTTGAACCCAGCTTTGAAGGTGCAAGTCGAGGCAACGACTATGCCGCCAGCAATTGGTGGATAAGGCCATTCTCATCGAGGAGAGTCGCCACGAGCTCGAGGAGTCTCGCAAGAGGAGGTTGATCCAGCAGGGATCACGCCACACCAGCCTCGAGGCCTCGCTTTGGTTCCTACCACCTGCACGAGTGCCACAAAGCAGCAGCAGCAGCGCCTTCGTGATTTCGACCCACTGCACACCGCGCCAGCTTTGGTCAGATGGCGTCTGGTGGTTCCGATGGACAGCAGCAGAAGAGCAATAATTCAGCAGCGTCCGTCACTTGCTTCAAGTGTCATGAGGTGGGACACTATGCTAGCAAGTGCCCTCAGAGGCAGGCCCCGACGCCAGTTCGCTTTGACTTGGGAGCCACACCCGGTCGTACTCCTACCCCAGGAGCAGGACGAGGAGCACCCCCGGCATCAGGACAGGCCAGCAGGACGCCGGTGGTGAGATGTCAGGTGAACCACGTCACCGCAGAGGATGCCTAGGCAGCACCAGACGTTGTGACGATGACGTTTCGTACATTCGCCTCCTGCCACCGTTTTATTTGATTCTGGAGCTTCGCATTCGTTTGTTTCTCGGAGTTTTGCTTTAAAGCAACAATTGAAAACTGTTGCTCTTGGATCTGTTCTTTTAATCCAATCCCCCGGATCCGAGTTGAGATCCAACCTAGGTTGTCCAGGAGTTAGGATAACCATTCAGGGAGTTGAGTTCAGGGACGACTTGATTTTGTTGGATATGCAGTCCCTAGATGTAATCTTGGGAATGGATTGGCTTCAAAAGCAGCAGGCAGTGTTAGACTGTGGGAGCAGAGCAGTGACCTTAACCAATTCAGACGGAGTTAAGGTGCGATTCGCAGCCAGTGAGTGTCAGCCAGAGCCAGTCATGATTTGCCAGAGTAAGGTAATCCAGTTGGAGGGTGTACCAGTTGTCAGAGAGTACCCCGACGTGTTTCCAGATGATCTTCCAGGTATGCCACCAGAGAGGGAAGTTGAGTTTCTGATTGAGCTTGTGCCAGGTACCGCTCCGATTTCCAAGAGACCCTATCGGATGCCAGCCAATGATTTAGCAGAGTTGAAGAAGCAAATTCAGGAGCTGCTGGATAAGGGTTACATCGACCGAGTTCGCCCCCGTGGGAGCGCCGTGTTGTTCGTCAAGAAAAAGGATGGTAGTCGCCGCATGTGTGTGGACTACAGAGCACTTAATGAGGTCACCGCTCAAAATAAGTACCCTCTGCCCGTGATCGATGACCGCTTGACCAGCTTAAGGGAGCAGGAGTGTTCTCCAAGATTGACTTGAGATCGATATCATCGATGAGGATACGCAGGAGGACGTACCAAGACAGCCTTCTCGACTGTTATGGTCTATACGAGTTCACAAAGTGATGTCATTTGGTTTGACCAATGCTCCAAAGATATTTCATGTATTTGATGAATAAGGTGTTTATGGAATATTTGGACAAGTTTGTCGTTGTGTTCATTGACGACATTTTGATATATTCCAAGATCGAGGAGGAACATCAGAGCACTTGAGATTAGCATTGCGTAAATTGAGAGATAATCAGTTGTATGCAAAGTTCAGCAAATGTGAGTTTTGGATGAAGAAAGTCGCTTTCTAGGGCATGTGTTGACAGCAGTATGAGTCGCAATGACCCAGTGAAAGTAAGTGATGTTTTGGATTGGCAATCACCCACTTCGCTTACCAGTCGTCGAGTTTTCTGGTATGGCAGATACTACCGTCGCTTTATTGAGGGATTTTCCAAAGGTGGCTGCACCCTCACGCAGCTTGCTCAAAAGGAAAAGAAATTCACTTGGGCGCGAGAATGTGAGAAAAGTTTTGAAACTTAAGGAGAGTTTGACCACAGCCCAGTGCTTGTGTTGCCTGATATAAACAAGGATTTTGAGATATTTTATATGCCTCGCGCAAAGGTTTGGGTTGTGTCTTGATGCAAGACAAGAGAGTGGTAGCCTATGCCTCACGCCATTGAGACCGCATGAGGAGAACTACCCTACCCATGATCTAGAGTTGGCACTAGTGCATGCTTTAAAGATTTGGCGCCATTATTTGATGGGTAACAGATGTGAGGTTTACACGGATCATAAGAGTCCAAATACATCTTTACCCAGTCCGAGCTTAACCTCAGCGGAGGAGGTGGTTAAAGCCGATAAAGGATTATAATGTGGGCATACATTATCATCCTGGGAAAGCTAATGTTGTTGCAGATGCCTTGAGCAGAAAGGTATACCGCAATTCGGTGATGGTTCGAGAGAGTCACTAGCTTTGCATGTGGAATTTCGTGCTTAGCCTTGAGTTGGTTGAGCAGGATTTTTGGCAGCTATGGAGATGCAAATTACTTTGATGGTCGATTCGCGGTGCTCGGTCGTAAGATGAGTCATTTCAATGGATCGTAAAGAACTTAAGTGAAGGTAAAGAGTCGAATTTTCAGTAGATGACCAGGGAACCTTGTGGTTCAAGCAGCGTTTGTGTGTGCCCAATAAGCAAGAGCTAAAGGATGTGTTGTTAAAAGAGGCTCATGAGTCGTCAGATTCGATTCATCCAGCAGTACCAAGATGTACCAGGACATTAAGGATAAGTATTGGTGGCCAAGCATGAAGCGTGAGATCGCTGAGTATGTAGCCCTTTGTGATGTTTGTCAGAGAGTAAAGGCAGAGCACCAGAGACCTGCAGGTTTGCTACAGCCATTGAAAGTCCCCGAGTGGAAGTGGGAAGAAATTGGTATGGACTTCATAGTCGGTATGCCTAAGACCAAAGAGGGTTATGATTCGATTTGGGTCATTGTGGATCGATTGACCAAGGTTGCTCATTTTATTCCAGTTAAGACGACTTACAGTGGTGACAGATTGGCAGAGCTATATATGTCCAGAATTGTCAGTTTGCATGGTGTGCCCAAGAAGATTGTGTCAGATCGTGGATCGCAGTTCACCTCCCGGTTTTGGGGTAGTTTCCATAAGGCTATGGGAACTCACCTGAATTTTAGTACAGCATATCACCCCCAGACAGATGGTCAGACAGAGCGAGTTAATCAGATTCTGGAGGACATGTTGAGAGCCTGTGTGCTTGATCATGGGTCTAAGTGGGACAGTTGTTTACCTTTTGCAGAGTTCTCATACAACAACGCTTATCGTGCGGCTTGCGATGTCACCGCTTGAGGCATTGTATGGCAGAAATGCAGAACCCTCTCAATTGGAAAGAGACGGGGAAGGTCGTTTTTGGCCCGCATCGCTTGAAAGAAGTCGAGGATAAGGTCCGCTTGATACAGATGGTTGAAAACCGCCCAAGCCGCATGTAAGAGTTATGCAGATACCGCACGCCAAGAGCCGAGTTTTGAGCCGACGATTTTGTGTATCTTAGGATCACACCATTCAAGGGTGTGAAGTGGTTTCAGCTAAAAGGGAAGCTTGCACCGAGATATGTTGGTCCGCTCAGATTCTCAAATGCAGGGAGAGGTTGCTTATCGCTTGAGCTACTCGCGTCCTTGATGGGGTACATGACGCCTTTCATGTGTCCCACCAAGAAGTGCTCGCGCATACCGCAGGAGGTTGTACCGCTTGAGGCCGTTGACTGCAGGAGGATCTGTCGCACAAAGAGCACCAACCAAAATCTTGGAAGTGTCGAGCGAGTCACCCTAATAAAGTGGTCCGTTTTGCAAAGTCCAGTGGAGCAACCATTCCGAGGAGGAAGCCACCTGGAGCGCGAGGAGGATCTCGAGCGGAGTTCCTAACCTATTCTCTTAGTTGGCCCGCATCTCGGGTAGATCTCGTTAAGGGGGTAAGGTTTGTAACATCCTGCTTTTTCCGAGATTTTTAAAGCTGGATTTTAAAAATGAATTTCTGAATTTTCTGAAATTAATTGAAGCTTTAAATGAATTTTTAAAGTTTTAAATGATTTAATATGATTAAAATAAATATTAACATAAGTGAAAAATATTTTATTTGTGTTCCTCAGTCTCAAGGAATTTTCTGGTATTTTTGGTGAATTTTGGGATTTATTTGCTATTTTCTAGAGCTTTTAGAAGTTTATTTGAATTTCTGGAAAAGAAAAGAAAAGGATTTAACCTCACCGCCCGATCACCCTCTCTCCTCCACGCGTCACCCGATCCGCGCGCCGCGCGCCGCAGACCTTTTCCCGCACGCCCGCTCGCCGCCGCTCGATCCGCTCGCGCACGCGTCGTCGCATTCATACTGACGCGCCAGCTGGCGGCACCAACGCCGTCGCCGCCAGCGCCCCGCTCGCCGCCGGCGCTCGATCGCGCGCGCGCGATCACGCCTTCGCTCCCAGCGCAAGCGCGAACCTAACCCTAACCCTAACCACGCCCGCCGTCCGATCTTGCCGCGTGGCGCATCCTAGCCGTCCTAACCCGTCCGCGCGCGTCGCCAGAATCGGATCGAACTCCTCGGTTCGCGTGATAAAACGCGCGTTCATCCTCGGTTCGCGTGCACGCCCGCCAACCCTCGCCGCCCTCCGCGCTCGCCCTCGCGCCCGCGCAGAGCCGCTCCGCGCCGCCGCAGCCGCGCCGCTGCCGCTCGAGGTCGCCGGAGCGCGGCCGCCGCCGCCGCCGCGGTGAGCTTCCCGCACCGCTCGCCGCGTCGCCTGCCGCCGCCGCCGCCCTCGCCTCGCCTCGGCGTCTGCGCCGCGCGCGACGCGACCGCCGCCTCGCGGCGCCGCCACGCGTCGCGGTCCGCCTCGCGCGCCGCCACGCGCCGCCCTACCGCGCGATCCGCCCCTCGCCAAGCGCACCAGCGCCGCGCCATGCGCGCAGCGCGGCGAGCCGCCACGCGCCGCCAATCGCCGCGCGCGCGCCGCGCGCCGCAATCCTCGCCGCCGCCGGATCTGTCCGCGTGTCGCGTCCCGCTGCCGGATCCCGCCGACGCCGCCGCGCTCGAGCCGCTACCAGCTAACCACGTGGCGGCACCAGCCAGCGTGCCACGCCAGCCCTAGGCCACGTGGCATGACACGTGGTATGCCACGCGGCGCCACGCCGGCCGAGCCGCCCCGAGCCACGTGGCGAGCCACGCCACCGCCACGCCGGCGTGTGCCACGTGGCGGCAGATATGCCGCCGCGTCGCCGCGCCCCGCCGCGTCGACCCGCGCCCCCGTGCATCATTACGTGGACCGAGTCCACGGTGGACTCGGAATTTCGTGGACCGGGTTCACAAAGACAAGAACTTTTCCGATTTTTCCGTATTAATTTTAGAATTAATTTTCCGGGAGCCCGTTCTCCTCCGTCCTAGCTCCGATTGACCCCGTTCGTTTTTCTAAATTCATCTAAAATCGAGCTCTAGCTGTTGGTTCTGGTTTTGTGAATTTTGGAGTTCATTTTCTTGTCATTTTATGTGTTTCTTTGTTTTGGTCGCTTTTCTCTCGTTAGATTCGGATTCCGAGGAGCGTGTTTCGCGCGTAAGACCGTGAGTACCCACTGAGCATAACGAAGGCAAGTCGTGTTCCTTGATCATGTTGAACCTAATTTTGCAAACTATTATTTAATTATTTTGCTTTAAATTACATTGCATTGTTATTTTTATTCAAACCTTTGCACAGGTAGTTATTGTCCCAATTGAATTTATACCTCCTTGACACTTTGGAATACCATGATGCCATTGTCACCATAGGTTGGGAAATTTATTAGTGATGCTAGTTTATTTATCACATGGGTTGGTACGATTAGATTGCTTAGCCGGTTTATAATCACGTTCGATCTCATCGCACATGTTAAATTATTAATTTGACTTAATGATATATGGAACTGTGGTTGGTGCCACGTGTATTAAAATTTGTGCCACGTCATTGGTGTGACGTTGGTTTGGTTATACAAATTTGTTTTGCACTCGGGCGAGTGATCGTGCAGTAAAGGGGGAAGTACAGTTGTACTTTGGGGGATGTGGTAGTCTCGCCCGGGTAATGCTAAGGACTTAACTTTGTGCGCCATTGATCTGAGCTTAATCGTGCAAACCACATGTCTATTATGGGATGGACCTGGCTGATTAATTTGTAATATTTTAATTCAATTCTGCCATTATGATGGACATGGTTGCTGATTTCCATGTGACGCAAGGGGGGGTGTGATGCGAAACCCTAGCGGGCAGGATTGTATTGAGATAGAGCATTGTAAAGGCCTTGTTGTGATTTCCTTAGGCCTAGGCTAATCACATCGTGTGGGTACAGTTGTGCAACCTCTGCAGAGTGTAAAACTATTCGAATAGCCGCGTCCTCGGTCATGGACAGTGCTCGGGGATTTCACACGAGGGTTAGTGTTTTATTTATAACTTGGTGGTTTATGTTGGGAGTAGACAGGTAGTCCACTGTTGGTCTAAACTTGTGAATTGGTGTTCATAAGTGGTTCTTGTTTATTCCTTTGATTATCTATTGTTATTGTTTTCAGTTAACTTTAGCTTTCAAGTTATTTAATCTATTTCTTCAATAAATGCCTTTATGCAAATTAACCTTTCAGCCTTCCTTTGGTAAGCCTTGCATATTATATTGCATTTATTGTTACAAACGACTTGCTGAGTACCAATGTACTCACGGCTTACGCCTATGTTGCTCGATTGAGGGAGAGGAGTACTATCGCCAGGAGGTTCCGAATGGAGAGTTCTACGACGACTTCACGGATTAGGCTTCGTTCTCCACTCGATAGCTTTGTGGTTTGTCGATTGGTCGCTACGATTTATTTTGGATTTTCGCGCTATTTTGTTAAGCCCTTCCGGCTAGAGTTATTGTAAGCTTGGCCATAAGGTCGTACCCTTGATATTTTATCGATATTCGAGTTTCCCTTTATTATTGTCGTGTGTATGACTGTGATGACATCTATGTTCGACTGTGTGCACTAGCGTGATCCTGGACTAGTGCAGTTTACACAGAGAGACCGAGTTTGCATATTCGGGTCTCGACAGCAAGGGCGGCGGCGCGGGATCGGGCAGCTGAGAATTGGCCACGTGGGCGCATCTAGTCCGTAGATCCAGATTTGAGGTGACGGCTGTGATGCGTGGGCGCAGGGACCGGGGTCGGGCGCGCGGATCGAGGAGGGGCTCTGGCGGTCGCGTCTAGTGGTGCGCAGGAGATGCGGCGAAGGCGGCGCGAATGCATGGGGTCCGGCGGCGATGGCAGGGTCCGGAGGTACGGTGGCGGTGGCGGCTGGAGTTCGACGCGGCGGCGGCCGGTTTGGGGTGCGGCGGAGGGAGGCGACGACGGCGGCGGACCTCATCGGGGACGACGAGGAGGGGGTTCGTGGCAGGGAGGGACGGCGGCGACGGCGCTCACCCGCGGGGATGGTTGTCGGCGGAGATCGGCGGCTCCGGGGACGCGGCGGTGAGCGGAGTCCGGCGACGAGGACAGTGGCGCAAGGTGAGGGGAGGCAAGGGCAGCGGCGGCGTGCACGAACCGAGGTGGCGACGGCTCTTTAAAGTGCGCAATCCAAGGTCGCACCCAGGACGAACTCGGCGCGGGGAGTCTGCAACAAAGACGACAGCCCTCGTCGCGACGCGTGGCGGATGGATGACATCGGACGGCCGAGCGGGCGGTGTCCAGATGGGGCATGGCGGGAAGGGGGGCCGCTGGATCGGGGATGCGTGGCGGCCGAGGGGATCCAGCGGCTAGGAGCGGGCGGGCGCGCGGGCGGCTAGGGTTAGGGCATCGCGCGGGCGCGGTTGCAGGGATGGCTGCTGCGTGCCGCACAGGAAGATCAGTGGCGGGGAGCGAGCGTGGGGGCGGGAGCGAGGGCGCGGGCCGGGTCGGGCTGAGGAGGACGCGCGGCGCGGGGCGACGGCAACACGTGGCGAGGTGGGCCGAGTGGGCTCGGCCGAGTGGCAAGGTGGCCCGTCGCCCGAACCCTAGCCGCCGCTCTCTCGCCTCGCGCCGCCGTCTCAGAGCCGCGCGCCGCCGCCGCCTGTGCATCCCCTGCCTCTTCCGACGCTGCCGGAGCCGTCGCCGACCTCGTCCTCGTCGCTGAGACCCCGCGCCTCGTCGCTGAGCCCCCGCGCTGTCCCTCGTTGCCCGAGTCGCCTCTCGTCGCCGCAGTTGTCGCGCGATCGCCAGACCTCACGCGCCTGCGTCCCACCTCGGTTCCCGCACCCACGCCCTCGCGACCCCGCCCGCGCCCGCGTCTGCACGACACTTCACGCGGCGCGCCAGGCCACGCGTCAGTCATCGGCCACCATCCCGCCTCTGGTCCGCTCAATCGCCGCTGCACACCTAGATCCGAGCGGACGGATCCGATCGCGCCACAAGGTACGATCTCGCCCGCCGATCCCCGCGCGCCGCGCGGCGAAAGCAAGGCTCGGCCCTACCCACGTGGCTAGCAACGTCAGCCCTAGGTCCACGTGGCATGCCACGTGTCCGCCACGTCAGCAGTAGTCAGCCCCCCCCCCCAGGTGCCACGTGGCAGCCACGTCAGCATGTGCCACGTGTCGGTACCAGCACGCGCCACGTCAGCCCTAATCTGCCGTGTCAGCACCGCCGCCCATGCGCACTATTTCATGCACCAGGTTCACCGTGGACCGGCTCTCTCGTGGACCGAGTTCACACCACAGTGCACTTTTTGATTTTTAGGGTTTTTCTTTTGGAGTTATTTTTCGAGAGCCCGTTATCCTCCGTCCTAGCTCCGATTGACCCCGTTATTTTTTCTAAATTCATCTAAAATCGAGTTCTAGCTTTTGGTTCTGGTTTCATGATTTTTGGAGTTCATTTGCTTATCATTTTATGCATTTTTCTTGTTTCGATCGTTTTCTCCCTCGTTAAATTCCGATTCCAGAGGAGCAGGAGCTGCGCCCGAAGACCAAGAGTACCTCGCTGAGCATAACCAAAGCAAGTTGTGTCCTTTGATCATGTTGAATCCCGTTTGTAATCTATTATTTAATTATTTTGTTTTAAATTAAATTGCATCGCTATTTTATATAAACCTTTGGATTGGTAGTTATTGCCCCAACCGTTTACATTCCTCCTTGATAACTTTGAACACCATGATACCATTGTCAAAATAGGATTAGGTAATTTAATAGTGATGCTATGTTAATTGTCACATGGATTGGTATGATAGAATGCTTAGCTTTGTTTATAGTTTCGAATGGTTTCATCATCACATGTAAATTATTAATTTGACTTAATGAGATATGAAACAGTGGTTGGTGCTACGTTTATTAAAATTTGTGCCATGATATTGGTGTGTCATTGGCATGGTTATACAAACTTGGTTTTCACTTGGGCGAGTGATCGTGTAATAAAGGGGGAAGTGCAGGTTCACTTCGGGGGATATGGTAGCCTCGCCTGGGTAGAATTAAGAACTTAACTTTGTGCGCCATTGAACTGAACTTAATCGTGCAAACCACATGTCTAGTATGGAATAGACCTGACTGATTAATTTGTAATATTTCAATTTCGATTCTGCCATTGTGATGAATATGGTTACTAATTTCCATGTGGCGCAAGGGGGGTGTGATGCAAAACCCTAGCGGGCAGGATTGGGTTGAGGTAGAGCATTGTAAAGGCCTTGTTGTGATTTCTTTAGGCCGAGGCTAATCACATCGTGTGGGTACAGTTGTGCAACCTCTGCAGAGTGTCAAACTATTCGAATAGCCGCGTCCTCAGTTATGGATAATGTTCGGTGATTTCACACGAGGGGTGGTGATTTCAGTATAAACTTGGCGGTTTATGTTGGAAGTGAACAGGTAGTTCACTGTCGTTTCAGCTTGTGAATGGGATGTTCACAAGTGGCTTATTTTCATTCCTTTGATTATTTATTATTATCGTTTTCGTTTAAAGTTCGCTTTCAATCTATTTAGCATATTTACTGTGAAATGTATTTTATGCAAATTAACCTTTCAGCCTTCCATTGGTAAGCCTTGCATACTATATTGCATTCATTTGTTACAAACGACTTGCTGATTACCAATGTACTCACGGCCTTACGCCTATGTTGCTCAGTTGAGGACGAGGAGTATTATCAGCAGGAGGTTCCAGAAGGAGAGTACTTCGACGACTTCACAGATTAAGCTTCGTTCTCCACTCGATAGCCTGTGGGCTTGTCGATTGGCCGCTACGCTTTATTTTGGGTTTCCGCTGCTAGTTTTAAGCCCTTCCGGCTAGAGATGTTGTAAGCTTGGCCATAAGGTCGTACCTTTGAGTTTTATCGATATTTGAGTTTTCCCTTTATTTTATCGTGTGTATGGTTGTGATTACATCTATGTTTGACTGTGTGCACTAGCGTGATCCTGGACTACTTATACCTTTGTCTTGGACCATATTAACCCTCATATTGACCTTTAGCATGCATGTCATATTCGTCACTAGGACTAAACCTTTCAAACACTCCATAAACATGTTAATCCCGTATTCACAAATTATCATAAATTATCAAAACTATTTTTAGAAGTCTAGATGCTTTCACCTGGGTGAACTCATCCATCTTCGGTGTACGGGAATAGTGGAGGAGCACCAAGAGCGCTTTCTATCTTTCTTATGTCGATGCGATGAGATGACGGAGAAGCAACAGGAGCAATTTTTATGAGTGGCCTTCGGAATCCTTAACAGACCAATGTCGAGCTCCAAAATCTGTCCACCCTTGAGATGGCCATGAGTCTTGCACACGCTTATGAGAGGTGACTGGAGAATGTCGAAGATGAAGAGGGCAAACCAATAGTGAGGCAGATGGCTCCTAGTAGGCCGACCCTTCTCAGCCATGGATCCATCATCACCCAGTCGTGATGGCTAAAGGCTCGCAGGCAAGGGCATCACCCATGTCCAAGCCGATAGTAGCAGCAGCAGATATAGCCACTAAAGCACCAACCTCTCGATTTTGATGCCTCACTAGAGAGGAGATGGTAGAAAGAAGGATGAAGGGGCTGTGTTTCAGCTGTCTGGAGAAGTTTTCCAAGGATCATGCCAGCAAGTGTACAATGAAGGGGATTTAATTGTTGGAATTGGATGAAGGAGACGAGGCTGATGGTTCCTATGATGATAACATTGAAATATCCTTGCATGCTCTCACAGATATCCACGCAGGAAAGACAATGTAGTTGACAGTCTCAGTTCATGGTCAAGAGTGGTAGGCTCTTGTGGACTCCAGTTCCACACACAATTTTGTGGTGGAGGACACAGCACACCAACTGGATTTGTAGCCGGTAGTCAGCCGACTCATTGCAGTCACCATGGCGAATGGGGAGAGAGTGGCCAGTACGGGTCTCTTCACTGGAGTCCAAATTTAGATTGGGGAAGAAACATTTGTGACATATGTCTATGTTATTCCACTCACCGAGTTTGATATGGTGTTGGGCATTCAGTGGCTGCGGACTCTTGGTCCTATCATATGGGACTTTGAGCGCCTGACAATGTCATTTTGGTACCTTGATCACAGGGTAACTTGGAGTGGTTTGACGGCAGTAGAGGGTCAGGTCCAAGTGCTTATGACGGGACAATATGACCACATGACTGCACTCTTTGATGAGTTCATGAATGTTTTTGAGGAACTAAGAGGGCTGCCACCACAGTGGCATTGTGACCACCACATCCATCTGCACCCCAATTCCGAGCCAATGGCGATCTGACCTTACCATTACCCCCAATTGCTGAAAGGAAATTGAGCACCAATGTGACGAGATGCTCGCCCAAGGCATAATTCGGGACAACACCTCGGCTTTCTCCTCACCGGTTCTCATGGTCTATAAGAAGGATAATTCATGACATTTTTGCGTGGATTTTCAAGTGCTTAATGACAAGACAATCAAGCATAAATTTCTAATTCTGGTGGTTGATGAACTCCTTGACAAACTCAAGGGTGCTTGCTTCTTCACCAAGCTCGACCTCCACAGTGCATATCACCAAGTTTACATGCACTCGTCAGATATCGAGAAGATAGCTTTTCGCACTCACCGAGGCCATTATAAGTTCATCGTCATGCCCTTTGACTTGACTAATGCACCGGCAACCTTCCAAACTTGCCGTGACCTGAATACGCAAATCCGGACTCTCTATGTATACTGCACTAGTCCAGAATTACGCTAGTGTACACAGTGTAAATATAAACGAAATATCAACCATATACATGATTAATAAAGGAAAAAAACTTAACTATTAATAATTATCAGAGTACGACCTTATGGCTAAACTTACAAATTACAAGCCTAAAGGGCTTACAAAACTAGCAGCGGAAAGCAAAAATAAGCATGGTAGCCATTTATCATGCCCACAGGCAATCGACTGGAGAGCGATATCCTAATCCGCGAAGTCATCGAAATATCCTCCTTCTGGTACCTCCTACTGATATTATTCCTCCTCTTCAACTGAGCAACAGTAGGCATAAAGTCATGAGTACATTGGTACTCAGCAAGTCATTTGTAACAAAAACGCAATAAAGTATGTAAGACTTACCAATAGATGGCTGAAAGATTATTTTGCAGAAAACAATATTTAAAGTAAATACAATAAATAGATTGAAAGTGATTTTTAAAGAAAATGATAATAAATAATTATCCAAAGGAATTACATGAACAACAAGTGAACTAACAGTCCACCCAACGAACCACTTGTGAACTAACCATTCACGAATTAAACCACCAGTGAACTAACCATTCACTTTCCAAGGTTAACCAAACTAAATTTTTATAAAATATCTACCCTTCGTGTGAAATCACTAAGCATTGTCCATAACCGGGGACACAGCAATTCAAATAGTTTGACACTCTGCAGAGGATGCACAACTGTACCCGTATGATATGACCATCTTGTAATATCACTGGTATAATATGCTTTCTTTGGCATGCCGACCAAGAGGATCACAACAAGGCTTTTACAATGCTCAATCATAACTCAATTTCGCTCGCTAAGGTTTTGCTATCGAGTATGTTAACCACCTAATCGATAGTTGCCCTCTCATACGCCTCATGAAAATCATCAACTATTTTTAACTCAATGGCGAAATTGAAATTGAAATTAAAATATCATAAATTAATCAGCCAGATCTATCCCATACTAGACATGTAGTTTGCACGGTAAGACTCGGATCAATAGTGCACAAAGTTAAGTTTTTAAACATTACCCAGACGAGATATCCACATCTCTCGAGGTGAATCCACAATTCCCCCTTTACTACAAGATTACTCACCTAAGTGAAAACCAATTTTGTATAACCAATAACAATGACACACCAATGTCATGGTACTCAAATTTTTATAACTATGGTTACAACCATGATTCAATATATTATTAAATCAAATTAACTAATTGATCACATGTGATGATGAGCCCAACGTAACTATAAACATGGCTAAACAAATTGATTATATAACCTATGTGACAACTAGTATGGTATCACTAAATAATTTGTTATCCTATGATAACAATGGAATCATGACATTCAAGTTATCAAGGTGGGATTAATTAAGCTGGACAATAACTACCAGGTACAAAGGTTTTGTATTAAAATAGCAATGCATGATAATTTAAAATAAAATAAATAAATAATAGATTTAAAAATTAGGTTCAACATGATCAAAGGACATGACTTGCCTTCGCCTTGCATAGTTAATTGCTCTTGATCTTCAAATATTGCTTTAGCTCCATCGAACACATGATCTAATGAGAGAGAAAATATGAAGCACAAAATAAATTCAAATAAAATGCAAATGAACTCCAAAACTTTAAAACTGGAACCAAAAGAAAGAGCTCAATTTTAGATAAATTTAGAAAAAAAGAATGGGATCAAACGGATCTAGGTTGGAGGAAAACGGGCTCTTGAAAAATTAAATTTAAAAAAATATTGGAAAATAAGATATTCTACAGTGTTGTGGACCTGGTGCATAGAAAGGCTAGCCTACGGTGGACTCGTTGCATGCAACAGTGCATAGTGCATGGCTCGGATGATATGGCTGCTGACTGGACAACTAGGGTTGACGTGGTAGTGATGCAGCAAGCTGACGTGGCACTAGGATGGCTCGGTTGGCTGACGTGGCATCCACATGGTACGACACATGACAATTCACGTAGGATCAGGGCTTACGTGGTTGCTAAGATGGTGGCTAACTCGGCTACTGACTCAGCCAAGGATGATCAGACTGTCCGAACAATGACAACGATCGAACGGTTGAGGAGTGAGGACGATTGGATGGTCCAACGACGAACAGACGGCCGGGGACGATTAGACCGGCCGAAGATGTTCGGACCGACCGAAGGGGTGACGATGATCGGACAGCCTAACGACGATCAGACTATGATTGGACGGTTCGGAGGTGAAGTGATGTTCGGACGGGCGAAGAGAGTGACGTGTGGTGCTTGGTAATTGGCTGCTGAATGCGAAGTGGCAGTGTCTCTTCATCCAGGCAAACGGCTCGATGCACACATGGAATGAGGCGTCAGTGGCTGGGGACCAAGGAGCGGTCGCGACGGGGCTGTGCGGCAAACAATGGCGGGAAAAGAGGTGGTGGCAGTGTCTCGGTAACTCACCGGTGGTGACTAAATGTTGTCGTCGGAGATGAGGATGGCCGGCGGGGTGGAATGGTGGAGTGGTGGATGAACCGGAGGAAGACAACAGCGGTGATGAACTCCGTGAGACGATTTAAGATAGGCAGCCTAACGGTGGACTTCGGCGGTGGGATTTTAAGATCAAGGATAACTGGCTAGAGGGGGTGAATAGGAGGTTATAAAATTCTTGCCTTTTAAAAACAGATTATAACAATTTATCACTAGGCAAATATACTAAATGAACTTAACCTATTCAATTCTAGTAATCTTAAGACACCACTCCAAATAGAGATTGCAATAAACTACAAGCACAATAATATATGGCAATTAGAAAGCTACAAATGTAATCACTAAAAGAGATAAGAAATAACCACAAGTGGACACACGATGTTTTTCCTATAGTATCGAAGACTTGTCGGTCATGCTATCAAGCTACTTTATATAATCCCTCTTAATAATACGGCGACTATCCTATAATTCGGTCTTCCAACCTTTCTCCTAAGACCGGTAAAACATAAAAGAGATCCTATATTTTATGTACCTTGTTTTTGATCCATCTTGATGTCCATTTCGCATGCAACTTGTTTTTGTCCTTCGCATACTTATGAGATTTTGCTTATTCAATCCTCAACACACATATTAGTCTCATATTCATAAATCGTCATTAATTACCAAAACTAAATTTTCGGGGCCTAGATGCTTTCAATCTCCTCCTTTTTGGTAATTGATGACAACACTCGAATTTTAAGTGAGGTAAAGAATGATTTGGAATATACCATTTGTATGAGAACAAGTTGCATATTCTATTTTGACTTTTAAAAGAGTAATTGAATTTTTTTTTCACAAGAAGTTAAGTAATTCAATTTCTCTTAAAGTCGATTTTGGACAACACCCCCTAAATATGTGCATAGATGAAACGAGATACAATTTGCACATATGAACAATAATATTTTGTGGGGCTTTTAAATGATGAACTTCAAGGGAGTACATAATTTGCAAACAACAAAATGCACTTGAAGATCAAGGAGGCATTAATAATCATAAAAGAGCTTGATATTGCATAAAGTTTATGAGCATAAAATGACATTACATCACATAGTTCATCACACATAAATATAAATGATAAACATTACATGGTTCATTACACCATAGTTCATTACATAATACAAATTAACACTTGGAGCAAAAGCAAAACATTCTTCTTCTTTTTCTTCTCCCCTTCTTCTCCGTAACTTCTCCCCCTTTGGCATCAAAATACCAAAAAGGGTTACTCCTGTGGTCCTTGAGGAGAAGAGGCACGGCAGCGACAGCGTACATACAGGACGGGAGCAACTGTACCCTCAAGGGCAGTCATGTGGTCTCCAAGAGAGGAGACGACAGTCGTCATAGAAGAGACGTTTTCAATCAGGGAGACATTGTCGATCAAGGAGGTCATGTTGTCAGTTAGGGTAGACATGCTACCGTCAAGACATAGGACAGCAGAGTAGATCTTGGAGAGTGTGACCTCGTCCTCGTCCTGTTGCCTAGAAGAAGACACTCTTGAACGCGCTCTGGGGCGCGGAGGCACGGGAATTGGGGGTCCCTCCCTTGGCTTGTAGGGCTTGTGCACTCCACCCAGCCCTCTTCTGAAAGATCCAGTCTTATGAATGATTAGGGCCATGATATAAGGTGTATAGTTAATCCTTCTGACCCTATCGTTCTTCGTCGCAGCCATCTCTTTAATAATGAGATTGATTACATCAAACTTTGTCCCAATCATGATGTAGTCAATCACATTCCATGCATGTCCTTGGATGGTATCAAAGTTGCCGCTTTTGGGAAGAATAGTATGATTGATAATCTAATTGACCAAGCTTGGAACGGGAAGAAGTCCATGGAGTTTGCCTGCCACATATTTCACAGACTGATCATAGTACTCAGTGCTTTGGACAATGGGAAGTACCAGTCTATCAAAGACTTTCTCATATACACTTGAGAATGTGTTCAGAGCTACTTCAAATTCTTGTTTGTTTGAGTCCAAGTATCGGTCCCCCGTCATCCAAGACAAGTGCTCAAAATTTGGAGATATATAAAGAGTGGCATAGAACTATCTGATTACCTCCTTATTGTAATCCGATTTGAGGGACACAACATGATGAATTCCCACCCTCTAGAATAGGCGAAAAGTGCCCTCAAACTTGTCCATGTCGTCCAAGTGATCCCAATCTAACCTCTAGAACAGGCGAAAAGTGCCCTCAAACTTGTCCATGCCGTCCAAGTGATCCCAATCTATGTACTTATGATCCGCAAATTGCTTGTTGGGATAATAAATTTCCTCACAAACTTGCTGCTGGAACTTGGTATGAAATCTTGGATTATCACTATTTCTTGGGAGCACGAATTGATTATGGTGCCTGAGGATGGTGTAATCATCACTGGTCATGCGTAAGATATCCCAGCGCTCATTGTCAATTGGTGCAATTTCTTCATCAGCTGCCTCAGGAACTGGACTTCTGGAGGGAACTGTTCATTGGGTCGGATGAACAGTAGTGGGCTCGGCCTATTTCTGTTTTAGGATTTTTTGGGATTTTTTCTATTTTAGATATTCAAATAAAATCAAAAGAGCTCTAGAAAAATAGTAAATAAAACTGAAAAATTCACAGAAACTTCCAAAAAAATTCCTTGAGACACAAGAAACCCAAATAAAATATTTTTAGCAAATATTAATGTTTATATTGGTCATATTAAATCCTTTTAATGATTAAAAAATTTAATTTAAGCTTGTATTAAATCCAGATAATTCCAAATGGTGAATTTTATTTTAGAAGCTTCAAAAAGGCTCTGAAAATCAGGATGTTACAAAACTCTTATGAATGATATTCTTAAACCATTTCTCCGTTACTTTGTGCTTGTCTTATTTGATGACATTTTGGTCTATAGTCCTACATGGGCATAGCATCTTCAACATGTTTGGGTCGTTCTTCAGTTGCTATGCCACCATCAAGTGGTTCACAAATGCTCCAGTGTCAATAAAGGAGACCTGTTGCTATTGAAGGAAAGCAATAAAGAATCTATTAAGCAAACTCTCAGCTGGATCAGAGCCCTAGCCTTAAGGGTTAGGGGTGATCTTTGCCATCCTATCTTCCCTCCCTATTCGACCACATCAACTTGGTATCAGAACCTCTCTGCCGCCACACCTCCATTGATCCTATGCGGCTAGGCCACACCATGCTAGCTGGGGTGCACCGCATGCTAGCCTGGGCTATGGGGGTGCACGGGAGAAGTTCCAAAAACATGGGCTGTTTGGCTGCAAGTTGTGGGGGCACTACTTTTAAACATGTAGGGACACAATGTGTAAACTTGAGCTCTAAGCAAGAAAAAATAAAATATTGATACGGGCTTGTGCCCCTTGCCCCTAAGTGCATCCGCCTCTTTCCTATTAACATGTCGATAATGTTTTGTATATTTTTGCAAGGGAGACAGCTGCCATCTTTGCTAAGTGTAGTTCTTACAGCTTTTTTTAACAAAGAAAAGTTCTCGCAGCTTTTAAAGGTGTATACTTTTCTGTTCTAAACCACGAGTAGATGCAGATGTATCTAAAGAGTTTCTTCAAACATTTGGAAGCATTTTGAGAAAGCGTGTGTTTGTAATTTTGTACATTACCAGTGTATGATTAATTTTTGGATAAGCAGTGTTGTGGCTACTGACTAAACAGTATATGAGGGGATTAGCTAGAGAGAGCTAGTGAGCAAGAATGAGAGGATTTGCCCCTCTCATACCCCCTTAGGGGTTTATATACATGAATAGGGTTGAATAAGAATTCCCCACTCTACCCTTGATAATTACAAAAGGTGAGGATGCATTGGTACATTCATCTATACTACTAGGCCTATTATATATTGGGCCCCTTGCAAGACCTAGTTATGGGGGGCTGGACCACCCCCACAACAAGCAGCTAACTCAAACAAGTTTTAATTTCAGGATAAGCAGCTAGTACTATACATTCGTCAGCCCCCTGTGACTACACAAGAATAATTAACAGATGCTTGTAGCGCAGTAGACTGCAGGATAATGGGCTTGTTCTTTTTGGCTACGGCTTATGGCTTTTGGCTGAAATTTTTGAATTTTAGCTGTTTGCGATAGAGATTACAGAAAGTGAGATACTCGCTTGCGATTTTAGATGGTACAGATGTTGGGCTTTTAACGTGTACTATAATTAACTTGTAGACTCCATCTTAAAAAAATGCTCCGTTTGAAAGTTAGGTACTGTAGCAAAAACCAAAAGCCGTTTTGAGAAATTGAAAAGAACAGGCCCAATGACCTATAGCCCGTACCAGTAGCATTTTAATTTCAGCATGAGCAGAAGGCATCACTGCTCAGGTAGTTAGTGGTTGGAGGCTGGGGAATAATTATTTGGGAATTGCTGTGCTCCTGAAGTCCAGAGTAAAAAAATACCGTCGGATACTTCTCAGCCACATAGTCCTTGTCCACTTGTTCCTTCCATCACCTGCTGATAACTTCTGACAAGTGACCACCATTCTCTTCCTCATCTACTTTTTTCTCATTCCCACCAACTGCAATGCATAAATATCTCTCTCCTCCATTGCTCTGACGAGCTCCACGGCTCCTTCCCCACCCTCCCTTGTGTCATCCCCCACCCACTATCCAGCCACCTCTCTCTATCGCGCTCGCATATCACTGACTTTCTGCAAGTTCCGACCACGGCTTACCTCCTACGAGTTGCCTGGAGGGTGTCGTCCTACCGCACCGCACGTCTGATGCCGCAGTCGTCCGTTGTAGTGCGTGAAGCCCCGACGTGGATGCCAGCGGTGAGCGCCGCTATGGCTGGGACACGCTCTTCCGTGACACCTTCCAAGGTGCCATGCGGCGGTGGAGAGAGTACACCAGCAACTACTGGCCTCTAACGTCCACTGGTATGGTTGTTATAATCATTTTCTAGATTGTGGTAACACCTTTCTCAAATTATTGCATGAGGTGTTTGTTTTGTTTCAGAGTGTCTTCAAAAATATTGTATCAATAGATATTTTGTTGCAATTGGGTTATGGATTTGTTACACAAGAATTTTATTGATGCAGTAAGTTTGCTAAGAGGTATTTATTGTAACTGTGTTTTGATTTGTTTGCATGAATGTAAATTGTTGTTGTAGTGGGATGTCTATTTGTTGCATTGAGGAATCTGTGTTTGTTGCGTCGAGGTTTTACCGTTTATTTGTTGCATAATTTCTATTAAAAAATATTGCAAACAACAATGTTGATTATTACTTCTATATTTTTTAGAATATTGCAACAATGTAACTGTTGTGGTTACAGACCAAACAGAGAGAGAGTATAGTGGAGAGTTAGGTGAGCAATGCTTCGGGCCTTCCCCTGGCTTGTATCACATATATATATACTCAGGGGAGCATTTTTACAATTATACCCTTACATCCGAATATCTCTTACGTGGGCGTTCATGTCATTACACATGTTCTACTTGGGCCTTATAACCCTCTAACAGGCCATCTGGGCTTAGGTGAGGGTCACCTCTATAACAGTAACTTTTTTTGAAATCAGATTAAACTATTTTAGGATTATCTCAATAATTGACAAGGATCTTGCTGCACCAGAACAAAAGCCTCTTTCTCAAGGAAAATGAGAAAGGAGAGGCAATGGACAATCTTGGATCATCATGTTCATGTGAAGCCTTACAGCCCATCTGGCCCACTAAACCTGGAATGATCATATTTCATTATTCTTTCCTTTTTTTTCCCCTGGCATTTACTTGTTCTTTAGTAGATTGTTTCATGTTCTGTGTTTTCACCTTTGGTTATATTTGTATTTTTTTTGCCATCCTTTCAAGGTAGATACACTACTACGATGGCAATCATGATGACGGCAGTACGGTCACACATTGAGTGTAAGTCAGTGACGTTTTTTAATTATGGTATGTTTAACAAAACCATCGAAAAAATAATACCCCCTCCGTCTTTTTTTACTTTACTTTTTAAAGTTTAACCATCAATAAAATTAAAATTATCTAAAATAGTTATACGAAAATTATATCATTAGATTTATTGTTAAAATTACTTTTATAATATTATAATTTTATTAATATATCTTAGTTTAAAAGTTATAAAAAGTAACGGTTAAAGTCGATTTCAAGACTATAAAAAATCAAAAACATCAAGTAAAAAGAATGGAGAGAGTACAAGCAAGCAGTATTAGCAAATCAGGATAAGTGACTTACATCACAATAGATTTTGCTTGAGCTTCCACACTGCAGTTCAAAGTTTGTGGATTGCTCCCCTCTGGATCACAATGGAATGACCATGATGTCTGCTTGTTTGTTGATTAGAGGTATCTGCCATTCTGGTGACCAAAGACATAGCAATCCAGCCTCCTTTATTTTTATCATCAGAAACACCTTTCCTCATCATGTCACTGGAGTCGCCACAAGCTCCAGTCTCTGCAGCTTGTACATCATCAGTCTTTAGT
The DNA here is from genome assembly GCA_036346265.1 of Melocanna baccifera. Classification (NCBI taxonomy): domain Eukaryota; kingdom Viridiplantae; phylum Streptophyta; class Magnoliopsida; order Poales; family Poaceae; genus Melocanna; species Melocanna baccifera. The sequence goes on from CM070693.1 coordinate 33,632,631, forward strand.
ACCTTGTGTTGCATCGACACAATGTTTCTTCTCTTCTTTAGTTCCAAGGTTAGGACTTAGAAGAGTGGTAAGTATCCTGCATAGTCGCAAAAAGATCACGCCAAACCGTCCTTCCTTTCGAAATAAGCCAATAAGCTTGTGGGACCCAGATTTGCCATCCGAAACTTTCTGTGTTTCCACTGTACTATTATCTAGATCAGTAGATAGTGCATATATATATATTACTGAACATCAAAAGTAAAACTAATACAATAATATACTTACACATGGACTAATAAGGCCAAAACTTTTAAATTTTGAATTTGAATTTGAGTTTCGAATTTGAATTTTATTCTTTTTGTTGCTTCCAATTTCTCAGGGAATTTACCCTAGATTTAAACTTTTCTATTGTTTATTATTATTATTATTATTGCTATTCTATTTTGTATCTTTCCTTGAATTAATTTGCATAACTCAATTTCCAGAAAAAGCCCAAATAAATTCCAGAAAATCCGAATGTCAACAAAATGCATTAAAAAGTTTTACAAATTTCATATTTTCAAACACCCTAATTTTGGGGTGTTACAAAGAGCCATCCAGATTGACTTCATTTGGTCTACCTGTGTTAAGGCTTTGTCCTTCTTCTAACAGTGTTCAGTACTGCACTGTGCCGTGCCAGATTATGGACTGTGAATTCCCGAGTTCAAGTTGTAACAAACTAAAGACTAGTGGTGCCAGCCTATTTTGCGCTTCGTTGTGATCCTTTCCAGATAGCCCACAAGCCACAGACTAGTGACGAACAGTGCCACACCATCTTCAGGGTCTGATTCTAACAAAAGATTGAAGTTTCTGTACCTTCATCTGATAACAATCTATATCTTCAGAAGGAGTTGCAGCAAGGACACAAAGAATTCACTTTGACACCTTGACCAATCAGCTCCAGATGGAATGGTCATGGAATTAGCTCCACGCACGTTTCTGACCCAGCCTAGTTCTTGAGTGCGCACTTGCCGAAGGGAGGTGTTCCTGCGCATTCACCAAGTTCAGAATCAGTTTGTGAGACATAGGGCAATGGAAACAGATGGACAACATCGCAGGAGGATTGCAGAATCACGAAATTATTGCAGAACACACGCGCATTGCATATTACATAAACAACAGAATACGATATTGTCTGGTGCGCCTCTGAATTTTCGCCATCCGAAGAATGCAGGTTAAGAAACAAGCGGTGTGCATGGAAATCAAATCAGTTCCTTTAATTAAGAACGAAAATGCCGTAAGAACTGATCGATGTGACGCATCGCATTAACACTACCATTGCAAGCTGCAACATTATCTGATCCGTAACGAGGCCTAACCGCCAAGCGAAGCGAAGAGGCCGACAGGGATGGCTCACGCCCTCACCTCCGATGGGCTTCAATAGGAAGAAGGGTCTCGTGGAGGAGACACTCTTCGGCGTGGACGATCGCCGAACAGCGCCTCCCGCTCACCCCGCAGCGCGGCCGCCGCCGCCGATCGCCGGCGCTCCGCCTCCCTCTGGTCTGCGACGAGGAGTGACGAATACATGAGATAATTCAAATGGACCCCGAGAAAAATGCCTCCACAACATACTAATGCTCGCTCAATCTAAACCGCACAACATTGATCGAACGGTCAACAACGCGCACATTACTTCCGATCGGAATCTGGGAGAACTCAAACGGAAATTACCGAACATTGCAAGGGTACAACGTGCAAATGTTCCTGCAATACGTTTTCTACTTAATCTGTGCCGCACAGCTGTGATCGGACGTCTCACGGAAACCAGCAGCCGGATCCAACGAAACGACGGGTACGGCCGCCGCCGCCGCTCGCCGTAGATCCACCTCCATCTCCGGCGGCTTCCTGGATGCTTCGCGGTCGCGGCCATGGCGGTCAATGCCTCCGGCCTGTGCCTCCTCGCCGCTAACGAAGGGACGTGGTCTTCAGGCTGCTCCTCCCGTCGCCGGCGACAAAAGGCGAGAGTCCCGGCTCGTCCGGCCGGCTGCACGCGCCGGGCATGAGCTACTACCCCCACCGAGAGACTCTCTGGACAATGGATGCGCATGCGACCTCCCGTCGCCGTGCCGGTTCAGCCATGGGTGTGGCATTGTGCGTGATCAGATATATATTCAGATGCCGAAGAAGCTGTTCTTTTTTTCTTTCACTGAAGAAACTGAAGAAATGCAATCCCTGCTGCTGTCAAGAGGTCTCAACATCGTACTGGTTCTTGATTGGATTCTCTGGCTGCACATCGAATGGAGTTAATTCATGGCATATCAATTTTCTCCGTTACTTGAACTTTAGCCTAAGCCATCCCTAGTACAGCCTGACAAATGCTATGCATTGCACTGTCTAGCCTTAAGTCATCCCTAGTACAGTCTGACAAATGCCTTGTGTACTATGCATGCTGACTTTAATCCCACTTAACATTGAGCTCATGTCAGAAGCCATTGGCTTGGAGACGTGCACGTAAACGCATCAAGCACCTGGCTCCTAGCCTGTGTATAAAAATCTTCGCTCCCAATCCAAGAGAGCAAGCCAATCTTCCATGTGATATTCTTCAAAGTTCAGATAATGGCGACCAGACTACCCTATGCAACGAAACCACGACGATTTGATCTTACCATGTCAAGGAGGACAAGAAGACCAGAAAATTTGGTTGCTAATTGCCATCAAGATCAAGACATGGAAGACCCCCAGCTGAATGTACAGCAGCAGCAGCATCAAGATGCTGAGCTCAAGGCACTGTCAGAGTGTCTCTGTGCATCGGATCAGCTGCAATCACAACAATCTGAAGAAACCGAGGAGCACGAGACATCACAACAATCTGAAGATGCCGAGGAGCGCAAGACGTCACAGCAATCTGAAGATGCAGAGGAGCGCAAGGCATCACAACAATCTGAAGATGCCGAGGAGCACAAGGCGTCACAACAATCTGAAGATGCCGACGAGCGCAAGACGTCACAGCAATCTGAAGATGCAGAGGAGCGCAAGGCATCACAACAATCTGAAGATGCCGAGGAGCACAAGGCGTCACAACAATCTGAAGATGCCAAGGAGCACAAGGCGTCACAACAATCTGAAGATGCCAAGGAGCAGATACCACAGCAACGCCTAGACGACGAAGTGGAGGAGGAGAAACAGCAGCAGCAGCACTGCCAAGATAACTCACGTCGTCTTTCTCTGCAGGAGCTGATTGATGAGGCCAACAACGGCGACAAGGACGCTGCCACCGGAAGCCAAGAAGAGAGTGTTGCTGCTAGTGCTGCTGTTCATGAAGTTGCAGAAGCAGCTGCAGCAAGTGTAACAAAGCAGCCTGAACATGTGGCAGGAAGGAGGATGATCGGAATGATGCGCCGATACGTCAGGGTCCGTTCCACCAGGCCCAAGCGTGCACCGGAGAAGAATGTGGCGCCTGTATGTTGACGATGTAGAACCAGGTGAAATGAGCAGAATCTGGCTAAGCTGAGTAAATGTATTGGTTAATCTGGTGCGTGGCATCTGGTGCAATTTCTGTTTCGAAGAGAATGTGTTGTTGATGCGTATTGTTGAGTTGTCAACTGTAAGACAACATGTAAACCAAGTCGAGAACAGGTATACACAACTGTAAGTATTGATAAATTGTTTGTAATGATCCTGATCTCCTGGGCCTTCGACTCATTGAGGTGGACTTGCTCTTGGAAGATCTCTGCACCGAATGATGAAGACAAGCTCACATGTGCCATCAGGAGAGTTTGTTCTTCTTCAGTCTGAACCAAGTTGACCTGTTTCTTCTGCTCCCGGCGTGGCTTGCGACAATCCCTTGCAAAATGCCCTGAATTGCCACAATTATAGCACTTCACCTTCGGTCTGTCGCGTGTGCCACCATTTGCCGTAAATTCCCTGTTATCGCGGTTTCTTCGAAAAACCGGATTCTTCGGGCGCCAGCGGGTTTGCCTGACACCAGGCCCAATGCCCGCACTCTTACTGCCGTTCGATGACCCCTCCTGATTCTTCTGATGCAGGCAGGCCATCCATTCCTCCTCCGTGAGAAGGAGCTTGCCTCCCTGAGACAAGCCTCTGATGTCGTCGTCCTCGTCGCTGTATCGTTCATCCACTGATGACAAACGACCGACGAGCTCCTCTATCGGCATAGTTTTCAGGTCGAGCAATTGTTCGATCGCAATTGCTACCTGCCGATACCTTGATGGCGCGACCCGAAGTAACTTCTTGATCACTTGTTCTTCCTCGAGCACTCCTCCCATATCTCGGATGTCGTTGGCGAGGCCGGAAATTCTCATTCCGAAATCTTCCACGGACTCTCCATCCCGAAACCGGATGGATTCAAACTTTGACGCAGGGCTTGCTCTCTGGCTTCACGTACTCGCGTGATGCCAACCCACATTGTCTTGACTGCTTCCCAAGCCGCCTTTGCAGTATCCTTCGCCGCAAGCGATCTTAGCATCTCTCTCGGCACAGCTTGGAGAATCGCGGCGAGAGCCATCCGATCTTCCCTGAAGTCACAGGTCCCGGGTTCAACCACCGCACAGACACCTTGGGCTTGCAGATTAACCCGCATCAACAATGCCCAATCAGCATAATTTGATCTTGTCAGCATCGGGTACCTCAAAGGCACCCCCGACTCCCTGGCCGCCTGCTGAGACGATGCCGGTGATGGAACTCCATTGCCTCCCGTGTTGTCACCGCTGCCGCTCGCGCTACCGCCATTGCCGCTCGTGTTGCCACCGATGCCGCTCAGACTGCTCCGTCTTCCAGGTGGGGTGTAATGGCCCGACGACTGCGACATTGGTGGCGCTCAAGATCTGAGAACAAAACTCTGATACCAAATGTTAGAATTGGTTATCGGAATTCACTCGCACAATCTCTCTGAACACACGCACTTGGGTGGTTTCTTCAGATGTGAACAGTGCTCTGACGGAAAACCGACAATAGCGGAAGAACAGAAGGAAATTGGGACGTGCGGCATACTAACGCCTCGCACGATTGAGACTTTTACTCATCCATTTAAAAGATAGTTTGTTACATGCAAAGCAATAACTGAAAATAAGCAAAGAAATCGGATCACCACTACTACATCTCCTACGATCCGTGTATTCAGCCAAAATGCAGAACATACAGAGAAAAACCAGCCAACTGCCTAACTAGCTGCTTTCGAATAGCTCCAGCTATCCGACTCCTACTTGTTTGTGTCTGTTAAGACAAAACCTTATTTGCTAACAGCAAAGACTATGCTCAAGATTATATTTGTGATTTCTAACAACGTAAACGCATCAAGCACCTGGCTCCTAGCCTGTATATAAAAATCTTCGCTCCCAATCCAAGAGAGCAAGCCAATCTTCCATGTGATATTCTTCAAAGTTCAGATAATGGCGACCAGATTATGCTATGCAACGAAACCACGACGATTTGATCTTACCATGTCAAGGAGGACAAGAAGACCAGAAAATTTGGTTGCTAATTGCCATCAAGATCAAGACATGGAAGACCCCCAGCTGAATGTACAGCAGCAGCAGCAGCATCAAGATGCTGAGCACAAGGCACTGTCAGAGTGTCTCTGTGCATCGGATCAGCTGCAACCAGAACAATCTGAAGAAACCGAGGAGCACGAGACATCACAACAATCTGAAGATGCCGAGGAGCGCAAGACGTCACAGCAATCTGAAGATGCAGAGGAGCGCAAGGCATCACAACAATCTGAAGATGCCGAGGAGCACAAGTCGTCACAACAATCTGAAGATGCCAAGGAGCAGATACCACAGCAACACCTAGACGACGAAGTGGAGAAGGAGAAACATCAGCAGCAGCAGCACTGCCAAGATAACTCACGTCGTCTTTCTCTGCAGGAGCTGATTGATGAGGCCAACAACGGCGAGAAGGACGCTGCCACCGGAAGCCGAGAAGAGAGTGCTGCTGCTAGTGCTGCTGTTCATGAAGTTGCAGAAGCAGCTGCAGCAAGTGTAACAAAGCAGCCTGAACATGTGGCAGGAAGGAGGATGATCGGAATGATGCGCCGATACGTCAGGGTCCGTTCCACCAGGCCCAAGCGTGCACCGGAGAAGAATGTGGCGCCTGTATGTTGACGACGCAGAACCAGGTGAAACGAGCAGAATCTGGCTAAGCTGAGTAAATGTATTGGTTAATCTGGTGCGTGGCATCTGGTGCAATTTCTGTTTCGAAAAGAATGTGTTGTTGATGCGTATTGTTGAGTTGTTAACTGTAAGACAACACGTAAACCAAGTCGAGAACAGGTATACACAACTGTAAGTGTTGACAAATTGTTTGTAATGAATTAATATGGAATGCCTGCTTGCTAAAGCCATCCAAATTGAAACGATTTTCGCCTACGGTGTTTACATCTTACAAAACCAAATTCCGAAACCCCTGAAAAAAGGCACACAAAATTATCCACATTGTAGAGAGAAAATAGGATCAACCGTGACTTCATTGATCTCATGAATGAGTATTTGTACATGTTACAATAAGAGCAGATCCGCATGCCTAACTGTCTAGCTAATCTTCAGGTCGCCGTTGAGTGGTGCGCGGACTGGGAGACCGTGGCGCATGCGAAGCGCTCTGACCGGGCCCGGTGGGAGGCACTCGCCAACACACATAAATTGAATGCCAACAAGCTACACCCCTTGAATTTTCTGTCTTCTGTTCTGTTGCTATCAAACATGTGACCACTTGCATAAGCACAAACTGTCCTATTCTGTTCTGGAGGAAATCCTTCTCACCAACATTTGCCGGCACCATCATTTGCGCGCCTTGCCAGGGTGCAGTAAGCCTCCAATTCCTGCACTTGCCACAGTACAAACACACAACGGTATATGCAAAAGCTAAATCTAATACAGGACCAGTACACGAAGTAAGAACATTACGTGCCCTTTATGCGGTGTTAGATTTGGACCCTGACCGCATGTCTAGATTCAACCGACTATACTCTCTAGGCCACAGGTCTAAATGGGTTGAACACAACTAAGCCCACGAAGTAACAACCTTATAAGTGGTATTGGGTCTTCTCCCCCCAAAAGACTAGTCCTATGGGTAGAGGCTTTCTCACACTTATAAGTTGTGCTTTCTTCTATCCCACAACTAATGTATAATTATTCCTAACAATCTTCCCCTCATACATTGGTTGGGCACTTCTGCAACCATGAGGTCCAAGGAGATGTTAGGCGTCTGGGTTTTGATACCATTTGTTAGATTTGGACCCTAGTTGCATGCGTAGGTCCAAACGGGTTTACTCTCTGGGCCACAGGTCTAAATGGGCTGAACACAACTAAGCCTACGGAACAACAGAGCAACAACCTTATAAGCAAGGTTCCAAATACCGGAACCGGAAGAAATCCCGGTCGGTGGCTGGTAACGGTAACCGGGCGGTTACCGGTCGGTTACTCGAAAAACCGGTCAAAATTTGGAAATCAAAATTTGAATTTTGAGATGTTTTGAAACCGGTAACCGGAAAAACCGCCAGAACCGAAAAACCGACCGGTGTTTGGAAAAACGGAAAAACCGCCAAAATTCAAAATTCAAAAATGATACCGCCGGTTTTTGGTTACCGTCTCCACCAGTAAATGGTAACCGCGGTTACCGATCGTAACACGGATTTTGAACCCTGCTTATAAGTGGTATTGGGTCTTCTCCCCCAAAAAGACTAGTCCTATGGGTGAGGACTTCTTCACACTTATAAGTTGTGCTTTCTTCTCTCCCGCAACCAATGTGAGATTATTCCTAACAATCCCCCCTTCACACATTGGTTAGGCACTTCTGCAACTATTAGGTCTAAGGAGATGTTAGGCGCTTAGGCTTTGATACCACTTGTTAGATTTGAACCCTAGTCGTATGTCTAGGTCCAACCGGGTTTACTGTCCGGGTCACAAGTTTAAATGGGTTGAACACAACTAAACCCACGGAACAACAGAGCAACAACCTTATAAGTGGTATTGGGTCTTCTCCCCCCAAAAGACTAGTCCTATGGTTGGGGGCTTCCTCACACTTATAAGTTGTGCTTTCTCCTCTCCCACAACCAATGTGGGATTATTCCTAACAATCTCCCCCTCAAACATTAGTTGGGCACTTCTGCAACCATGATGTCCAAGGAGATGTTAGACGTCTGGGCTCTGATACCACTTGTTAGATCTCGACCCGGCCGCATGCGTAGGTCCAACCGGGTTTTACTCTCCGGGTCACAGGTCCAAATGGGCTAAACACAACTAAGCCTATGGAGCAACAGAGCAACATACTTATAAGTGGTATTAGGTCTTCTCCCCCCAAAAGACTAGTCCAATGGGCGGGGGCTACCTCACACTTATAAGTTGTGCTTGCTTTTCTCCCACAACCAATGTGGGATTATTCCTAACAATCTCCCCCTCACACATTGGTTGGGTACTTCTGCAACCATGAGGTCTAAGGAGATGTTAGACGTCTGGACTCTAATACCACTTATTAGATCTGGATCCGGGCGTATGCCTAGGTCCAACCGGATTTTACTCCTCAGGCCACAGGTCTAAATGAGCTAACACAACTAAGCCCATAGAGCAATGGAGCAACATACTTATAAGTGGTATTGGACCTTCTCCCCCCAAAAGACTAGTTCAATAGGTGGAGACTCCCTCACACTTATAAATATTTTTTCTCCTCTCCCACAACCAATGTGAGATTATTCCTAACAATGATTGTTACTCTTTGCCCCAGGAGAAAATGCACATCTCGCAAATAAACTGAGAGGACACAGGGGGATTTCTGAATTTCTATATTTTCTTACTTGCTCCCCCGATTAAACTGATTACAAGTATCTCAATATATAGCCTAACTAGCACACCTATTCGAACTCTAAGTAGGACTCGACTTCTACTTGAGTTACACATGGAGACGGACTCAACTTCATCTTGAACTCGGAGTCAAGATTATTTGTAATAATTTCCCCTGTAATCTTGACTCTCAATTTTTTGAGTTTGCCTGAGTTTGGGTGGCGACGTATCTTCTCAACACTCTGGACTCATCTCATCATTTAGAGCACTGTTGATTCATTATCGCTGAGCGCTTCGGCAAGAGACGCTTTCCCCTTCATCGGCTTGTGGCATTCTGAAGCAAAGTGCTCGTAATCATTACAATTATAACACCTCACTTTTGCCTTATTAAACCTCCGATGTTGGTAGTCTCAGTTATTGCAAGTGTTCTTGCCTTCACGCTTTGGTTGGATCTCCTATTCGGCGCGGGTCAATAAAATCTGTCCTTCGTTGTTGTTACGATTGTTAGAGATGCGGTCCTCATACGCCTTAAAACGACCGATGACCTCATCTATGGTCATTGTCTTTAGGTCTCTAAATTGCTCTATGACTGAAGCAATTGGGAAAAACTGTGAGGGAACAGTATGAAGGAATTTTTTCACCACGTATAACTCTTCCACCTTCTCGCCAAGGGCTCGTATCTTGTTGGCGATGACCACCAACCGAACGGCGAAGTCGTTGATCGACTCTGTTTCCTTCATACACAGCACCTCAAACTCGGTTATGAGAGCTTGTACCTTTGCTTCCTTCACACGATCAGCTCCAAGATGCATCATCTTCAACGCCTCCCACGCATCTTTGGCCGTTTCCTTTTCGGCCAGTAGGAAGAGCGTCTCCTCTAGGATACCCTGATAGATGGCTGCCAACATTGCCGTTCTCGATCGCGTCCTATACTCCTTGAGCCCTTATGAACATCTTCACCTTGATTGCCTGTGCTGCATAATTGCTCGTCGTGAGCATCAGATAATGCAGCGTGACAGTGGAACTCTCCTTCGCCGTCATCCTGGATGATGCTTCGTCCCTGGTGGCACCACTTCCCGAAGAACGTGACATTATCTTGGGCACAAACCAAAAATCAGGCTACCTTGAGGTGAATCTTGAGAACTTCGAAAAAATATGCTTCACAACTCTGATCACGTCAAAATTTCCTGTTGACGTAATTGTCGCTTATGCTTTGACGTGCTGCTTCTAATCTTAGAGATTTCTTTGCGTTGTGTTTCTTCGCTTGGACTTGATCTTGAACCTTTAGCTCTGATACCAATTGTTACTCTTTGCCTTAGGAGAAAATGCACACCTCGCAAATAAACTAAGAGGACACGGAAAGATTTCTGAATTTCTGTATTCTCTTACTTGCTCCCCAGATTAAACTGATTACAAGCATATAAATATATAACTTAACTAGCACACCTATTCGGACTTTAAGTAGGACTCAACTTCTACTTGAGTTACACACGAAGACAGACTCAACGTTATCTTGAACACAGAGTCAAGATTATTTATAACATACGGTAATAGTTGAGGGGTCCGATGAACCCAATCTTCAAAAACTTTTTAGCGTATTGGCCAAGTTCGTCCTCGGTGATCCAGGCAGGGAGTGATGAAGGCGTCTCGAGGAAATCTACGATCTCTACACCAGGAGGAGCATTGAGGCCATCTATTTCGATTGCGTACAACTTCTTTAGAACAGTTGCAACATCGTACTTTGCAAATGCCTTTTCAGCTCTTCCAGGCTCTTGCAGACATGAGTTGCGCAGTTAGTTGATCTTATTCAACGCAGAAGGCATTTGCTAATTACAGGCCAATATAGGATAAAGACGCACTGGATTTGATTGATTGGTGACACTGACACCCCCCTACAATTGCAATTTTGGAGCATATAGACCACGACTAGAACTTGTAAATTAATCAAGAATTAACCGACGAACCCTAAAAGAAATAATAAAAAAGAGGTACCTTGGGGAGGCGGAGGCGGTCGAGGAGGGCCACGACGTCGCCGACGAGGCGGAAAACCCTGTAGGCCTGGGGCGTCGGAGTCGCCGTAGCCTCGGAGGTCCGGGGCGAGGGCTCGGTGTTAGACTCCTGGTTTATTGCCATGCATGGCGTTGTACTTCCAGCCGCTTATCCTTCCTAACCTCCCGATCCTATTGCTATAAATCGGTTGAGCTGTTAAGGAAAGGGACACGGCTTATATATGTACCTCCCGTGATTAATCCAAGCATTGCGTTGTGCATATCTACGCTATCATGGTATCAGTTTGTTTTCGATCCTAAACTTCCGCTCCTCTCCAATTTGTTTGCTTTCTTCCATGGCCATGCCTGACGATACCTCTGCGTCAGACGTTGCCGCTCTCGACGCTGCCGCCCACGCAGCCGTTCTCCCTACTGCCGGCACAACTGGTGCTGCCGACAGTGCCTCTCTCGCGGACGCCATTGCTATCGCTACGGCCGATGCCATGCGCGCCGTCCTCTCCTCCTTCGGCTCTCCTGCGCCGGCTCTGGTGGCATCCGTTAATGCTGCTTCCACGGACTTGGCAGATGATGCCACGGCCTCGCTCCATGCACAGGCTGTCGCCGTACTCAGCATCAAAACGTTGGAGCCCGTCACTCTCGACCTCGCCGCGTCCAACTACACCAAATGGTACGGCCTCTTCCTCGTCATCCTCGGCAAGTACGTGCTTGCCGACCATGTTCTCTCCGACGTCTCGCATCCCGACCGATCGGATTGGATTCGGATGGATTGCGTGGTTCTTGCGTGGCTATACGGCTCCATCTCCACCAAGCTCCTCGAGATCGTGATGTCGTCTTCCTCGCCCGCCCGCATCGTCTGGCGCGCTCTCGAACATCAATTCTTGGGCAATCGGGAGCAGCGCGCCCTCAATATCTCGGCGCAATTCCACCGCTTCGCCCAGGGAGATCTCATCGTCATCGACTACTGTCGTCGCCTCAAGACTATGGCTGACGGGCTTGCTGACCTCGGCGAGCCCATCGCCGACCGCACCCTCATCCTCACCCTCCTCAATGGTTTGAATGAGCGGTTTCAACACTTACAAACAATTCTTCCTTTACAGAAGCTGTTTCCTACGTTCGTCGAGGCTCGCTCTCAATTGCTGCTCAAAGAGATCACCAAGGGCAGTCGCCCCTCGGGTGCCTCGACCGCCTTCTTGGCCGCTAGTTGCACTGGCGGAGCGGAACGTGACTACGCCTCCGGGGGCGCACCTACCCCTAACCCCACTCATGTCACTGGGTACGGCGGGGGCTCGGGTGGACACACCGGTGGAGGTTCGGGTGGCAGCGGTGGCCGCCACTCCCGAAATAACCGTCGTCGGTGCGGCAATGGTGGCGGCCAAGGCACCGGCTTCCCTCAACAGCAGCAGCCCTCCGGTCAACAGCAGCAGCAGCCGGCAGCAACTTGGCCTAGCCCATACAACCCTTGGGCTGGCACTATACAGATGTGGCCAGGACTAGTGGGCCGTGGCCTTCTTGGTCCGCGCCCTACCGGCTCGCCAGGCGTAGGCCAATTCGCCGGCGTAGCACTGACGCTCCCAGGTGCGGCTCTTGTGGGCTCTCTCGGCCACCTTGGCCCAGTTCACGCGGGCTCCCCCGTGGGCTCTCTCGGCCATCTCGGTCAGGCTCCCGCGCCCGACGTTGGATACAGCACCCCTGTGCCGCCTTTGCCCTCTGTGGACCAGTGCTCATGGCACACTTGCGCTGGTGTGGGATCAGCAAACTTTGGCCAATGCATTTCACACCGTCTCCCTGACACAGTCGTCTACATCGAGCAATGACTGGTACATGGACACAGGTGCAACATCTCACATGGCTTCGAATGCCGGTATTCTCTCTTTTTCCCACACACCTCCTGTTGATACACCCGCTAGCATTGTTGTTGGCAATGGTTCCCTTCTTCCTGTTACCTCCGTTGGCTCTACCTTGCTACATAGCCCGACTAACTCTTTTTCTCTCAACGACGTACTTATTTCTCCTACTATGATTAAGAATTTAATCTCTGTCCGTCGTTTTGTTTCTGATAACAATTGCACCGTTGAGTTTGATCCCCTTGGCTTCTCTGTGAAGGATCTTCATTCCAGGAACGTGATCACCAGGTGCAATAGCTCGGGCGACCTCTATCCTTTTTGTCCGTCCTCGTCGCCTCCTGCTGGCTCCTTCCTCGTCGACTCCGCCACTCTTTGGCACCGTCGCCTCGGTCACCCCGGACATGACGCCCTCGCTCGTCTTGCTCGCACAACTGTCATTCCTCCTGGCGCCTCCACCACCATCTGTCATGCTTGTCAGCTTGGTCGACATGTTCGCCTACCCTTTACTAGCTCCACAACTAGAACAACTTTTGCGTTTGAGTTGATTCATTGTGATCTTTGGACCTCTCTTGTTGCAAGTGTTTCGATTTACAAATATTATCTTGTAATTCTTGATGATTTTTTGCACTATATTTGGACTTTTCCTCTTCGGCTTAAGTTCGACACGTTCGCCACTTTATCACATTTCTTTGCCTATGTTCATACTCAGTTTTCCACCACCATACGTAGTGTTCAATGTGATAACGGCCGTGAGTTCGACAACTCTTCGGCTTGCACCTTCTTTCTTACCAAGGGCGTTACACTGCGCATGTCTTGCCCGCACACCTCGCCCCAAAATGGGAAGGCCGAACGCATGCTTCGCTCCTTGAACAACATAGTGCGCACTCTCCTCTTTCAGGCTAGCCTTCCCGCCTCCTTCTGGGTCGAGGCCCTCCACACCGCCACACACCTCATTAACCGCCACCCAACCAAAACTCTTAACCACAACACCCCGTACTTTGCTCTCTACGGCGTTGCTCCTTCCTATCAACATCTTCGTGTTTTTGGTTGCGCCTGCTACCCTAACCTTTCCGCCACTGCTCCTCACAAACTCACTTCTCGCTCCGTGCGATGTGTCTTCCTTGGCTATCCTCTTGAGCACAAAGGGTACCGGTGTTTTGATCTAGTGTCGAACAGGGTCATCATCTCACGCCACGTGGTTTTCGATGAGTCCACGTTTCCCTATGCCGAGTTATCACCTGATGCGACATGTGCTACTGACTTAACTTTTTTGGAGGATTTTTCAGATAGCTCGCCACCGCCCATCAGCCGGACTGTCGCGCCGAACATGCACGGTCCCACGCCCATACGCAACTCCACCGCCGAGACGGTGGCCACCGGATCAGCGCCATCTGGGCCCCGCGAGATGGCTGTTGCTGCGTCTGGCCCATCCGCTGCTGGCGCCTCCACACATCCGGCGCACGCGACGGACACCGCCGCCGCCTCCCACGCCCGCGCTCGAGCCACTGGCTGGATCTCCCGCCTGTGCCGTTCCCCACGCAGCGTCCGCAGTCTTTCGCACGGAGTCCTCGCCCACCGACGACTCGGTGCCTCACCTGTTGCACCAGTGATCAATCTTCACCCGATGACTACAAGAAGCAAGGCTGGCATTCATCAACCCAAACCAGAGAGAGTCTTCATGCAGCTGCACTCTCCCTTGTCCCTCAGACATACCGTGCGGCCCTGGCTGACCCCCATTGGCGCGCCGCAATGGAGGACGAGTTTGCTGCTCTTCAAGCCAACAACACACAGGAGCTTGTTGCTCGCCCTCCCGGTGCAAACATTGTCACTGGGAAGTGGATCTTTCATCACAAGTTTAAGGCCGATGGCACTTTGGACCGCTACAAGGCTCGTTGGGTCCTTCGAAGCTTCACTCAACGCCACAATGTTGACTTTGATGAGACTTTCAGCCCAGTTGTGAAGCCTGCTACCGTCCGTACTGTTCTGAGCCTGGCGGTGTCCCGGGACTGACCCATTCATCAACTGGATGTCAAGAATGCTTTTCTTCATGGTACACTCAATGAGAGAGTGTTTTGCATTCAACCTTCAGGGTTCGTTGACTCTTCCCGCCCTGACATGGTCTGCCGCCTCAACAAGTCCTTGTACTGCCTCAAGCAGGCGCCCCGTGCTTGGTACAACACTTTCGCCAGCTTCCTTCTGTCCATTGGGTTCCATGAAGCGAAGTCTGACACATAACTATTCATCTATCGGCGCGGAGTTAACTGTGTCTATCTTCTTCTATATGTGGACGACATAGTCTTGACTACATCCACACCTACTCTTTTACAGTGGACTATCTCTGCCCTTCAGTCACAGTTCTCCATGAAGGATATGGGGTCACTCCATCACTTTCTCGGCATCAGTGTGACTCGCCAGTCCTCCGGTCTATTCCTCAGCCAGCGCCAGTACTGTCTTAAGATTTTGGAGCGTGCTGGTATGCGTGAATGCAAACCCTGCAACACGCCCGTCGACACTTCCGCCAAGCTGCCATCTACAGAGGGTTCACCAGTTTATGATCCTACAGACTATCGCAGCCTGGCTGGTGCTCTCCAGTACCTCACCTTCACCAGGCCGGATATTTCCTATGCTGTACAGCATGTGTGCCTTCACATGCATGATCCCCGCGAACCTCATCTTGTCGCGTTAAAGCGGATCCTCCGGTATATTCGCGGCACTTTGGATCATGGCTTGGTTATTCAGCGGTCCTCCTCACATGACCTGGTTGCTTACTCCGATGCTAACTGGGCTGGCTGTCTTGACACACGGAAATCAACCTCCGGTCATGCAGTTTTCCTTGGTGACAACCTGGTTTCCTGGTCCTCCAAACGCTAAGCCACTGTGTCCCGCTCTAGCACTAAGGCCGAGTACCGCGCTGTCGCCAATGCTGTAGCTGAGACAAGTTGGCTTCGACAACTACTTCATGAGTTGCATGCTCCACCCACTCGGGCTACTCTTATCTATTGTGACAATGTCAGTGCCGTCTATCTCTCGACGAATCCTGTCCAGCACCAGCGGACCAAGCACATTGAGATTGACTTGCATTTCGTCCGGGAGAAGGTTGCTCTTGGTTCGATCCGTGTCCTCCACGTTCCAACGACGTCCCAGTATGATGACATCTTCACCAAGGGTCTGCCTACGGCGGTCTTCACCGACTTTCGGTTCAGTCTCAACGTTCATCCTCTCGTGCCTGACGTTGCGACTGCGGGGGCGTGTTAGACTCCTGGTTTGTTGCCATGCATGGTGTTGTACTTCCAGCCGCTTATCCCTCCTAACCTCCCGATCCTATTGCTATAAATCGGTTGAGCTGTTAAGGAAAGGGACACGGCTTATATATGTACCTCCCGTGATTAATCCAAGCATTACGTTGTGCATATCTACGCTATCACTCGGAAGCCGCGGGCGGCGAGCGCGGCCATCTGGTGGCGCCACGAGAGCCAGAGCTCCGGGAAGCCGTGGAGGAGCACCGCCGGTCCGGCAGCGGGGCCTTGCTCGGCGACGTGGAGCCGTTCTCGTGCGCGTGCCAGTGGCGCACCACCGGCCTCCATGGCCGGGCTCGTCCCCTCGACGTTTCTCTAGCTACCTTTTGTTTTCCGACTCTTCTCCAGCTACTTCACTAGTTCACTCTTCGATCGCTTGGTTTGCTCAGTTGTGCATGTCCTCGCCATTGTGGGGAAAAAGAAGAAAACCTTCACAGATGCATGTCCTCGCCATTGTGGTATCAAAAATTTCTACTACTTAACCTGTAAGGTAATATACACGAAACTATCTACATTTTCCATACGAAAATGACAGAAACATATTTGCCGTCAGAAGGCTTTTCAGTATCGCAATTACAAGTTTTTATTAATATCTACAATCCCCCTTTATCTCTGTTGTCAATGACGGTGGGAGAATAGCTGCAGCTAAGGATTCTTATCTTCAGATTTGAAACACAAGATAACAAGAAGGATTAGGTAAGGCACTCTTTATAAGCAGTGGAAGTTTACGTCCTTAACAGGATTTTTTTTTTGACAAAAAAAAACAAATATGCAAGAACACGTTGGACATGCAGTTCGATTGGATGGCTTGGCTTCCTGTCACCTTACAGAACAATCATCGACGACCACCACAGTCAAATGCTACATCATGAATTGTACAATCAGGGTCGATACAAACTGAAATCTAGCAAGTTCCTTTGGACCATCATGAGATTATTTGGAGAAACTGGACTGGAACGTTTACACGACTTCTTTTTTTTTCTTTTTTTTTCTCGAACACGCAGAAGAACTGCGCATCAATATATTAAGAATAAAATAATAAGGAGTCTAGACGACTCGTACAACCCCTAATAGAGGAGGAAAAAACAACAACAAAAGGTCATCAATGTCATATCCTACGGAGCCCTTTGGCTCCTGCCATACACCATAAATTAGTCTCATCTCTAATATCCCGCATGATAACGTTATGGTTAGGTGAAGCCCCCTCAAAAATACAACCATTTCTATGCTTTCAGATCCACCATGCCACCAATACGACCAACGAATTGAAACCCTTGTGAATAACCATGGGACCCACTATAAAGCTTAGCGCCACCAATCAGAAAGAAGCAATCATCCGCACCTGGAGCTAAGTGTTGCAGCCCAATATGAGAGAACACTGAAAACCACACACTCCTTGCAAACACACAAATAGTGAGAAAGTGTTGCACGTTCTCCTCCTCCTGATCACAAAGTGGGCAACATTCTGGGTGATCTAATCCACGACGGGTCAGACGATCGGTTGTCCAATAACGATTTAAAGAGGCCAATCAAACAAAGAATTTGCATCGAGGTGGAGCCCAAGTTTTCCAAATTGCCTTCCACGGTTCAAACTCTACAGAACCCTCTAGAAAACAGCGGTAGACTGATTTGGTTGAGAATTCGTCAGAGGTAGACGGTATCCATATATGTTGATCCTCTACTCCGGGAGTGAGTTCAAACCCGGTTAAGATGTCCCAAAGATGGAGATATTCTGATAGAAACTCATTTGATCACCCGCTTGTAATGTCACGAATCCAAGTACCATCTGCCAGCGCCTCTTGTACAGTCCTTCGATTAGCAATTCTTTTTGGCAAATGTTTACAAAGAGCAGGTGCAAGATCATGTAAGGATTGTCCATGCAGCCATTTGTCACTCCAAAAAAGTGTTCTGCTGCCATCCCCCACAATCGATAAGATTGAGCTAGAGAACATAGCCAAAGAATTTGGATGCACTTGAATATCAAGGCCGGTCAGGTTGAGTCTTTTTAAGCCATAGCCACCTCATTCGTAATGCCCATCCAAGTACCTTCAAATCAAGAATTCCCAAGCCTCCTAGATCAATCGGCCTCTTGAACTGGCCCCAGGCAATAAGACAGTGACCTCCCTTTACATCTTTGTGGCCTTTCCATAGAAAAGCTCTCATTATTTTGTCAATTGCTTTAATGACCCACTTAGGGAAGTCTAACGCTAGGAGCTAATAGATGGGTATAGCTGTAAGTACTGCACGAACTAGGGTGACCCTCCCAGCTGAGTGCATCATGGTTGCCTTTCAATCGGGTAGCTTGTCAGCAATCTTATCAATTATTGCATAGAAATCAGTCTTGGACAGTTTTTTGATAGACAAAGAAAGCCCAAGGTACTTGCAAGGGAATTCTTGCAGCTTGCATGGAAGGGAGGTTTGCACAACTTCAAAATCTTGGTCCTGACATTGGATCAGGCTCACAGAACATTTGGAGATGTTAGTGACCAACCCTGATGCCTCACCAAATACCCGAAGAATCTCCTTGATCAAAGACAAATCATCCAAACAAGGTCTTAAGAAGAGGATTACATCATCAGCATACAGAGAGACTCGCTGACTCGAACCTCGCGAGAGTAGAGGCTGTAAAAGGCCAATATCACTTGCTTTATTGATCAAAGCATTAAGCACATCCATAACTATAATGAAAAGCATTAGAGATAGAGGGTCTCCTTACCGCAGCCCCCGTTGATGCTGAATACACGACTTCATCAAACACCAAACATTTTACATGCTCTTTTATTCCTAGGAAAAGCCAACAAATGGCTAGCTAGCCAGCTCCCACTTATTCAAGTACATACAGAAGTCTAGGAGCTTCGTCATTTTCTGTTAAGAAAAGCTAACTCCCACAAATCTAAAATCATCTTATTTCTTTTTCTCAGGCCTGATTAGGACTATCATCATGCTCATGCATCCTCACTAGCGAACTTGTCAAAGTAGGACAGTATCTCCGAGTTTACTCTCTCGGGCTGCTCTTGCTGGAGGAAATGGTGACCTTCGATGACGGCAACCTCAAGATCTGGAACATTGGACTTGAAACCCCCACTCTTGATGTAGGCCTCGATTCCAAAGGACTGGACACCAATGTCCTTGTCACCAGCAATGAACTTCGCAGGCACTGAAATTTTCGCACCTTGCCAGGAGAAGTAAGCTTCCAGTTCCTGCGTTTGCCATATATTAGTGCAGAGCTAAATCAAATAGAAATTAGAAGGCATGCACACAAGAGAAGGTAAGCAATTTACATGTCCATCATGCGGTAGTAGTTGAGTGGCCCAGTGAACCCAGATTTCTGAAACTTTTCAGCATACTGGCCCAGTTCTTCCTCAGTAATCCAAGGAAGTGGTGATGAGCGTGCCTCGAGGAAGTCTATGATCTCCACTCCAGGAGGACCAGTGAGGTCATCTATTTCAATAGAGTAGAACTTCTTTAGGACAGTTGCAACATCATAGCGAGCAAATGACCTTTCAGCCCTTCCAGGTTCCTGCAGACATGAACTTTTCGAGTAAGTTTGCTCTGTTTCAACATCTACCGACTACGGCGATGGCGCTAAATATAGATCAAACTGTACCTATACCCATTTTGGCGGCACCCTGAACCTGAAATTATAGGTTTGAAGCAAAGAAGACCAGCTTGGATTTTATGACTAAATTATTGAAATCTTTGGTCCTAAGTTGTACAAAAGATAAGGACAATGATCATGATTCAGAATGTCACTTAAATTAAAATTTCTCCAGTGAGTCTGAGCGCAGCGCTTATGAAAAATCAAGCAACCCTTTAAATATTTATTTCTACTCTTCACCAGATGTGCTCATGATCTATACAATAAACAAATTTAAGCAAAAAAATAATCTATTCTTGTAACACTTGTAACACTCGGATACCCTTCTTATGCACAGCAGCTCTCAGATTGAATTAGAGTTTATGAGATATGGTACAAGTGTACACGGTATCAAGAATAAAGAAGATAAATATCATAGAGTCTCAAAATAACGATGTTGAAGCAACACAAGCAGAGAGAAAAGATTTGGTGAAGCTAATCTGTAAATTTTTAAACACAATCTCAAAAGAGTATAAGGGATTGTCGCTTATGTACAACCCTCTTGAATTTTTTAGGACATTTAGATCCTTAACTTATACAAGAATCTAATGCCAAAGAATATCCTAGCCTCTAATCCTCTTATACACTTCTACCTTTGAATGAGTAGGTTTGGTTGTTTGGTTCCTCTCCATAGTCACCCCTCATGGTTTATATAGTCATTTCTAGGCATTCTTCAATTTACTGTAGGAATCCTAATTCAAATACAAGTAGGAATTCTAATACTATTAGAATTCATCTTAAACTCTTTATAGCACACCTTTCGGGGTCACTAACTCTGTCAGGTACCGGAAAGAATCCGAATTCCAACTGTGAAAATTGTAGAAAAGGATTGGAGTATGAGATGAGAAGAGAAATAGGGAAGGTAACTAGAACAGGAAGAACACGAGAGGAGAGGCGGCTAGGGTTTAATTCATTCCATAAAGATGATTCCAGCAGTTACAATCGCCGGCTTATATAGCTTGGTCTTTGTTTTACCCTAATTCAAAATTACAGTAAGTGTAAAGTCGATTTTATAGCCAGTGTTTAGCGCGGCCAACAACAGTAATTACTGGAGTAAATATCCGCCATTTGATCTTCATAACTTTCCAACCTAACTTTCTGAGCCCCATCCAACGTAATGCTTCCCAGTTTCTTGCTGAATTGTTCCACTTACTCTGAATACTTGAGGTTCCTGACACACCCTCCGATCTTCATTTGCTTTCGTTCAGGAATTTCCATTTCACACAACTGGTGCACTGCGTCCATGTATGGGTCCGATGGCAAGAAGAAGAATGGATGCTAAAATTAAATCAGAAGACACAGCCAAGGATCACCACCTGGAACTGCGTAATGTAGAATCCGTCGCCGCGCGCCCCAAACCAGTCCGTCGGCGGGCGGGGACTGCGGGGGAAAAACGGCACCCCAATGGTGATGACGGCGCGCACCCGGTCTGGCTGGAAGAGGCAGAGGTGCCACGCCACCTGCGCGCCCCAGTCGTGCCCCACCACCAACACCTGCACCGCGCACCATGCCTCACGAACGGTGGCCAAGAAACTAAGAATTGGATGGCATGGGCAAGAAAAGGCCGCACCTTGGGGAGGCGGAGGTGGTCGAGGAGGGCGGCGATGTCGCCGACGAGGTGGAAGATGGTGTAGGCGAAGGGGTCGGCGGGGGCTTCGGAGTCGCCGTAGCCGCGGAGGTCGGGGGCGAGGGCGCGGAAGCCGCGGGCAGCGAGGGCGAACATCTGGTGGCGCCACGAGAACCATAGCTCCGGGAAACCGTGGATGAGGAGCACGGCCGGTCCGGCAGCGGGGCCCTGCTCAGCGACGTGGAGGGAGACGCCGTTGACGTTAGCGCTCCAATGCCTCACCTCGCCTGCGCCTGCGCCGATGGCCTCCATGGTTGACTCTGCAGTCGTGTGCTTGCCTCCTCTACGTCTCTGCTGTGCTAAACCTTTGAATCGTTGGCATGGGATGCAGACCAGAGTGTCCTTACATAATGTTTGGTAAACATTTAAATCAAATTTTACAGAAAAAAAATGAAATAATAAATATCAACAATGGGCGTTTTCTTCCCCTGTTAACTTTGTTTTACAAAATTTGTGCATTCTAAACTCAAGTTTTTTTAGATCGCATTATTTAGAGAGATGGAATTTTCTTGTTTGAAGTAAGACAGACAAATGCAAGAGTAGCCATCTTTTTTTATAAGAAACGGGAACGGGAATGGTACCAAACGTACTCTATTTTCTGTAGGTAAGCATACTGAAAGAAAATTTCATCTAGTCGTGATAATACAACAGTCACCAGTCATCGCCACAGCCACAACCATTCAACTTCACTCACACAGACCTTCAAAAGAACTTCAATTATACAGGCGATATCTCGAAACAGACGCGCCCTTGCACATTTCACTCTGATTTCAGCAAATTCGTCAGCTGACAGATAGGAAGAGAAATCTACCAGATCCATCAGCAGACAGATAAACGGTGTGAGACACTAGCAAGTTCATAAGCAGACAGACGGCAAGACAAATTTAGCAGGTCATAGTTAAATCTGCACTTCTTTTTTTTGGGCTCACATCAGCGAATCGACACGGTACACTCTTGCTTATTCTGCATATATACCATTGATGGCGACAATATCCACGACTCGACACGTGTGCAACTCATGTACAAACCACCACAGCATGTTAAGCATTGTGTTCCAATAGAAGGGTGCTTAAAAATAAGCCTAAAACATCTCATCTCCCCTTGTAAGAGATTTCACAGTAAGGAAGGCTGGCGAGCAAGGGGTGGCCAGAGGAGCCAGCCAATGCCTGTCACACTTTGTCATCATGGAACCACCATCTGGTCTCCTTCGGTGACCTCCCGTTGCGGCAGTTCCTCACATAGCGGTCATCGTCCGCTGGACGTTGCTGCAACCAATACTGTAGCCGGTTAGATATCAAATAAGGTCAAGGGAGCTGGGTAGGTGTAATGTAACCTTTGCCGGCGAGCTAGACAACATAGACAGGATGCTGATACAGACCGAGCTCACGGTCATGGCTGGTGACCAAGAATCATACAGTATATCTGCAGATGAGAGAAGCACCGGCAGCTGTTATACCTTACAGCCATTACAATACGCAAATCAAGCAGCAAAATTGTAGCCCCATGCCCATCAAGGCAACACCAACACTATATTTTTTTTTCCCATTCACCATCACAGAAAATCGTTTTAGTGGTAGTGAAAAAAATCGGCAAGTACATCTATTTTTGTAGAAAGAACTTCCGGAAGCAAAACATCGAGGCCAAATGCTCAAAAGATGAAAGCAAAGGTTAAAATGCTTCCCCTTAGGCATAGGTCGGGTTTTTAACCTAGGAGGGTCAGAGATGATAATTGATCTTGCTGGTTTCAAAGAGGTGCAACAATGACGAACAATGAAAGTACCTTGGATATCTGTAGACATTTTTCAGCTACCTAAACCAAGTGGCCTCAGTTATCTTGGATGATGATTTCATTTTCAGTGACCTCAGTTACCTAAACTAAGTGCTTGACAGAGTTATATTTTGTAATATTTCAGACATAACCCGCTTAAGGATCTGTGCGTAAATAATGGAAAGAGGATATGTGAAAAGGGGGTGTGTAGATTTTACAGGGAAGTAGTTTTCCTGGAGCAAGTCACACGAGGGAAGTTGGAGGGGGTCAATCTGATAAAAGAGATCGTGGAGGAGAGACAAGCCAAAAAAACCAGGAAATACGAACCCTAGCCGCACTGTTTTTCAGGCACCGTTGCCACCATCAGAAAAACCATCGCTTTTCACACGCCGGACGAGGGCGTCCCGCACCAACCGCCGTGCGCTAGGCCACCTACCACGTCGCTGTTCACCACACGCCGCTCAGGTCAAGCGCCAGCAGAAGCCACCGAGGGAAACCACTGGCCTCTGTGAGCGGTTTCACCACTGCCAGCAGATGTAGCACAACATCGCTTCCGCCGATACTGTGTGCTACAGTACTTGCGTGCCACAGTGAAATTCAGGAGAAGAGAGGGAAAAATCGTGAGGATTAGATCGTGATCTGGCCGTTCATCGCTTGGGGTAATGATTTGGTCCTCTATGTTTTATTTATTTAATTAGAGATTAAAAAATACAGATTACAGAGAGGTTGCGTGTGTTCGTGGGAGGGATTGAGCAGCAGATGGTCTAATATGTTGTATTATTGTACTGTGAATTTGGGTGCCGTTTGGAAATAATTTGGGAATTTCATCTACTAGAAAGTTCCATAGCTTTCCATAGAATTTTTATTCATATCGATCGAATGAGTAGACTGTGATATATGAATTTTGCAAGCTTGCTGTCTGGTAAATTTATCGTAGTTTAGCATTTTAGCAACAGATATTAATAGTAAATGATCTAATTTGGGGATTTGGTCAACATGAAAATTGCAAGCTGTTTTGTAAGGTTTCTAGAAAGTTTAAGAACACAACTTTTAGATAAGTAGAGTAGAAGTTATGAATTTTGGGAGGCTGGTGTCCAGTACCGGGTTGCAGTTGAACGCAGTTATGGAAAAACATTGATCTAACTAATTTAATGGCAGAAGTGAATTTCAGGCATAACTAAAAAGTAGTAGATAATTTCATGTAGAATTTAAAAATGTCATGGTTCAATATATATTTGCACGTGTAGAATTAAATATATTAAATTATTAAGTATGCAGGCCAGAAGATGACATACCTGTTTTCTGAGTTAAAAAAAAAGAGGGTTTAGATGATTTAATCTAAACTTGTGGTCAACTAGAAAATTGTAGGAAAATTTATATAGGTTCCAGAACTGGTATGGTTTGCTATTGTTGTGGTAGCTGGTTGGATACGAGTCTGAAGATCGAAGGTAGGACGTTCGCCCTCATCTAGCCACCGGTAGGGTCCTTCCCTAATGTGGTAGAGGGGCTCTAAAGCTTGACTTTAAAGAGGGAAACTAGAGACTTTGTTTATTCATTGCTTAATGATAATGATACAATGCTCTCTTTTATAGAAATGGCTAAACTTGACCCCTAAGAAACTTATCTCTATATTAAAAAACTAATCCTAATAATAGAAAACTTATCTCTAATACATAAAATAAATCTAAAAGAAAATAAATCTAAATAATAAGGAAACTAATTATTATATTCCTAATCTCCGATACGCTGTCAAACTATCCAAATTTGCACACGCTGCAGCACCTCGTGGAACTGGTCAAGCGTACCTGCTACAGTACCATACGGTCACTATTTGCATGCTACAGTATTGTGTACTGTTTACGCTACAGCGCCATGCACTGTTCACTCCCTATTGCATGCCACGCTGGGATCATATGACCATAACAGCTATATTTTGATGAGAATTGAAAATTATGATAATTTTAGTACCAGAATATCATGGCTAACTATCCGATAATAGGGGAGAATGGTGAATTTAGAAAGCATGTAGGAGAATTGTCGTTTATTTGTTGCCTTGAATTGATGTGGCCTATATTGAGAATGAGTAATTGCTATAGGATGAGTAGCATCAGGTGTATTGTTATACCCTAATCAAACCGACCATCGCAACTAAAAAGGCAAGTGCACAGTAGAATAGTATTCGAATGCTTGAAATTGTGGTCTTGCCTTGATTATTCATATGACAATACCTGTTTTATATTGCTCTAATGCTTATGATAAGATGGTAACTATGATGATGAGAATTATGGTGGGATAATGATTATATCACTTGTTCAATGCTGAAAATGAACTAAAGAAAAAAATATAATCATTGCATTATATGTTGAGCATTCATGATGGAAAGATATGACCCACGGGAGTGGGATGAGGTCCCCATATGCAAATATGGACAATTGGCTCCAGCATGAAGCATGATGGGCAACTGGTCCTGCATGACACATGACAGGCAGGGGCGAAGCCAAGGGGGAGGCTTAGTGAGGTGAAGCCTCACCTCCCCTGATAGAAGAACCCCTCCCCGTGCGCGGCGAAGCTCACGATCGAGAGTCTGAGACCCATGGTAGAAGAACCCGGGAAGCTCATGGCGAAACCCACACGACCAAAGCGCCGAAGAGTCGAGCTTCCACCGGCTTTAGGCCCAACAAAGCCCAACACAATGGCCCAACACAATAGCCAGGTGACAAACAATAGATCTCGAATTCCATAGATCTCACGCAATTACACAAAGCAACACAAACGGGGTTGGGGCGACTGTTGAGCGCTGAAAGGTTGGATCTGGCGGCGGCGTCGGTGAGAGTGAGGGGCCGAGCCGGGCGGGGCCGGCCGGTCGGGCAGATTGGCGCTTAGCGCGGCAGCCGCGAGGAGCGGAGGCGGAGGTGGGGCGGAGTGCCGAGCGAGCGGAGGCCGGGGCGGGCGGAGGCCGGAGGAGGAGGCGGGAGGAAGGCGGGCGGGTGGAGCGAGAGAGGCGGGGCGGGCGGAGGAGGAGGCGGAGCGGGGCGGAGGCGCGAGCGTGGGCCGGGAGCGGAGGCTGCGGAGGGAGGAGGCACCGATGCTGAGGCGGAGAGCGAGGCTGCGAGAGCAGTAGTGAGAAGGGAGCCGGGGAATGACGCGGAGAGAAGGAGAGGCGGGAGCGAAGGAGCAGAGCATAGTGAAAGAAAGGTGAGTGAAATAGGAGATGAGTCATTGTGTTACTTGTGTAGATTATTTTTAGTAATAGCATAGTATTATAGATTTATTATATATGTTTATAGATAGTTTAGTCTTTATTAATGTAAATTTATAGCTTTGTATTGATAGAAATTAATACTCTATTTATAGATTTTGCTATAATGTAGAATGCATTTGTCCAGTGATTCAAATTTGTCTCATGATTCAAATTAACTTAATTCGGTATGTTTTATATCATCTAAATTTTTATTGCTATTCACAATTTTCTATTATATCACTAATTTTGATGTGTTTCATATATAGGTAACTTATCGCTACTCACTCACTCTGATTTTCATTATTTGTCTCTATCCAATTGTGTAATTTCTGTGTGCATTTGAAATTCTATACGAGTAAAAGACTAAATTTGTGTTTACTTAGTTAAAATCTACAAATAGTTCATTTCCCCCTCAATTTCATTCCTCAAGCCACATCGATGATGTGAGCAATTGGTCCTGCATGACACATGACAGGCAATTGGTCCCTGCACAAAAGGGTATGGGCATGGATGAACACCGATAGGTGTTACACTCCGCTATACCGGTACAAGTAAAAGATGAATTGAGACATGAGCATGAGCAATGCATTGCATTCATGAAAAGTGATTTGAGATAACAAGACACGAATGAAAACTAATGAAAATGAATATGAGAAACCAAATTAATGATAAATGAGTATGAATTGTTAATAAGATAATGCATCATTTATTATTCTACTTTGTAATTGCTGAGTCACGGACTCACCCTTGCTTTTGCTATTTTTATGTGAACGTTGAAGGCGACATGTATGGGTGGACGTAGAATATGGATTATTGCACACTTATAGCTCTTCACTCCACCTAGCAACTTATCACTTATGCACATGAATAATTTAGTAGTTACCATAGCATTGATTAGACAATTTATTATTTCTCTTAGTCTTTATAGTTTAAAATGTTGTTTGATGCTTTACTCAATTTATACTTGGTTATGATTCATCTTGGTACTTATTTGGTTTATCTTGAGTTCAATCTATGGCTTACATTGTTACTAATTTATGATTATTATTACGTTGAATATTTATTCTTGAAGTCTAGTTGTTGGTAATGCGCGATTATTGGTTATGAATGTCATATATGTATTATATAACTATGTATTTACCCTGTTATGTGAAGAGTTTCCTAAACCCTAATACCATACCTGTACGTGTATATATATTAGCCTATTAGACTCATGATGAATGCAGACGCTATTCAATAATGGTATCAGAGCCATACCTAGGGTTAGGGTTTTTCGTTGCCACCGCTGCTTTTGGCCCACCGGTTCATCCTCCAACCACCACCGTAGCCACCGTCTATAGTTGTCCAAATGGGCCATGCCGTAGCGGGCTGACCCGAGGCCCGTCACTGTAGGCTCAACCCAAGCACGACACGGCCCGTTTAGATGATGGACCGTGTCGTGCCTGGGCCAAGCGGCCAGCACGGCACAGCCCGTTTAGGTCGCAGGCCATGCCGGCACGGCACAACCCGTATAATTTTGTATAATTTTTCTGTAATTTTTTATAATTTTCCCTTAATTTTCTACATTTTCTACAATTTTTTGAATTTTTTCTCCTTTTCCGAGTTAAACGGGCCAACCATGCCTGCATGGCCCGTTTAGCCCTAATCGTGCCCGTGCCGGCATGGCATGGTCACGGGCCATGCCTGGGCTCGGTCCTCGGCCAAGAGGGCGGCACGGCACGACCCATTTATTATCGTGTGCTCGCTGGGCCCGTCGCGTCTTGGCGAAACGACACGGCCGCTTGGCCATGTATCGCCGCCGCTCGTCGCGTCGCGGTACGCGCGATGGTCACGAGCCATGCCTGGGCTCGATCCTCGGCCCGGGGGCCGGCACGGCACGGCCCATTTATTACCCATGCCTGCCCGACACGGCCCGTAGGCCATGTCTACCACCGTCGCTTCTTTGCTACTACTCTTCTCCACCTTAGCTATCGTCGGCTTTCTACCGATCTACACCTCGTCACTAGGAGCCTGTGCCGAGTGCCTCACCACCGAGAGCCCACACACCGCCAGTTCTTCCACTGAGGACGTCGTCAGCTCTTCCAACGGAAAGCCGATCGCCTCTCCGGCCGCCGTCGAGGACGGATCTACTAAGGTTGCCTCTCCAGCCGTCGCCAAGGCTCCTCGCATTGACGCCCAACGCCAGTGGTCGTCGAAACCGGTCGCCAGAGTCGTCGCAAGGTCGCCGGAGTCACCTTTTGTCATTGGCACTTCCACAGGGAAGCCGGTCGCCTCTCTGACCGCTGCCGAGGTCGGATCTACCGAGGTCGCCTCTCTAGCAGCCGCCGAGGCTCCTCGCGTCGATGCCCAACGCCCGAGGTCGTCAAAGCCAGTCACCGTGAGGTCACCACAGTCGCCTTCTCCTCCCAACCTCTCTCGGTGGTCTTGACCGATTCGGTCAGCTTTTGTTGATTGGCCAAAAAAAGGGGAAAAAAAAGAGAAAAATGTCTTCTTTTACAGGCACCATTTATGTTCGTCGTTTCTCGGTGATCTTCGATAGTCTCAATTATTGGGACAGGTTTCTGCACATGCGCCTCCACATGTGTGGTCAATGTATTGGAGAGTTTCTTACTAGTAAGTTGTCTTATCCGTCTCACCCTACTCCACCTGCTAAGCCTGTACTCCCGAAGGATGCTTCCAAAGACGCTCATGCAAAAACATTTGAGGCTTTTGAGGATGCGATGGAGACTTTTCAGACTGGATCGATGAGGATGCTCGTGCTTCTGCCATTCTGGTTGCTAGCATTGGGGTGCATCGCCATACAGTGATGTTGGTTTTATTCAGATAGGTGATGTAGGCGCATCTGCGCAATCGCTTCTAAGCCATCTAGTGATTTCTTATACATTGCTGTTGTGCGTCAAGTGCAATCGCTACAAGCCATCTAGTGATTTCTTGTACATTGCAGGGAGATGCCACTGTGGACGAGTTCTATGCCCAGCTATCCGCGGTATGGCGTCAAATTGACTATTTGGGGCTAGATGTTTGCCGCACCTGTTAGTACTATCAGCGTCAGCAGTCTCACCTAAAGCTTCGCTGTATTTACGACTTTTTGACGTCTCTAGTCTGAGTTTGAGCAGACTCGTGCTCAGTTGCTGGCTCATCACCCTTGTGTGACTTTGTTAGAGGCTCCTGCAGCTGTTCATACCGAGGAGATTCGCCTTCGTAGTGCGGGTCTGCTGTCGTCACTGTCGTTTCCTTCGATTTTGGCGGCTCCTCCAACTTCTACACCTTCTACACTTCCGGTTCCTCCTTCACCAGTTGCGCCTCCACTAGTGACAACTACTGTCGGTAGGGGATTCCACTGCACCTATTGCAATAAGGATGGACATGTAGAGCAATTTTGCTACAGAAAGGATTTTTGTCATAGTGCCCATCCTCTGAGGGGCACTGGAAGTTCCTTCTCTCAGCGAAATTCTGGTGCTTCTGATACTCAGCAGTTTCTCACACTGCTGAGCCGCATGGTTGCTTCTACGTCATCTGATTCTGCTGGTTTTGCTGCTCGTCTTTCGGTGAGAGACTACCTTCTACTTCTTCCTCAGGTAATTATCTTGGATTCTTGATTCTGATGCCTCCTTTCATATGACATCTGATTCCACCAGTCTCACTTTCATTAGTCATTTAGCTACTCCTATCACTGTTCAAACAGTAAATGGTACCTCTTTCTGTCGCAGGACGAGACACTATTTCAAATTCATCCTTTCATGTTCCTACATTTTCTCATATCTGATCTGGATCCTCTTCACTACTTTTTTAGGGTTGAGCTTATTTCTACACCTAAAGACTTATCTGTCCCAAAAAAAGTATATCCAGAATCTTCTTAATCGTACCTCTCGTACTGATCAGCACACAGCTAAGACTCCAATAGAGCTTAATGTTCATCTTTGTCCCACTGATGGTGAGCCTCTTACAGATCCTACTCGCTATCATCATCTTGTTGGGAGTCTTGTTTATCTTAGTGTCACTCGTCCTGATATTTCATACCCTATGCATATTTTGAGTCAATTTGTTTTTGCTCCTACTCAGCTCCACTAGTCTTCTTCGTGTTCTGCAATCCTTCATGGAACTATCGCTCGTCTCTTTTTCCCTCACTCCAGGTCTTTACAGCTCCAGACATATTCTAATGCTATTTGGGCTAGTGATCTCTCTGATTGCCGGTCTCTCTGCTTATTATATTTTTCTTAGTGGTTCTTTCATCGCTTGACAGACTAAGAGGCAGACAGTACTTTCTCGTTTGAATGTTGAGGCTGAGTTGCAAACTATGACTTTGTTAACTGCGGAGGTTAGTTGGCTACGGTGGTTGCTTGAGGATTTTGGTGTTTCTGTTTTTGCACCGACTCCTCTTTTGTCTGACAGTACAGGTGCTATTAGCATTGCTAAAGATCCGATAAAGCATAAACTTACAAAGCATATTGGTATTAATGTTTCCTACATGCAAACTCAGGTGCAAAACTAGGTTGCTGCTCTTTAGTATGTGTTTTTAGAGTTTCAGTTAACAGACTTCTTCACAAAGGCATAGACCAAAGCTCAACATAGTTTCTACCTCTACAAACTACATGTTGTTGATCCACCATAAATTTAAAGGGGTTGTTAGATATGTATTATATAGCTATATATTTACCCTGTTGTGTAAGAAATTTCATGCATATATACCATATATGTACATGTATATATATTGGCCTATTGGCCTTATGATAAATGCAAGCGCTATTCATAACAAAAAATTGGTAGTGATAATAGTTTAGAGCAGTGTTCCAGATATCGGCCTAGGTGCCCGCCGAGGCGGCGTGTAGGCGGTGGGCGGCTGTCGGCTGCTGCGCCTTGGTCCCTCGGTGGGTTGTTGGATGGTTGGTCGGCTAGGCGGTCAAAGGTGGGAAGAAGGCAGTCCAGGGCGGAGGACGTGGGCTCAACGGGGCGGCCATGCAAGCGTCCAAGGCGGCAATGCGACAGCTAGGCAAATGCCGAGGAGACCTGGGTAGGCGAAAGTGGCAAAATAAAGGGGGAAGGTTTACCTCATGTCCTCGCGCCGCCTCTTCCTCCGGGAGTTCCCACGCGCCGTTGAGCTGCCGATGCCACAATTCACCCTCCACCTCGCTATATTGGCCGCCCACAACACAACACAAGTGTGTTCTCCCCTCTGCCTCCCCTCCCTTTCCCCGAGCTTCTCCCTCCACCGCTTCCCCTACACGGCTACGCCGATCTACTCCATCCCCATTGTCCTCTCTTCTACCAGCGGCGGTGGAGGCGAGATCCCAAGCAGGCACGCAAGTGAGTGGTGAGGAGCCAAGGGCACCGAGGAGACTAGCAGGGGAGGGGAGGGACCGACAGCCAGTGGCCGAGGCGCCAAGCATGGGAAGTGGGGCCACCGAGCGTGGGAAGTGGGGAGGGGAGGGCGGTGGTGGTGGCGGCAGCGTCTGGGAGTGAGGGAGGAGTTAGGGTTAGGAGTGGATTGTGGTTTTTATATAGGCTGGGTGAGGTAATCTGGACCGCTGATCATTCATTCGATGGGTAGAAAAAAGTAATTGATTTTGATCTGAAAAATCATTAGCACCATTAATTATGACTGCATATATGATGCATAAACCTCTGGCAACTGTTCTCTCATCTACACAACTGTAGGTTGGAATAGGGTTGCGTATATTAGTTAGGAAAACGAGCACAATATTGTTAATTAGACAACATTGTATATATGATGGCCTGCTGTCCTCATTTTTATGCATGATAGCTTATCTTTAGCCTACTGTCTTCATTTTTACTTCGGCCGCCTAGGCCCCTAGGCGCTAGGCCTCACCTCGCCACCCACCTAGCGTCTTCTTGAACATTAGTTTGAGTGTGACATCTTGGGCTTTTGTTAAGCCGGGGTGTTACATATTCACTGCTATAAATCTTCATAGTCATTCAGTTAACCATTCAATTAAAAAGATTATCTGGGTCAATAGCCACCTATATAATGTAAATCCTTAAGTAGAGCTTAGCATGACAAACTAATGCTCGATGCAATCTTAACCATGCCCCACCAAACCTTGAATGGTCCGCATAAAGTTTTGTCTTCTCAATTTGGACTAGTTAGCTTTAGCAAAACAAGAAACCTTAAAATTTGGAGTATTTTGCAAAGTCGAGCAAGTGGTAAAGGACCGAGCAGATCAAGGAATCAAGAAAACTGTGAACTGTGCAGTGAAGCTACCCCAATATTCACACGAGTCACTTTTGTCTCTACTGTGGGCTCGTAACACTGTTGAAAAACTTAAAAGCATGTTTCTTTGGTCCTATGGTGCAAGGTTTAAATTGTAGACATTCCACAAATAATAATGTAAATCTCCTTACCTCATGCCCATCACCAAGTTAAAAAGTTACCAAAATTAGAATGCAATGATTAAATCACCTCTACTTGTTTTCCTTACCAAATGACCACAATTACTCAAGGATCAAGTGGCAATTCACCTGGGAAGATGCTTGCTGTACGAAAAGTCACAGATTCTATTCACATTTGGGGTTAGCCACAATTGCAATGGCAATGTTACCATATTGGATAGACAAGGGCGAGAGTATCACGTACAGGATGCAGTGAAAATGAATGGTGTAACATTGATGACTGCAATGATGGAATAGATAAACAAATTTCTTTGACGCTGTGGTTATCAGAAAGAGGAGAAAAAGGTAAGCTGAGGCTGTGCTGGAGATAGCATAAAGATGGAAACTTGAGACTTGAGTTTGGATTTAGGGTTGCCAACTGCTTATTTTAATATCAGATTTAGTACCTTGAGTTCATTTTGTTTATGAAATCAGATAATAAATGGCACATTCAACATTGGAAGAAATGCAGGAGAATTTAGTTATGCCCTGGTTACAGATAAACAAGTATGTGAGTTTCTAATGTTTACTTTCACAAATAGCATATTTGCTTAGACTTGTTATGATTTGAAGTAATATATGCATACAGCATAGACACAAAATTTAACGTGAATACCGTATACTTCCACATGAAGGACACGACCAAAAAAATCACATAGCTTCTTGACGTGTTCCATTTATTAGGATATGACTAACTACTGTAACAATGCATTCACAGCTGCTTTGATAACGGGAGATAATAGCGTTATCCATGAAACATAAGAACCAACATTCTAGTCACACAATGGTTAAACTGAATTGGAGAAGCATGCTATCATCCTAGATACATCTCCATGTAGACGTCTAGTCCCTCATCAACCTAGCATGCTTCCTCACCCAAGGCATTATCACCTGAGATGTTCTGCTTATTTTTACATAGATTAATATTCCAAGTTCAAACTGTAATCATTACTTAGGTGCTTCAGCAAGTCAAAGTTTTAAAAAATATATTCTGATTTCCATTAGTATTACATTTTTATTAACTTTGGAACTCTTCACTACAATGAACTAAAAAGACACTATATTTGACCCAAAAAACATGAAATATCCACTTCAACAGATTTACCAAAAAAAAAAGCAATTTTATGCATCTCAAAAGGGAAAGGGAAAGGGAAAAAAGGGGTGTAGCAACATATATCATATACAACAATACAATTAGCACAGAAATAACATACATATATGAAGACAAAGGTCAATAACAAGTGCACCATCTACAGAGCTTAGAGATCAAATTCAGAGGGAGGATGAGTGAGAGCCAGAAAAGAAGAAAAGGAGTTATTACTCATCACTAGAGAATAAGACAACACAAAGACTTAAAACCTTATGCTAACGACTAACCATTATTGAAGCATTGACGATAGCTATAATATTAGCTAGAAAAAGAGACAAGCCACCAACATCCAAACATTATGAACTTAGACAGCACAAGCACGAAACACCTGCATTTAACAAGGTCATGCATCTAGTAATCCCATCAAGGACGTCTAGCAATATTATGAAAAGGTGGGTTGGAGCATCTCAATTGCGCAGCTACTCCAAAAACTGCAAAAGAAAACTTGGCTAAGGTGGTGGCTTTCCGCTAACAAATGGAATCTTAGCACCTAACCGACAGCTAGATTGAATATTAGGTTAGGCAAAGAACATTCCCAAGCACCGTCCAGTTAATCAAAAGCATCAACATGGACACACAAACAAAGCTCCTCCAAAAAAGAAGAAGCATAAGGAACAACTTTACCTAAACAGATGTGCCCGTTGCTGTAAATGTGTGGATGCATCGGCGCCGGATTGAGAAAAATGACCTGGAAAAAGGACAAGATTATTGTTCAATGAAATGAAAGGAGCAGAAGAAAAGAAAAGAGAGAATCAAAGGTACAATCTTTTTCATGAAATCTCACCTGAGGTGCCTCCATGGGATAATGCTCGGGGAAGTCGACCTGCAGCTGGTACGTCTCGCCGGCGTAGAGGGTGCCCGCTGCTCCGGTCACCTCGATTACCCACCTGTTTACTCATCCAAAGAAAATTCAAATTCTTCTATTAGGCAAGTAGTCCAAATCCATGTCCACAAAAAACAATTAGGAGAAACCCCCGAAGAAATCTCTACAAATCGAGAACAAACAAGGGGCAAAAACGAATAGTAAACCCATCCGAAAGATGGAAAATATCAATCAGAAAACGTAACGAGAGAAATTGCAGGGATGCGGTCGGGAAGGAGTCACCTTTGGAGGTTATCCGAGACCTTGTGCTTGAACCCGGCTGGGGGGCCGACCTGCCACTCGGCGAGCTCCTTCTGCAGCCGATTGCAAGCGATCTTGCTCAGCGCCTGCACACGCAAAAAAGGGCGAATTTTTAGCCAAATCGTGCACGAAAACAACCGTTCTGCCGCTCTCCGAGCGACGAATCCTATGGATTGGGGGAAGGAGGAGGAGAAGGGTTAGGGTTTGATACCTTTCGGGAAGGAGACGAGGAGCTCGTCATGGTGCGGTGGGCTCTTGGGGAAGGGAGGGAGGCGAAAAGGGGGAGAGGAGAACGGCTGAGCTGAGCAGTTCGGCCTTTCTTTCTTATGTTTCCTTGGATGCTTTTTACCTCCCTTACTTTTTCATAGCTTTTTAGTTTCTTTTGTTTTCTTTTAAGAATATTTGGTGCTAACGAGTCCCTCTCCGAAACCACGCGGCTCAAATCGAACCTAACCCAAACTTGGCTTTAGGGTTGAGCTTGAGCCGTGTTCTATAATTTAATCGAGTATAGTTAGGGGTGAAAACGGATCGGATAGTTTCCGATCGATCCGGACGAATACGGATACGGATTGTGTCGAATCGGATTTTTTTCGAATAATTCTCGGATTGGATATAGATACGGATTTTTTTTATCAGATACGGATACGAATACAGTAACCCATAATACGAAAACGGAGGAGGCGGGCCACGGAATGGAGCTGGCAGTGGCGGAGTCGAGCGACGCCATGAGGGGTTGGCGGCCGTAGCCAGGCCACAAGGAGGCATCGGCGGCGTGGCGCAGCAGAGCCGGGGCGACGCACCGGAGGTCGGAGCGGCACCGATGGGGACTAGAGGTCGGCGACCGGAGGTGTCGAGGTCGGGGTAGGTGCACGGAAGAGGCGACGCAGCGAGGTGGGCGAGCGGCGGCGGCGCGCCGAGGCGGCCGTGGGGCGGCGAGCGGCGCAGCACCGGGGAGAGCTAGGCGGCACAGCATCGGGGAGAGACAGCGGCGCAGCACCGGGGAGAGGCTAGGCGGCGTAGCGCCTGGAGCAGTGGTGGCTCACGGCGGAGCTAGCGACATGGGGGAGGCCGGCGACGCTGGGAGTTAGTCTTGAGGCGAGCGAGGCACGAGGAAGCCGAGGCGAGCGGCTCAAGGCGCAGGCGTAGCAAAGAGAGAGGATTTGGGGAAGAAGGAGTAGCAAAGAGACAGTCAGAGAGAGAAGTAATGGAGTGAAGAGATAAGGTAGTGAGGAAGAGAAAGGAGTGGCCAGGAGAGAGCGGGTGGATAAAAAGAAAGAAATGAAGAAATGAAATGGAAATGAGAAGGAGGAAAGAGATTAAGCGCGTCTCGTAAAAATTATTTCTTGCAAACAATCACTCTAAAATCTTCCGTTTAAAACTAATGCAATAAATAAAAGTTTGCTAAAATGCTAAAAGTGTCAAACACCACAAACTAGTGTTTTGATTAATTAAAATGAAATTAGTATCCCCAGCAGATAAATTTCTCATTGTGGATGAAAAGACTATGTTTATTTAGATTTCATGAATGTTTTGACAAGATGAACTATTTACGTATTTTCGTTAATTTTGGATGTATAGTTTAAAGGGTTTTCATGTTCCGATAAATATTCGTAACCGTATTCGTTTCGATTCATATCTGTATTCGATATTATTCGCATTTGTATTCGTATTCGAGTTATCTATATTCGTATCCGTATCCGAAAAAAATATGAAAACAAATATGGTAGAGGCATTATCCGTCTGTATTCGACCCGTTTTCACCCCTAAGTATAGTATAGTTAATCTACGAATCTAAATTTAAATGCTCCGGTCTAGGCAGCGAGAAGCCAGCATTCGGCGTCTGCTTCTAGCGTTTTTTTTACTGTTCAATTTTTTTCTTTTTTTCTTTTGTGTTTTTTTGTGTTTTATTTTTTTGTATTTCTTTTATATTATTCGTGATGGGCTAACATATTTTTTTATTTTTAAAATTTTTTAAATTTAATTATGTGAAATAAACCAACTCAGCTAGTAAAAGATTAACCAGCTACAGTAAAAAAGCCATAAGACAACGTCATTCTGCACGCGACCCTAATTGAGTGATACGAAAGCGTATATCGATTGGATGGGTGTTAGTGTGATAAAGTGTTTCTAAGAGATGAACACACGAGAAAGTGAACACTACTACAGAAAATATCATATTAGACGTCTCATCATAGATAATTCTATAAAATCCGTTAGTATTAAACTATAGCATAGTTATTTCAGACAGTTTTACTCGCAGACCATCTATGTTGCAACCGATGGTAAAAATCATCAGTGATAAACTACTTATCACAAATAGTTTTTTACATAAACCATATATGATTTTTTGTATTAACCATCTGTGATACATAGACATCACATACGATTTTTTATATTAGCCATTTGTAATACATAGAAATCACATACAGTTTTCTATATTAGCTGTCTATGATGCGTAGACATCACATACGGTTTTTGTATTAGCAAATCAGTGTTGTGACTTATCACTAACAATTATTTTTAAAAACCGTTAGTGATAATATTATTCTATATATATATATATAGGAGTGAAAACCTAACTCACTATGTACTCCTACGCACATTTAGGTTTTCCAACACACCCGCAAGCCTTCTCCACCTCCAGCCCCAGCCGCTGCACCTCCACTGCGCGCCAAATCCCACCGCTCAGCTCTTTCCCCTCCTCTTCACCATCAGCCGCCTCAGCTCCTTCCCTCTAGCGCCCCCCGCTCGCCCCACCAAGTGCCGCCTTCCTCCATCCTCGGCTCTCTCTTTTTCCTCTACAACGACCACCATCTCCACCGGCCTCAGTCGCATCTTCTCTAACCTCAGCTTCCGCTACTTCATCCCCATCTTCCATCTTGGTTTAGTACAATTTCTTTTCTATTCCTTAATCTCTTAATTACATTTCTGTCCTGCTACTTACATGTTAAATTGTGATATGTGGGCTTGTAATGTTGAGATAGTAGAGAATCTTATGTGATGCTCTGTGTTTGTTCTTAGTAACTAATAAAATTGTTATTAGGAATTGTTAGATGTAGCAGTGGATGTATGGTTGTGCTCTGGTAGTGAGAGTTGTGTTGGTTTGGGTTTCAGAAAAAACTATAAAAAAAGGGGTTTTGTGTAGCATTTGAGCAGATCAATTGCAACTTGTAGGGTTTCTAGTACTTCTCTTTTGGGGCTTGGTGGATCGGTGACAATCAAATAGGCTCTGATGGCAAAATCTGTAGCTTTGTTTGGGTGTAGTGCATCTGAATGTGGGGGATCTTTATGTGTAGTTTGCTGGATTTAACTAGAACCACTAGGATGATTGGAGATTGTGGTGCTCTTTATTGTTTTGCATGGCTTGGATATGATTGCTGCTTTAGTTTTCTTTGAAGAGTAAGGAATCGTTAACTCGCTTGATGGTGCGAGATGCTTCTTATTTTGGAATGTTCGTTGAATGTTGTTTGAAGTAGCTTAATCCATTTTTTTGAGTATGTAGAAGTTTTAAATAGAATAGTTAGAAACCTAAACATGCATAGGTTACAGCGTTACACATATATGCATAATTAATAGACTAATTTAGTTAATCTATTAATTAGGTTAGCTCACTAAGTTTAGAAGCTGCGCAATATATACTTGTGAAAATTAAGCTTATATATGGTAGACACCTAATCCCTTATTTCTTTAGAAAATGATGTTCGTTGAAAATCTTGTTATAGTTTCTTTGAAAATGATGTTCATTGAAAATTTTGTTATAGTTTCTTTGAAAAATAATGTTCGTTGAAAATAGAGTGCAGCCGACACTTGAAAGTAATAAAATTTCATATATGATATTCAGTTTGTGTTTTATATATCCCATACTGAAATATGTTAGTGTTACCATAAAATATATAAATATCATTCATCTAAATCAAGAATAAGTAAGTTGTGACTTTATGTTATCTAGTTTACTACTTTAGTGTCAAGATAAGCCGTTTTAAGATGTCCATATATTTCATTTCAACATTAATATAGTCTTGTACACCCCACAATTCACTTTGAGTTGTAAATCACTTTAAGTTGTAATTTATTTATCTGTCATTTATCTGTATTCTGCTTGTTTGTTTTTAAAAAGCATGGCTATTATTTTTGAGGCTAGCAAAAAAAATAAATTTTTTTAGCTATATAAAGAACTATCACAAACAGTTTCTAACACAAAACTGTCTGTAATACATAGACAATCACAAACGGTTTTTTTATATTAGCCTTCTGTAATATGTCGGATATCACAGACGGTTATTTTTAAAAACCGTCTGTGTTGTGACTTACCACAGATGGTTTGAAAGCCATTTATGATAATCATTTGTTATCACTGACACAATAAATCAGACGGTTCGCAAACCATCTCTGATGAAGGTTACGAACCATTTATAATGACTCTATATGTGGTAGTGGAAGTAGAATAAACCCTCGCAAAAAGGGACTAAATGAGGGGAGAATATTACGATGCCGTTATTATTCATCAGTCTAGCAATGAAGTGTCCTCAAATCCTTACCATCTATACACTTTTATTTTATGTCATCTGATTTGTCAATTATAGTGAATTTTCATGTAAAGCGAGATGCATGCAGGCGCAAAAAATTGTGTGAGCAAATTCTAAAAATTGTATAGATTTAACCTACAAACAACCCTTCAGATGTGGTTGTGGATTTAACCTAAATTTATCATTCGGACTAACATCAATAGGTGTTTTTTCTTTCTTTTTGCGATCAAGCAATTTGTGTTCTTCCCTCAGGAAAAATGTCTTTTCATTTGCGATCAAGCAATAAGTGTTCTTCCCTTGGAAAAAAAAAGGTATTCTATTCATGCCCGGGTGCTAAGTAGCTAGAATTTTCCTTGTCCATGTGTTCATTGCGGCGTATTTCTTCAATGATTTAAGCATGGATATCAGGCATGGACATTTAATCACGACTTGCAGTCTTGCGCCTAAATTGAAAGGCCCTCTACAAAAAATAAAAAACAGAGATGGGCCATATATAGAGTCAACATCAAGAGGTATCGACGATCCAAGTGTGT
Source organism: Melocanna baccifera (assembly GCA_036346265.1). NCBI lineage: Eukaryota > Viridiplantae > Streptophyta > Magnoliopsida > Poales > Poaceae > Melocanna > Melocanna baccifera. The sequence continues at coordinate 33,672,522 of CM070693.1, forward strand.
GTGCAAGGGGGGCAGAATGGCATCTCTTTTGCTCTCAATTATAAGCGGCTTTTGAGAGCCGTTAATTTTGCTTTGTTAAGATACTAGCTACTAAATCGATCTGTTTTGTTTCGCAACTATACCTAACTACATGCAATGCACGCAGTTGTTGTTTGGAATTGAAAACAAACTAAAGATGAATTAGATACTATATCGACCATTTCAAAAGTCAGTTTGGGTAAAGATCGATCACGGTTAGTCTTGATTTGAGTTAAATCCATAAGATTGAGATACTGGTAACTAACAGTTATGAGTTTCTTCCGGTCTAATATGCACGTACGGTTTGTTGCTACGTACGCCGCTTATCTCTAGTTTTTGTTATAGAGAAGATCGACATTGCTAGCTTTAGGGCCTGTTCTTTTTGGCTGCAGCTGATGACTTTTGGTTGCGGCTGATGGCTTTTTGGCTGTTTGCGACAGAGATTACGGAAAGAGAGATACTCGCTTGCAATTTTTGATGATACAGATATTAGTTTTTTAACGTGTACTACAATTAACTTGTAGACCCCATCTTAAAAAAATACTTCGTTTAAAAGTTAATTACTGTAGCAAAAGTCAAAAGCGACTTTTAGAAGCCGTAAAGAACAGAGCCTTAGTCAACCAAATCTGGCTTCGTGGGAACAAATCTTTACTATTTAAAAAGAAGGAGTTGGTGGTTGCCGAAGCCTCTATCCAATCTGGATCGTCAGATCTTCTCTTCCCCTCCCGACCAACCCTAAAACCCTCCAACCGCCGCACCCCTCCTCCCCTCCCGGCCCCTCCTCCCCGCCGCCCCTCCTCCCCCTCCGCCCCGCCGCCCCCTCCTCCCCCTCACCCAGCCGCCCCCGTTGTCCTCCTCCTCTCCCCGCCGGCCCCGCCCTCCCCATTTGTCTTTGGCCTCTCGATGTAACTATCTCGAATCTCTTTATCCTGCATCATCGCGCTAGGGTTTGACGGCCGTTGGCGAGCACGCGCCGCGGGCATGGCGCATCGCCGGGTGGAGGACTATCGGGGGCGCGTCATCGCCATCGACGCCACCTCGGCATCTACCATTTCCTCGTGAGCCGTCCTCTATCTACTCTACTCTACTCCCTTCCGCTTCAATTTCCTCTCGTTTCCTCCCTCGTCCGAGTGATGGTTGGCTTGGTTTGGTTTGCGAACGTGACGCTTTGACTTGGGGAAATGGTTTCGGCGTCATGCTTAGGGGCTTAGCGCCATTGCGTGATCGTTTTACTGCACGTGGTGTGGCGCGTCGCAGATGATTTGGGAAATCCGCGCCTTTGGGTGGTTCACTTTCGACCATTATGTCATGGCGCCGACCAAATGTTTGAGAAAATGCCAACATGTTTGCCATCTGGTATATTCTGTGTATGTACGGTAGCTTCTCCTGTTTAGGAGAGGTCATTGGCTCAGTGGCTGTAGCAGAATTTCAATTTTGAGTGTGTAAATCAATACTATTAGCATGCGCAAGCATTTTGTATGTACACAAAAATGGGGATGATAGTTGATTAGAAATTAAAATTCATTGGTACCAATGCCATTGGCATTGCTCACTTGTTTTCGTGTTCTGGGGGCATTTGCAAACCACGTGATTACGTACACCATCCGACTAGCCTTATCTATTGTGTAAATACGTGATCCATTTACGTAGGTTGTGGTTAGAAGGAAAGGAACAAGTTCGACCAATGAGGTGGTGAAGTCACAAGGCAAGGAAAAGAAATATTACTTAATTGTTTTTCCCTCATTATTTGGTATGATTGTGGCCATGATGTTTTTTTAAGCTTACATAACTTTTACAATCAGTAATTGCACGACCATCTGCGGGGCATGTTGAATCGCTTCGTAAGATTGCTCAAGTAGGAATGAAACTGTGTAAGTTTGATGCATTCTGTGGCCCCTTTGATTTCTATCATGCTTTTCCAGCGAGGATTAACTCATGAACTTTTATGCAGTTTGTGTTTGATGGTGAGCCACGACTTGAAGAAAAGGAACTGCAAAAGGTATACACCTCGAATTGCTCCTTTGCTTCAATTCTTCACTCTCAAGTCTCAATACATGTGTTGCCATATGTTTGTTGCTCCTTAGGTCCTTGAAGCGGGATGATGCTTCCAAAGATCTTCGTAGAGCTATCGAGGTCACTTGCTCCTCACCGTAGTTCTCGAGCCTTCTCCTTACTCGCCATGCTTTTTTGTTTGTTGTTTTGTTAGATCTCTGAGGTGGCATTTGCATTACAGGTTGGAGATGAGGAATCAATTGAAAATTTTAGCAAAAGGACTGTGAAGGTAATTGTCCTACAATATGGGAACAAAAGCAATCACAACTTTGTGTTGTAACTTTAGGAAAGAATATGTTTGTAGATTTATTTCAGATAAATCAGCCTCACATGAAATCGCCATTTTGAGCTTTGTCTCAGAAAACTCAATGAGATGTTTATCAAGTCCTGGAGTGGTTCCAAGCATGAGTTACTGAATTTTTGCCTTTTCTTTCCAGTCACGAAAAGCACAATGATGACTGTAAGAGCCTGTTAAGATTGATGGGTGTCCCTGTAGTTGAGGTATCATTAATGCTCTCATCCATCAGTTGCTTCAAGGATTTATTTTGTTTTACTTTGATACACAAATGAGTTAGTTTCCTTCATTGATGTGCTTTTCCAATGCCTTGGATAGTTGGTAGAATATTGGGAATCTCTTGAACTAAAAAAAGCAAATTGCACCAGCCTCACTTATAAAGTGCCTGCTTAGGTGGCCTTAAGCTTATGGCTAAATATGCCATAAGCTTAAGCCCTCCTAAATAGGGTGCTATTAGAATGGCTTCTCAGACAAGTGTAGACAACATAAGAAATGCTTACAAGGATTCTAGAATTTTAAGCCCTAGAAATTGGGTAAGCTCACTTGAGAGCTCTGCAAAATCTGAAACTTTGTAACTTGTAAGGAAATCCCTTTGTGGTCTTTTGTGCACCAAGTGAGGCGAAATACGTTGTGCAGCACTTTGTGAAAATCATAAGGTGTAACAACTGAATGACTTTGTAAGAATTCTCTATCTTTGATACCCTTGTAGCATGATTGAACTATATTTGATAGTATGCATCACTTTTATTTGGTTTTTCGTTGCAACGCACGGGCACCTTACTAGTTAAGGGTGAAATATGGCCAAGACCGAACATGCAGATTTGACATGAATTTTGCAATTGCATGAGAAAGTTCACATGTTCCGAATGGGCCTAACAGGGTTGTGTTCAGAACCCAAAATTGATCAAGAAGAACCTTGTAGATTATTTAGCTAGAAAGAAGCTAGGGCTACAGCATTGTCCAGCACAACCGATGTAGCACTCGATCTACCTTGCTTGCTAATCTCTAATAAAATTTTCGATCCCCACTAACTAATGCAAATTCCTACGTACACAACTCCAATTCATTCCTACGTAAAATCTAAACTGAAAATTAAGGTAGCTGGCTGGGTTGCCTAGTTGGTGTCGGTGGGGAGCCAGTATCGGTTGGTGAACCATGCCTTGTCGGCGACGACCTTGACGCCGTCGTGGTTGCGGTGCCACTCGTAGTAGGCGTGCGTGCGGTTCTTGATGTCAAGCGTGGCGTGGCCGAAGCTGGCCTCCCGGAACGCTGAGTAGCCTGGCTGCGGCCACCGGAACTGGTTGGCGAGGCCCTCGGTGTTGCCGCCGTCGCCGATGTTGACGTAGACCGGCGCCGACCTGTTGAACGCCGGCGTGGCCTTGCCGTTGTCGATGTCGTAGGCAACGTTGGAGACGCGGTTGGTGCGCTCGTACGAGTGGACGTGGCCGGCGAGGACGAGGTCGACCTTGGCGTCGACGAGCCAGCGCTCGAACTGGACGCGCATGGACTCGCCCTCCATGTAGTGGTAGTCGTTGCTGTTGTACCAGGGCGAGTGCACGCAGACGATGAGCCACGGCGTCACCGTCCGGTCGACGCGCTTGAGCTCGTCCTGCAGCCACGTCCACTGCGGCGTGTACTTTCCGTACGCCGAGTAGGACGACAGCACGACGACGTGCGCCGACGCCATCCTCACAGAGAACCAGAACGGCTGCGTGCTGCCGGACGCCCTGAACGGCGTCGGGTACCGGTTCGTGAAAGGCTTGAAAGGCTCCGTCTCGCCCTGCAATTCATTCGTCATTCATGCATGCGATTCCAAGTCAGGGATATGGAGGTCGAGAGGCTGGCGTGCGTACGATCTCCGGCGCGTAGTCGAGCTCGTGGTTGCCGGTGGTCCAGATCCATGGCTGGTAGGCGACGCTCCTCTCGGTGAAGCGGCCCCAGCTGTCCCAGCGGTTGTTGTCGTGCTCGGGGTGGTCGTCGGCGTACGACAGATCGCCGATGAAGAGCACCGCGTCGGCGTTGGACGCCTCGTAGTGCGTCAGCGTGTGGTTCGAGTGGTACGTCTGCCCAAGGTCACCTGCACGCAAGGCATTGAGATTTCGTCATCGTCATCACAGATGCTGACTGCATTAGGAAGGAAGGAAGGAAAGAAAAATATATAGATCGACTATTAACTGTATCACTAGCTAGCTCGGTGCGTACCGATCATGCCGAACTTGATGGGCACGTCGGGGCCGGGCTTGGGCGGCGTCTTGAAGGAGAAGGCCCTGACGGTGTAGCCGAAGCCGACGGCGTAGTGGTAGGTGGTGTTGTACTCGAGGTCCGTGAGGGTGGCGTGGTGGATGTAGCCCGACTGGTAGGAGCGGCCGAAGGAGTAGCGCCGGACGGAGCCCTCGGCGGAGAGGCTGAGGTCCCCGGCGCGGCGGCCGTAGCGGACGACGTTGCTGCCGGCATGCTTGGGCGTCACCCACGACACCGTCATCGCGCGCCCCGTCAGGTCGCCCTGCGTGATGTGCACCTGCTCCGGCGCGTTGGCGCCCGCCGGCGGCCGGAACACGTCGGCTTCGAACGGCATGTCGGGGAGCATCTGCAGGCTCCTCCGGTACGGGCTCGTCACTCCGGCGCAGGCGGACGGCACGCACGCCGCGAGGGCCAAGAGCACGGCGACCGCAAGCTCCATGTCGTTGTTTGCTACTAGATACAACAGGTCGCAGGGAAGCTTACGTGAATATATATTCACGGTGGCCGTCGTTTGTTTCCGAGATGCCGGTTTGATCCCAACAAACCCGCCGCCCGTTCCGTTCCGTTTCAACAGCTAGCTAACTCGATCGGCCGTCGGATCGGAGGGAAGTAACTGATTCCGTGGCATATTCTATTTTTTTTACTTTCTATTTATGATTATCTGTAAATCTTTAACTACTTCAAAAAAGCGTTTGACTAATAGATTGATTTAAAAAACCTGAAAGAGAGGATTAGAGGTAAATAGACCATGATACCACCGGTAACACTTCAATTCTATTTGTATCTTATTCCTTTCAATTTGTACATAAATTACTAAAATTTCTTCACAAATTTTTCTAGACGAGTGTCTATTTGAATGCAATCACACAAGCATATTTCAAACTTGATACTGTTCACAAGACAAAAAAACTATTCTGCCATGATTCAGAAGCAAGCAACACATCCATTCACCTCACCATTATTCTGAACAAAGCTTACAACATGACGGATATTACATGCAACAATACACGAGGAAAACAAACTGCAGTTTCACTTAAGATATACACATCTAGTTCTTGCTATTACACATATTCTACAACCAGCAAGGGACTGCAAGTATACTATCCCTAATTTGGCATAAAAGATAGTTATCTTGTACCTACAAAAGATGCAAGAAAATAGAATATTAGTAACATAACAAATATCAAATGGACATGACAGGTCTAATTTTCTCTTGTATCATTATGAAATTAAAACAAGCATCAAGTTTCATATAAAAAATAGATATTGCTTTTGACAATGTAAGATTATAAGCATCCTGAAATGGATATTGCTTTATTGATAAAACAAAACTTCTACAATCTAGGTCTGGGCACAAAACAAAAAAATGGCAGAGGCACACTTAGGATTTGGGGTCGATGGAGCTTAGCAAGATTCTCTCAAAAGATGTGAATTGTACACATTTAACACAAGATGTATTATTCACAGTAGCAAAATGTTATGCTTGTAGTTTCACCATACATTCAACAGAATAAAAAAAAATGAAAGAGCATCCTCTTGCAGATGGACAAGCATGTTCTTTATCATGCTTATTCCTACTACATTCCTCACAAGATCTAGAGCAAGCATGTCCATGGATTCATAAATCTAAAGCAAGCATGTTCATGAATACATTTCTCAGAAGATCAATCACCCATCCCACTAAGATCTGGAGGGAGGGAGGCTATGGTGGGCAAGGGGGAGGGCGGTTGATGAAGAGGAGGGCAAGGGGGAGGGGCTGCTGGCGAAGAGGAGGGAAAGGTGGAGGGGCGACCGGGAAGAGGAGGGAGGATAGGGAGGGCAAGGGGGAGGGAGGCCGGCGAAGAGAAGGGAGACCAAGGGAGGAGTACGGAGAGCTAACATTCACGATAGATCGGTGTCAGTGCTTGGGGAACAGTGGTGTCGAGGCGAGGTAGGCGAGGGTCGACAGCAGCGAACTTCGAGGCATCTAGGGTTTGGACAAAGGCGTCGGGGATTGGTGGCTTCGAACTCTGAGGATGGCAATGTCGAGGAAGTTAGGGGCCAGTGGCACCGACACAGTTGGCGGTCGATAGTTGCGTTGGGCTTGGACAGGGTCGTTGGGGGCAAGGCAATCGAGGCTTGCCCTGACTCCAATCACACAAGTGGGGAGGCGCTTGGAGATGGGTGTGCCTGGGGGTTTTAGGGTATCGATGGAGCAGGGGGTAATTGAGCGGTATTTTGTGGGTAATTACCTCAAACTTCAGGGGGTACTTTTTGTTTCGGGTATGCTAGCTTCCCACGAAAATTCACCCTAAGGTCGCTTCTTTCATTTTTCACTCTGCTTCTCGTGAGAATGAGAACCTAGTTGTTTTTGGGAAGCTGAGTGTTTGGCACAGCTTCACTAGATCCGAAGGAGAAGTTGAGAGCATGAGTTGTATCAAACAAGACCCTAATTATCCAATCACGAGAGTGTTCATGCACAATAGCTTATTGCACAAGATAAATAACAACAACATATTCTTTTTTAAGGAAAAGGCAAGAGCTATGCTCATCAATTAAGAAGAGGAAAAGAGAAGAACAAGACAACAAAGCAAAACACAAAACACTGGGGCAGAGAGAAAATGCTTATAGAAAAATGACACTTGGAGAAAAAACAAGTTGCCCAAAGAAAAGGGTGCCATAGGGATAAAACTAGGATAAAAAAATTGGTTTATACTAATACATAGATTATGGGCTTTATGAAAAAACCAAATATTCACAAAACTCAAAAAAAAAAAAAAATAGAAAACTTGAAAGCTTTTTTTAGCTGAATAATATTTTCACTAAATGCAATCCTAACCTATTAACAACTTAAAATACATATAGCAAAAATTAACACAAAAATATGTCTTTAGCAAAACATATTAACAAAATATGATATTCAAAAGACAACCTAAGCTTGTGAGGTATGAAAATTATCTCTCAATCCAATTTATCCTCGATGAAATGATGATAAATTTCAATGTGCTTGGTTTGGTCATGTTGCACGGGATTATTTGGCTATTGTTAGCACCACATAAAAAACATTTTCCCTAAAGTAAATGTTAATACAAATTAGCAGAGTGGTCCTTGCGATTGTGTGGCTAGTTTGTTGGTATTTTCTAATTGATGGCTAGAGTTTGTTTCTTAATTTTTTTCTTTCCAACCTCTACAAAAGTATTTGCATATTTAAATAAGTAATGTGAATTTAAATGAGAGTTGTCTTTACTAAACCTCAATAAACAAACAAAATGTATAACTATAAGCCTCATGCTAATCATGAGAGTAACTACTACTTCAAAGATTAAAAAAAAATCAAATCTTTCTCTATCTCATAGTATATTGTTGCCTTGCTCTCTCTGAGTATGTAATGTTTCTCTAGACTTGTCAGCTCTCTAGTTTATACATCTTTTGTCTCAAATTATTTGACAACATAATGCATACACTAGTTTTCTCTTTAGCAACTCTCAGGCTAATGTGTTCATTGACTTCCTCTCCAATTCGAATATTTAATGCTAGCATTATCATAATCACAGCCATGCTACAAACTTCAACTAAGCAACACATTATTTCCATTGTTCATTCGTTGAATTGTATATGGACTTCATTTTGCATTCATCGTGTTGCATTTTGAGAGACCATGTGGGTATGTCTAAGTTAATTTGTGATGATCAATTAGCAGTTGGGTTGAGTTAAATATAAGATTTTGCAAAGAGTTTACAACTTTCCAAAATTCAAGTTGTTGTTAAGACCAGGTGGTAGTATCGGTCAAATGTTGGCAGCAGTAACAGGCTGATGGAGGCGGTTCTACTGGCATGATAGCCGCGGTACTACTGCAAATGCGGTACGACTAGTGGTTAGATGGCGGTAACTATTTTTCAGTAAGGGAATTTGGCAATCTAAATCTTTTGTATATTCTGAGTTAGTCCCTAGATGAGTAGTTAGCTTACATAATATAACAAAGGTGAATATTACATCTATACATGTGCATAAATAAAAAGGTACAATAGTAAATAAGCGTAAACGAGCCAGATAGCTAAGGTCTTACATTATAGACCAGGGAGGCCAAATACAAATGAAGTTTTGTAGCGGAAAAGACACATAGCGTGGGAGACCCTCAAGATGTGCCCATGGGCACGACTGAGGTACACGACCTAGTACTCGGCGTGATCTTGAACCGTTGATAGATGGTGATAATTGTTCACCAACATATTATTTCTTGAGCACTAAATTTATATAGTTGACCAACAATGAGTAAAAAATAATTAGTAAGTCCTTATATCAGAATGCAAGTGTATATGTATATATCTACATGCAAGGCTTAACCAAGGTTGGGTCTTATGTTTTTTAGCACAAAAGTGTCGTATCTGAGGGTTTTTGGGTTGGCCAGGTTCGGTAGTACCAGGGCAAAATTGTAGTACTACCGGTGGATGGTATGACTGGGCCTTGCATGGTGATACTACCTAGGCGGTAGTATCAGCCTTGGCAAGCGGTCATACCGCTCCTCTGTTACCAAGAAATGGGTAAGGAGTGGTAGTACTAGCCAATGGGTGGTGGTATGATTGACATGGGAAGTGTGGTCATACCAGCTAAGGTTGTTGGTTCTAAAAATTAGGAATTGTGGGAGATTTGATCATGGGATGATCTTGGAACTCTTGTCTTGGTTGCATTGTGTTGTATGTTTATGTTAACGTGAATTAAGTTGTGAAGAATTTATGTCTAAAAATGATTTCTTCGTCTTTGGATGTGCAGGGAAGCTTGGAGGCAACTATGGTCAACGACAGGAGACCGAGACTAGGTCAGGTGATCGAGGTCCAAGCAGTTAAGGTGATCGTGTGGGATGGTTGGGCTCAAGCATGTCACATAGTAAAGTTAAGAAAGACGTTTGAGGAAAGATTTGAGCAACGGGTTGGATCAAGTTGGTTTCATTGGTTCAAGTGATGTGTGGTCCATTAGGAGCCAAAAATAGGAGAGACTTATCGATAGAGAGAAAACATAGATCAACCTACATGTGGTGTACGTGCATGGTGGCTTGCACGATAAGATGAAGACGGAGTCAAGGAAAGATGCTCGGAAGCTGAGCCAAGGGCATTGTGGGAAAAATACTAAATACTAGACTTGAGGCCTACTAAAAAAACCACAGCATTGGGAGACATAAGGAAAGAGGTTTAGGGTTAAGCTAAGGTCATATGTGCTGTATGGATCAAACACTCAGGTGTGAGTAGGTTGATCTTTGTAAGTATTTTGAAAAGCGTGCGTGTAAATCAAAAACCTGGTATTATGGGGTTGACGAGTTTTCCTAATCCCTAGTGGATTTAAACCATTAAGGGGGCTGGTTAGCCTATATGTGAAGAGTGAGGGGTTCTAGGGTTTGTAAGGAAGTAATGAGATTTTCTAGGTTTGGGCTAGTTCTTCCTCTCCTTCATGGTGTGAGTAAGAGTAGGACTTCTAGAGAGTCATTTGTAAACCAACAAGCTGTAATAATCATTCATCTTCATGCAATAGATCAAGTTCTTACCATCCTTATGTTCTTATCTCTCTTTGCATGAGGTCTTGTTCTTGCCTTTAGTGATTTGGTTCTTTTCGTGCTTCTCTTGATTTTTAATGTGATCTCTGATGAGTAAGAGGCACTAGTAGATCTTTGGGATCAATCTTTACCCATCTAGATCACTTTTATAGCAAAAATCAAGATCTTGCTCGGTTCTTACCTTATCTTGACTAAGATTTGTGATTTCATAATTGTGGCCCTTCTAGACCAAACTTTGCTTAGATTAGCTTGATATGACTTGTGAGAGATGATATGGAAGTTCCTATGGCTTATATTCTCACGAGCAAGAAATAATTTGAGTTTTAGGGTTTGAGTCATTTTTGTGACCTAGAAAGCAATTCTTGCGAATTGGTTGGGATCAAGTCTAAGAACCATGTGTTTCTTGACTTGATTTAGTTCATTGCATCCTTATTGAGCTCCATACTAATTTTGACAGCATTTGGTAAGATTTGATCAAAATCCACTTATTTGGATTTTTATCCCAAAGGGTTTGTGCTTGGAAACCGGCCTTCATGGAGTGGTAGTACCGTAGTGTGGTCATACCGGCCAATGGTAGACTGTAAAACCGCTATAGTCATACGTAGTGTAATTGGCGGTACTATCGATCGGGTAGGCAAAGCCTGGTTGTTGCTTCTTGTTAATCCCAAATCTTTGTGATTCTCTTGTAGGAGGTGTAATATGATCTTGATGACTTATAGTTATTTGTGTGAAGATTTAGAATACTTAGAGGAAAACAAAAAAAGTTTCTGCAGTCATTCATCCTCTCTGATTGCCGACATTGGTCCACCACATTCATCTCTAAAAATTAATCATACACTTCTACACTATGTTCTGGTTTTACAATGTTTTGCCTACTCAAGATATTTGGCAACCTAAAGCATATGTTAAATTTTTACCAGCTAGTTTTGGCTTCGACGCTTCCATACTTATGCAATATATAGTCTCATGTTCGATATGGCCACTTTGGTCTTTTGTTCAATCGGTTTCTATCTCCTATTTTGGTCTTGGTATAAAGTATCAAGCTTGCCTCCCCAAGTGTGCATTTTTTTATGTAAACATGTGTGCATCATGGACGACAAGTCTAATCTCGACTCCAAGTTGCCCTAAACTACCTTAATTATATGGAAAACAATCCATCCATTGTTCCTTAGCTCTTTCCATCATCTAATTTTTGTCATTTATTGTAACATCCTGTTTTTCTACAAGTTTTAAAGCCAGGTTTTCAAAAATGAATTTTCTGAAATTTTCTGAAATTAATTCAAGCTTCAAAAGAATTTTCAGAATTTTAAATGATTTAATGTGATTAAAATAAATATTAACATAAGTTGGAAATATTTTATTTGGATTCTTCAAGTCTCAAGGAATTTTCTGGTATTTTGGTGAATTTTTGGGATTTATTTGCTATTTTCTAGAGCCCCTAGCATTTTATTTGAATTTCTGGAAATAAAAGAAAATGGGAAAAAGCCTTAGCCGTCCGATCCTCCCCCGCACCACGCGTCAGCATCGCGTCGGCCCAGCCCGCCGCTCAGCCGCCCCTGCCTACCTCGCCTCTGCGCCGTCCGATCGCCGCGCCCGCCACGCGTTGCCTCCCTGCAACCGCCGTACCCTTTCCCGCCCATGCTTCCCCGCCGCCCGATCGGCCCCGCGCCACGCGTCGCGCATCTGCCGCGCCGCGCCCGCGCCCGCTCCCGCCAACCCTAACCCTAATCCCGCAGCCGTTGGTCAAGCCACGTGGCGGCACCAGCAGAACCCCGCCCTCGCCCGCTCGATGCCGTTGGATGCGTCCACGTGTCTCGATCTTGGCCGTCTGAACCCCGCCCGTCTCGTGCCCGCGCCGTCCCCGATCCGGACGCCTCGGTTCGCGTGATAAAACCCGCTGACGCTCCTCGGTTCGCGTGCCCGTCGTCCGAACTCGCCGCCGCCGCTCCTCGCCCGTTCTCGCGCCCGCGCCACCGCCGGAGCCGCTCTTCCGCCGTCCGTCCAGCCTCGCCGCCGTTTGCGACGTCGCCGGAGCCATCCGTCGGCTGAGCCCGCCCTCGTCGCCGTCCCGCCGGGTGAGCCTCGTCACCGTGTCGCCGCTCCTGCGGCGGGCGCGCCCGCGAGCACGCCTCGGTCGCGCGCCGCCACCGCGCACCCACGCGCGCGCGTTCGCCGCGCGCCTCGCGGAGAGCGCCGCCACGTGTCGTCGATTAAGCTCCTCGCGCCGCGCATCCCCACCGTCCAACCCGCGCACCCAGCTCGCGCTCGCGCCGCGCGACGCCAGCGCGCGTGTCCGAGCCACGCGTCGCCATTGCCGCCTTCCGCCTCCGCGCCCCGCATCCCCGCCGTTTGTCTCAGATCGGAGCCGCGAGGCACCAGCTTGCGCCACGCGTCGCACCTGCAGCCGTCGGATCCCCGCCGCCGCCGCCCGCGCCGCGCGCGCGCGTCGGCCTACCCACGTGGCACGCCACGTCAGCCCTAATGCCACGTGGCATGCCATGTGTCCTGCCACGTCGCCATCCGCCCCTAGGTGCCACGTCGGCCACGCGTCGGTGGTGACACGTGGCGCCCCAAAGCACCGCCACGTCGACCCTAGCCGCCACGTCAGCACCGCCGCCCCCTGCGTGTACTGTTGCGTGGACCAAGCCCACCGTGGGTTTGGTCTACCGTGGACCGGGTTCACAGCACAGTGCGATTTTCGATTTTCCCGAATTATCTTTAGGGTTAATTTTCCGAGAGCCCGTTCTCCTCCGTCCTAGCTCCGATTGACCCCGTTCTTTTTTCTAAATTCATCTAAAATCAAGCTCTAGCTGTTGGTTCTAGTTTTGTGAATTTTGGAGTTCATTTGCTTATCATTTTATGTGTTTTCTTTGTTTCGATCGCTTTCTCTCTCGTTAGATTCGAATTCCGGAGGAGCAGGTTGTACGCCCGAAGACCAGGAGTACCTCACTAAGCATAACCAAGGCAAGTCGTGTCCTTTGATCATATTGAACCCAGTTTTTAATCTATTATTTAATTATTTTGTTTTACGTTATATTGCATCGCTACTTTTATTCAAATTTTGCAACTGATAGTTATTGTCCTATGCTGGTTATCCCTCCTTGATAATTTGGAATACCATGATACCTTTGTCACCTTAGGTTGAGAAACATATTAGTGATGATAGATTATTTGTCACATGGGTTGTTACGATTAGATGCTTAGTCCTGCTTTATTTACGATTGGTTTCATCATCACCTGTAATCTATTAATTTAACTTAATGGCATATGGAACTGTGGTTGGTGCCACGTTAATTAAAAATTTGTGCTATGACACTGGTGTGTCATTGGCTGGGTTTATAAACTTGGTTTTGTACTCGGGCGAGCGATCGTGCAGTAAAGGGGGAAGTGTAGGTGCACTTCAGGGGATGTGGTAGCCTCGCGGGTAATGTCAAGGACTTAACTTTGTGCGCCATTGATCCGAGCTTAATCGTGCAAACCACATGTCTAGTATGGGATAGACTGGATCGATTAATTTGTAATATTTCAATTAAATTACGCCATTGTGATGGACATAGTTCTTGATTTCCATGTGGCGTAAGGGGGTGTGATGAAACCCTAGCGGGCGTGGATTGGGTTGAGGTAGAGTATTGTAAAGGCCTTGTTGTGATTTCCTGAGATCGAGGGTAATCACATCGTGTGGGTACAGTTGTGCAACCTCTGCAGAGTGTAAAACTATTCGAATAGCCGCGTCCTCGGTCATGGACATTGCTCAGTGATTTCACACGAGGGGTAGTGTTATCTTTTAAACTTGGTGGTTTATGTTGGAGGTGGATAGGTAGTTCACTGTTGGTTAGATTGTGAATAGGTGTTCACAAGTGGGTTATGTTTAATTCCTTTGATTAACTATCATTACTGTTTTCATTTAAATTTCGCTTTTAATCTATTATTCATATTTACCATGAAATGTCTTTTATGCAAATTAACCTTTCAGCCTTCTTTTGGTAAGCCTTGCATATTATATTGCATTCATTTGTTACAAGCGACTTTGCTTTGAGTACCAATGTACTCACGGCTACGCCTATGTTGCTCGATTGAGGCGAGGAGTATTATCAACGGAGGTTCGGAAGGAGAGTACTACGGCGACTTCACGGATTGAGGCCGTTCTCCACTCGATAGCTTTGTGGGCTTGTCGATTGGCGCTACGCTTTATTTTGGATTTCACGCTATTTTGTTAAGCCCTTCCGGCTAGAATATTGTAAGCTTGGCCATAAGGTCGTACCTTTGAGATTTTATCGCTATTTGAGTTTTACTTTATTATTATCGTGTGTATGACTGTGATTACATCTATGTTTGACTGTGTGCACTAGCGTGATCCTGGACTAGTGCAGTTTACACAGAGAGTCCGAATTTGCATATTCGGGTCTCGACATTTATCTCTACTAGTTATGTGCCCGTACATTGTAACAGAATTTATTGGATGTATAGAGAATCATAGCAGAAGGTTACTCTGATCGGTTAGAAAGTGAAGTGAAGAGTGTCAAGAAGTCAAATGAATGGGGCGGTACGACCACCAACTTATTCTTTTATAATAGTAACTAACCAAATGCTCATGCGTTGCAACGGATCTGAAAAAAGTGATACATAATATCAGATAGGATCCGAAAATTTACAATAAATATAAATTTTGTTTCACACATGCCAAAGCCAAATATAAGTCTGCATAAGGAGCATCTTCCAAACACCTCCTAAGGGACATTGGTTTTGAGAAATATTTTTGCTAGAAATTCATGTTTTACTACCCATATCCAGACTCCAAAATTTATGTTCTATGGAACAAAAATAATGACATAAAAAAGTATGCAATGGATGCTTTTTAGATTCATTAGGTATGTAGGATACATCCTCTGGCCTCTACCTCTGTAGGAAACAGAAAACCAAAGTACCATAATTACATTATAGGCAACAATAGAAAGGAAACGAACAACCCTAAAATGCAAATAACTAAATTCCAAACTTGTAGACAAAATAACTCCATAAGCCAAGCTCCACTTTAAAGCTTCAACATCAGAGAACCTCCTATTCTGTCCCATCCATAAACTCGATTAAAGACTTCAATGACTACTATCGCCAGTCTCCTTGCCTTTTGTCCATCATCCCATGGTCTTCTTGGTTCTACAAAATAGACAAATAATGATGCCAATGGCAAAGAGAAGATATGATTTGGTTGGGGTGCGTAGTCAGCTTATGATCTAATCAAGCTGTATTCGGCGTTTTCTAAATCGTCCACCATGTTGCTTCTACCCCAACACAAATAAAAGCTATCAGTTTTTTTACTAAATCATATGGGTTATACCGATAGATATTTGTTATCAAAAGAGGCTACCACCACCAGCAAAACATATCTAGCCATGGGACATTTGATAAAAAGATGGTCAATAATTTCAAAGTGACAAAACTGACAATGTTTGTCCCCTTTCCATTTCCTCTTATATAAATTATCTTTTTGTCAGTATGACTTTTAGCTATGTGTATAGGTTGCATGAAATAGCCTAAATTAATTTGTAAAAGGAACACAAAGGCAAATTTGTTCTTCTCATTTGCTCAACCATCGGATCTCATGCGCACAAGAAAACATACATGGCCAGATAACATCATAAAAACTGCCAACAACTTCATGTTTTGAACATAGGTGATAATTAATCAGTATTAAAATTTTATAACTATTACTGATTAATAAAACACCACTCACCTCTATATCAAAAGGTAGGAAACTCTGGGATCTGATGTAGCACATGCACCTAGAAACAAAGAAAATACAATCGGCAAACAATAGATTAGATGAGTGTATATTTTCAATGTGAGAATGAAATGAAATATTCGGCAACTCTCATCTTATATGCAAACATTATCCATATGCAAACTTGATGTTGCTTTTCTTGATGGAGTAATAAGTAATAATATGGGGAAACTTGAAAGGATTAAGGACACATGCTTATTTATCTATCTCTTGTTAGAATTAATCGTTCTGTGACATTCATGAAATGTTGTGAGGTGAACAACCTTGTGCAAAAACTGCACGAATTGCAAGATTGACTCTGTGAATATGCATGTTGAACCTTATATGTATAGTTCATGCCTTTCGCATACGACATATATATACATAAAGGAGCCAAATACTACAAGAATATAAACCATTCGACATTCTCATTTGCCAGTATAGAAACAATGGAAAAAAATACCATGCAAATAGTTTCGCATTTGATCTAAGTGATCCACTTAGTGGCAAGATTTACATAAACAATGGGGCCCAAATATCACTCTACATGAGCATGTTACATGTTAATAGCTAGAGGACTGATGGCTGGACATGTTATTCCATCGGAGAAAACAACAATACTTATTTTTCAAGTTGAAACTTATGTAGAACCTACTATTATATAAGCAATATTGGTTTGTTTATCAATAATCAATGAGCACATCGCCCAACAGATGAAGAACTCAAGAATCAAAGAACAATTATACAACATAAATGAAATAGTTTTTCTCAACAGGGCAGCTAGATAACCATGATACCATAAAGAAAGAGCCACAACAAACTAAGTCAGCAGGTGCCAAAGTACCATACACAAATTTTGACAAGCAGAAAAATACCATATAACAACACATGAACATAACAAACAATCAATATTGCCAAGCATATAAAATATCTTTATCCAAAGAAAAATTGGCTCCTTTTACCGCTAAATCTCAATCACACATTCTTATCATAGCTTCTTGGAAATTAAATTAACTGATCAGAGGCCTAAATTAATACACAAACAAGCTTCAGGAGGTAAAAATTTATCCATGCCGAGGGCCGATAGCTCCACTTCGTTGTTCAGCTGCATGTACATCCACACATAAAACAACATCATAGAGCAAATTAGCCTCGTTCATTTCATGGTAAATACTCGAATTATGTGCATATGCAAGGAGCAAACAGCCACAACAACACATCCCCTATTGTCATTCAGTAAAAGGCCACAACATAACAATTCATGAATTTATATGAATGTACAAGTTTTAACCTGGTTAATTAAACTTTCCCTAAAACGATGCAACAATTGAGGAATGAGGAAGTAGCTAGCTCGTAGTACCTAAAAGAAATGTACTTTTGCACTTTCTTGCAATTACCTACAGCAGGTGATAATAGATTAAACTTTGATCTAATTTCAAACTCACCATAGAACTACTACAAGAAATGCTCACCTAGTTCTGGTGTAATTTGGAGCCAGTCCAAAACAAACTATGCCAAACAATGTTAGCAGGCTATCCATAATATCGGCCTATACATCTCATGACCATTCAACATTTGCTTAGTGCATCAAAGATGTACCAAATAAACACCACTGCATTGCTAAAAGAAAAAATTAACAAAAGATAATGTTTTGTTTTCTTGTTTCAATTTGTAGAAAAGGCTAATGAGCTCTAAGTGCATTACACATAAAAAATTGGTGTAGGTAACCAAATTTTGTGCAGAGACATGGTGCTTAGCTTCGTATACAAATATACAACAGTTAATTTTGGATGCGAGCAAATTCACAAACTACTAAAAGTCAAACTAAGGAATATCATGATCCACCCCATGGTTGTCACGGCGGAGTCGGCGACCATGGCGAGCGAGGGGCGCCTGGACGCCTAGGCGCTCGCCTAGCTGCGTTTAACTTTACAGATACCTGAGCGCTCCCTCTTCACTTTACGCTATATGAGCTCCGAGTCCAAACACCCCGAGTGCTTGCCTGCCTCTCCACTTCCTCTCTCTCGAGCTGTGCTCTCCCTTCCCCGTACTTACTTCTCCCCCTCCCTTTCCCCTTCCCGCCACCGCCTCGCCGCCTCCCCTCTCCCCGGCGCCTCTTCCCACAGCCGCCTCACCGCCTCCCCTCTCCCCGACGCCTCTTCACCCCGCCGCCCCCGCCTCCACTCTCCCCGGTGCCTCACCCCCTCCCCGACGCCTCCTCCCCTCTCCACGTCGGCGGTGGGAGAAGGCCCCAGATCAGCGTCGGCGGCGGGAGTAGGCCGCATATCAAATTTGGCGGTGGGAGAAGACTGTAGATCGGTGCAAACAGCGGGAGATCAGCGCCGGCGGCGGGAGATTAGCGCCGGTGGCGGGAGATCGGCACCGGTAGCGAGAGATCTCCTCGGCGAACAACCTCGGCGTCCCTCTTTGGTCGCCAGGACGCCTAGGCGTCGCCTAGGCGACTCCGTGACAACTATGCTCCACCCATGGCTTGGCATTTGGATCTTTGTATGCAAACTAAATCTGCATACCCTCTCATTCTAGTATAGTAAGCGCAATAAGTGTTCATCGCAATGATCAGCAAATAGTGGTAACAAACTCTACCAAGCACTTAGAATTAATAGAAACATAAAATTCACTTAAATTCCTCCTATTGCAACCAAAGCAGGTACTAGCCTATGTTAACCCTAAGATAAACAAAAAATTCTTCAATAAAATTCGTAAGAGGAAAGAGAGGGGGAATGAGTACTTAGCTCGTGGGGTAGGGGAAGGAAAGGCCGCCGTCGAGGGCACGATGGCCGACTTGGGGAGCAGGGTGGCGTCGGTGTGGCCATGAGGTCCTTGGGACATCATCGTATGGAGACGACGATGGCTCCCTGCATGGCCGAGGCGGTCGGTGAGGTCGACTGTGGCTAACGGGGAGAGGAGAGGAAGGAACAGAAAGAGATCGTCATCGGCGTTGTCATGTTAGCGACGGTTGTAAAGCCACCAGAGCCAAGAAGAGGGCCGGTGGTGACAAAGGTCACCAGATCTGGCAAGCATCTAGCAAGGTGCTGGCCTTTATTAATGCTAAGATAAAACCAAAAATTCTTCAATAAAATTCGTATGAGGGAAGAGAGGGGAAAGAGTACTTACCGTGGGGTAGAGGAAGGAAAGGCCACTGTTGAGGGCACGATGGCCGACTTGGTGAGCAGGATGGCGTTGGTGTGGCTGTGAGGTCCTTGGGACGGTGTCGTATGGAGGCGGCGACGGCTCCCTACACGATCGCGGCGGTCGGTGAGGTTGACTGTGGCTAATGGGGAGAGGAAAGGAAGGAACCAAAGGAGATCGTCGTCGGCGCAGTCATGTCAGCAACGGTGGTGAAGCCACCGGTGCCGAGAAGAGGGCCGGTGGTGACAGAAGAGGTCACTGGATCTGGCGGGGATCTAGCGTGGAGGCCATCGACGACGGGGGAAGCTGTCAGAGGTGTCAGATCGAGCGACAAGCTTGGTCGGAGAGATGAAAACAAGGAGTGAGAGGGGGAAGAGGTAGCGTCAAGGTTGAGGAAGAAGAGGGGCGTTGAGGAGGCTGTTGATGAAAACATGGCCATATGGATACAACCATATTTGCTATTCTTGTTGTTCCAATTACAAGAGCTCCTACGCATCACTTTAAATTATCAGATGAGCTCGTTTTTAGGAGTGCCTTTATATCATATGAAATATATGATGCTACCTCATGATGAAAATGCATATTTACGCAGCTATACAAGGAGGATTGCATCAATACTACGAGCTCGTGGTTGGTGTCTACCAAAAGAAAATCCAACCAGCATATCAAAACCATGTCGACGTCTCCCCCAACTCTTTCTTATGGTCACCACATCACTTTTGGACTAATTCAAGCAAGAGTTCAACTGGAACACGTTTTGGAATCCAATTCGGCCTCCAGATCAATTCAGATTCAGCCTGACAGGTCCAACTTCACACGAGCATAACTTTCACATATAGAGTTCGTTTGAGATTCACGAGTACTTGATTGAAAGCTTGTCTCATCCTCTTTCCAACGGATTTGGCCTCACCTGCAAATTTTTTTCTGTACACTCCGCAATCATCAAAAGAAGTTATTACATCACCTGTTTGGGCTAAATCGGGCCTTATAATGCTTAGGACCAAGAGGAAAGTGCTACACCCCACTATTCATAACCGTACTACTGTTCACGTGAACAGTAATGAATAATACCACCCCATTGTTTCTTAGTTTTGTGTGGATTTCACTCCCTTATTTAAGTAGGCTGTACCCCTTTAATTTTATTTAATTTCGTTTATGTTTAATTTGCCTTTGTTGCAACTTGTATCTTCTGCGTATGTCAACTAGATCACTCAGTCAAGATCCTTATTCGGAATCCCAACTTATCAGTACTTCATAAATATTTGCAATTTCACATTGCTTGTTATCTTGTTTTTACATATTCTTCGGTTGCATGCAGGAATAGACCTTTGTGGTAAGGTCAACCGTGTTCTTGGTACGAGGAGATCGATAAAGGTAATAATTATGGTGCCATGCAGGAATAGACCTACAACATCTACATCAACTGAGGAGATCGATAAAGATAATAATTATGGTGCTAAATTTAAATGTGAAAAGGTGAGCAATTGTGGGAATTCATGTGTTCAATTGGAAATACCGTATTCTGATATTTCTTTGCTCAATTTACATAATGTGGAATTGATTATTCATAAGAAAGTTCTTACGAGAATATCTCTTGATAATTCTTTATACTATATCATTTTCGATAATCATAGAGAGCTATCTAGTGTGATTGAAAATCTAGCTGAAATTTTATGTTTAAAATCACGAGGTAGTACTTATGCCTACACATATAAATTCAATTTGATTGAGAATCTGGCTGAATCGTGTCAAGAACGCGGTTGACCTGACCACGAAGGTCTATTCCTGCATACAATCGAAGAACACGCAAGAACAAGATAACAAGTAATCTAAAATTACAAATATTTACGAAGTACTGATAAGTTGGGATTCTGAATAAGGATATTGACCGAGTGATCTAGTCGATACACGTAGAAGATACAAGTTGCAATGAAAACAAACTAAATATAAACGAAATCGAAGAAAACTAGAGGGGTGCAGCCTCTGTAAATAGGGGAGTGGAAGCCACACAAAACTAAGAACAAGGAGATGGTACTATTCATTACTGTTCACATGAATAGTAGTACGGCCGTGAATAGTGAGAGGTAGCACCTTCCCCTTGGGTCCAAGCATTATAAAGCCTAATTTGGCCCACATAGGTGATGTAGCAACTTCTTTTGATGATTGCCGAGCGTACAGAAGAAATTTGCAGATGAGGCTAGATCCGTTACAAAGAGGACAAGACAAACTTTCCATGAAGTACTCATGGATCTCAAACGGACTTCGTATGTGAATGTTATGCTCGTTTGAAATTAGACCTTTCAGGCTGAATCCGAATTGATCTGGAGACCGAATTGGACTCCAAAACGTGTCCCACTTAAACTCTTACTTGAATTGGTTCAAAAGTGATGTGGTGACCATAAGGAAGAGTTGAGAGAGACGTTAACATGGTCTTGATATGTTGATTGGCTTCCCTTTTGGTAGACCTCAACCACGAGCTCGTAGTGTTGATGCAATTCTTTTTGTATAGCTATGTAAATATGCATTTTCATCATTAGGTAGCACCATATAGTTCATATGATATAAAGACACTCTTAAAAATGAGATCTCTTGATAATTTAAAGTGATGCGTAGGAGCTTTTGTAATTGAAACAACAAGAATAGCAAATATGGTTGTATCCATAAAGCCATTTTCTCATCAGCTACGGTGGAGAGTAGGGATGGTAATCGGGCGTGATGGGCACGGGTAGTGCTCGCCCATACCCATACCCGCGACCCTGATTTATGCCCACGGGCATACCCGCGAAGGATAACGGGCGAAAAATCTCGCCCATACCCATCATCCGCGGGTACCTGTCGCCCGCGGGTATACCCATTTACCCGCGAACAGAGCAAAGTAGCTAAGCTTCTTAAAGATCAGTAGAATGCAGTTCAATGATATAAAAGTTGTGTCTATTTACATACGCTAACACCAATCCAAACAACTATAGAGTTAAACATCTCGGGTCTTCACAAAAGCTATACTATTCCTGACGTCTCTGCTACAAATATCTAGTCTTTGTGAGGTGATCAGATGATATACAACAACATAAATAGATCAAACAACGATTCCACGAATTTCCTCTACAAATCTCGAACCACTTGTCACCTCAGTTGACAGAATAGGTCAAAATCCCACCTGTATTTTTGCACAATTTGCCCCAAGAATCCAAAGCATCACTCACGCATAGTTCAAAACCACAAAAATCACGGTTGCATCGCCAACATTTGCTAAATCGTACCATGGATCGAACTAAACTAACAGATCACGTGGACACGAGTGGTGTTTTGGCCTATGGCCGAAGCCACCGAATGTCCTAGGGTTTTCTGTTTTGGGCTGGCCCACATGTCAGATATGGACTCACGGGTAAACGGGCAAGACGGGGACGGGTGGAGCTCACCTATACCCGTACCCGTTTACTCGATGGGTAAAAATTTTCTCCCGTTTTCGTACCCGTGGGTAAAAAATATATCCCATACTCGGTTCTATTAGGGTATTTACCCGTGGGTATATGGGTAAATTGGTACAATTGCTATCCTTAGTGGAGAGGGAGACCTTCGAAGGTGGGAGGGGGATGGGAAGGGATGGAGATTGGAGAGGATGGCGGCGGGAGGAGTTTGTTTTGCGCTCGAAAAAATCAGATGCACCGAGGAGGCCCACCTGGCAACACGTTTTTAAATGAGGAGGGGAGCGGGATTGCGGGACAAGAGGGCTAACGTCATAGTAGGAAAGAGTAGGTAAAGGTGGGATGGCAAATGAACCATCAGGTGAGATGTCCATCACTAACTTCTCTTTTTAAGTAGTAGAGATTATTGTTAAGACCTCGTCCCCCAAATGTCAAAGTCATGCTAATCACATCGCTAGGCAGGTTTGTAGGCGGTTTTGGGTGCATTGGTTGCCACATTATTAGCTGGGCCCTCATGTCATACTAACCACAAGTTTGTGTGCTCAACAGCAAGGGAGAGAAAGAGGGAGAAGAAAAATAGAAGATCTTTAGGGGCTGACTTGTGGGCCCCATATTTTTTACTTATCTATATCTACTGATGTGGACATCGTGTCAGCTTAGATGTAAAGTAGGATGTCACATCACTCAAACTGCCTACAAAAACCGGTCTTAGGATATCATTTGCATCGGTTTTGATATTTGAGATATAGGATCTAACCGGTATTAGATATAAGGGACGTGTAGACAGCAGAAAGTGTTGAAGAATCATGGATGCACTTTTTCCTAATTATATATATCCAAGTAATTTCATTAGTGTAGCCTCTTTGCGGTGGACGTGAGCCTCATCTTCTGTTTCTTGAGTTCACATGTATATTTTCAATTCTTTGCTTCTCATGTTTGCGCTGGACTGCATCTAGCTTGTTCACTGCTGCATTGCCCCCATAGAGTGATGGATCTATAATTTCATCACGCGTCGGGCTAAATTATAATAGGTTAGCTGCCTAAGAACGAATGTGTATTTAGACCTACACCATGGCTAATAGAAATACGTCGCAAATACAAATTTAGTTCAGTGCTTGAACACAAAACGTAATAAGAAAAACATGGCAAAATATAAACAATATAGCATAGTGAAAGTACAATTTGAGTACCTAAATGACGAAGATTTTCTCTCATCCTAGACTACCTCCTCTTCATCAATAGTAACACAAGAACTAGAACCTACAAAGACAACATATGCGAGTAAATTTAATTGGTGCAAGAATAAATACAAAGAACATGAAGTTTACATTTATAAGAAGTTAATTTACCACTAGTACGAGATAATTGTTTCTTACGTGACCTCATCTCTTGAAAGCACTCTAGAATCTTATCATCATTAATGCTTGCAAATATGCCTCGCTCAATATAGCATATCATATTATGATTTATCCACTCATCATTTATCTTATTCCGTAAATCAGTCTTGATAATCTTCAACTTAGAAGGCTCTTTCTATGGTTGCTATTACCACTGGCAAAATCAAGACCAATTCAGGTCAACAATATATATCAAAGGTGCTCATAAATATAGCTACGGATTGCACAGTTGCAATGAACCCTTGTGCCTTGCTCTGTGAAAGTAAAAGCAATTATATATCAAAGGTGAATCAATAGCAGATAGGATTAGGCTAAAAGGTTTCAGATTCGAATGAACAAATCAAGCCAATACGTGCCTCATGTATAGTATACCTGGTCTGGTCAGTTGAGAGTACTTCCCTAAAAAATTTTCACATTCGATGATCTATGCCCTTAATTTAATGTTTAACTAGTTGTCTGGTTACCCAAGAATATCTTGTCATAGAGCGTTGTCGTAGACTCATAGTGCTTAGTGGTTAAGATTTAAGAATGAACAATTTACTTACAGAAACCGCACCTGAATCCGCTATCAGTCTCAGCGCTCCCAAGTTCTTAATTTTCACCGCAACGAAACAAAACTTAAAAACCATAATCTTAACACCCAATACACGAAATCATATCCGATCCTTAGTTTCTTACGACCGAAATCCTGACTTCTTACGGGTGAAATCCTGGCAGGTACGAGTAAGTAAATACAGGGATCGAGCGGGCGAGGAGGCGAGAAGGGGAGGCGTACCTTTCTCCGTCGAAGGGCGCAGCGGCCGTGTTCCTCCGCCGTGGAGAACCTTTGGAATTGGACCTGGAGCAGTGGAGCTGGAGGCGCCGCCTGGAGTCAACTAGGGTTCGCGTCAGATCAGGAGTTCCGTGGGAGACATTGCCTCATCGGCTAATTGCGCTGCGGGCCGTGGTGAAGCTTTGATTGAACGAGGTTCGCTTTGGGCTCAGCCCGTCGGCGGTGAAGGAAATTCCGTTGTGGCCCATTGCGTACCACCTCGGGCCACAGCCTGCCAACCCCGAGGCCCACGTCCGCTCCTGGATCTCTTTCACGGCATGCACGAGATCAAGGTCCCGTTGACTTGTGTATTATTTTGATGATGCCGTACAACAGCAAAATCATATTGGCTCCATGTATGTTGCCCATGCACATGGGCGTTATGGGAAAAAAAAGAAAAGACAAAAAAAATCTAAAAATACCCTAAAATATCAAAATAAGCTAAAATTACAAGTTGACGTGTTTTAAGTGACTTCTGACTTAAATAAGTTGAAAGTCAAAATAAGTTAGAAGCTGAAACTGTTTGGAGCGGGACAGCCGTGAACTTTTTGAGCGGTTAGTGCGCTGTTAACTTAGACCATCTTCAATATTGTGTTTTAGCCAGTTCAAATGAGGAGAGAGAAGGCATGGAACCGGACTTATTATTAGGGTCGATTCCAATAAAAAAAGCATGGAACCGGACTTTACTTAGAAGTCGATTCAAAACATTAAACAATTCATATGAGCATTAAACAACTACATATAAGAGAGTGCGGTTGAGAGAGGGTATTATTATTTTATGGCTTTTTAATGTAACGTGGGTCCTAGTTATTATTAGGAATCGGTTTAATATATTGAAGAAAAACAAGCTTAGTTACTAGAATGATTACGTGGCATGACTTTGAATCGACAATGGTTCAATACACTAAAGTAAAAGTGTAATATATACTTCTGTGAAATGCATTTATCCAAAGGTGGAGAATAAAAAAAGAGTAGATTAATTATAATAGAATCACAAAAGGAGATATTTAATATCATTGTTGGTCGATCTGTAAGACGTACGTACGAACAATGCAATGCATGTCGCTGAGCAAAGAAATCATGCACATTCCACTTTCCCACATCGACAATAGGAATTTCACGGCTAATCATCCGGCACCCAGTATCTGTTGGTGAGCCAGACGGAGTCGGCGACGGCCTTGGCGCCGTCGTGGTTGCGGTGCCACGCATAGTAGGCGTGCGTCCGGTTCTTTATCTCCAGCGTCGCGTGCCCGAAGCTCGCCTCCCTGAACGCGGAGTAGCTCGGCTGCGGCGCCGTGAAGCTGCATTCGCAAGTGGGCATTCAGAAACTCTAGCTTGCCAGTAGTCGGCATTGCTTCAGCATACCAAGTGTTGCTACTTGGTATGCAGAGTCGGATTCAGGGTTAATGGGTGCTACGTACTTGCTAGCGATGCCTTCGATGTTGCCGCCGTCGCCGATGTTGACGTAGATGGGCGCATCCGTGTTATGAGCAGGCGTCGATTTGCCATTGACAATGTTGTACTCGATGTTGGAGAACCGGTGCTGCGCATACAGTCATATACAAACAAGGAGAAGGAAGAGATCAAGCAAGGCTTTCTTGACAGATCGATGGGCGAGCAGGAGGAGTTGATCGACGTACGCTGCGCTCGTAGGAGTGGACGTGGCCGGCGAGGACGAGGTCGACCTTGGCGCCGACGAGCCACTTCTCGAACTGGACGCGCATCGTCTCGCCCTCCATGTAGTGGTAGTTGTTGCTGTTGTACCAGGGCGAGTGCATGAGCACGATGAGCCACGGCGTCTCCTTCCTGTCCACCCGCGTCGTCAGCTCCTCCTGCAGCCACGTCCACTGCGGCGTGTACTTTCCGTACGCCGAGTAGGAGGCCAGCACGACGATGTGCGCCGACGCCATCTTCACCGAGTACCAGAACGGCTCCGTGCTGCCGGCCGCCCTGAACGGCGTCGGGTACCTGTGCGTGAACGGCTTGAACGGCGTCGTCTCGCCCTGCATCCAGTCACACCATGTCAGCCATGGCTAAGCCCCCCAGAGCTGGCTGACAGCAGGCGAGTCGAGTGTTGACGTACGATCTCCGGCGCGAAGTCGAGCTCGTGGTTGCCGGTGACCCAGATCCACGGCTGGTAGGCGACGCTGCGCTCGACGAAACGGGCCCACGTGTCCCACCGGTTGTTGTCGTTCAGCGGGTAGTGGTCGGCGTAGGAGAGGTCGCCCATGAAGAGCACGGCGTCGCCGCCGTTAGCCTCGTAGTGCGACAGCGTGCTGTTCGAGTCGAACGTCTGGCCCAGGTCGCCTGCACGCACACTTTGTTCAGTGCTAGGCCGAGCTTAGCTTCAATTATCGGTGCAAATTAGTACCACGACTAATACTAATAGATCATGTAGCACTCCCTCACAGGCCATTGTTTCTCTCCGCCCTTTTCAAGCACGAACCCTACTACCAACCAAGTAGGTACCTACTGTACATTGTTTTCAGTAGTAGATAGCGGTATGCTCCTCTATTCAACACGGACAAAATCAATTTGAGGGTAATTTTGTCTTTTGATATCACGGACAAAACCCGGCTGGGTCAATGCGAACCGGCCGGATCAACCGGGTCAATCGTATCTCCGATCTTGTGAGTGTGACCAGCTGGGTTTTGGGTTTTTTCGGTTCAACCGTCGGAATCGGTCGAGGCCTGATAACTATGCCTATTACTCCTGCTTTATGTTGTTTTCAGTAGCAGATGGCAGTATGCTCCTCTGGTCAACACGGCGCCGCTTGATTTTTTTTTGATGGAGTGATAGGAAATTCAGACTTTGGTATCTAGCTACTGGTACTACTGCTATCTAGTATTCTGGTTGACGTGCAGACGGAACCAGTTTGCATACCAGTCAACAACCACTGCTAGGATAGGATGCTGGCTTTGTTCTGCAGAGCATTATGGGGCATTGGATACCACGATTACAGTGGCAATCAAAACATGATGTCCTAGATCCTGACGAACCAACAGTCTATTTGTGCAGTTATATGGTAATGAAGACTGAAAGGTACTACGTGCATGAAGGAAATTATAGCAGTACAGTACAGTGCAGCTGTGCAGGGATCATACGGCAAAGAGAGAGAGCGAAGAAGAAGAAGAAGCTCTTACCTATGAGCCCAAACTTGAAGGGCACATCGGGGCCGGGCTTGGGAGGAGTCGCGAACCAGAAGGTCCTCACGGTGTGGCCGAACCCCATGGCGTAGTAGTACTTGGTGCCATGCTGCAAAAGCACGAGGCAACGCCGGCATCGGTTTCAGTATCGGCGCGGTGGCGGCCATTGCTCTGAGCTCTGATCGTCACCGTCACGTACCTTGAGGTCCTTGAGCGTGCAATGGTGGATGAAGCCGGAGGTGTAGTTGAAGTAGTCGTAGCGCGTGTGCGTGCCCTCCGCCCGGTGCTCCAGCTTGTCCCGCGCGAGGCCGTACATCACCGTGCTGTTGCCCGGCTCGTTCGCCGTCACCCACGACACCAACATCGCCCTGCCCGTCTGGTCACCCAGCGTGATGTGCACCTAAAGTACCGAAAGAGACGGGAGGTTTTCACCTGGTCAAGCTCAAGATCGCACGAACACGGCGGGTGAATCCCTACGCTGACCTGCTGCGGAGCATTGTACCCCGGCGGCACGCGGAAGACGTCGGCGTCCAGCGGCATGTCGACGGTGGCCTCCGGCTTCCGCCGGTACTCGCTGGTGACCCCGGCATCGGAGCACGTCGCCGCGGCCAGGAGCACGGCGATCGCGAGAAGGCCCAGGCGCCGGCGAGCCCCCAACATGGCGCACTGCACTCTGTTTCCCTCGCCTGCTTCTTCCTCCCTCCCCTGTTTCCAACCAGTCAAGAGAGGAAGAAACGGCAGAGCCAGCAATGGAGGCGACTCGTAGAGAGAGAGAGAAACGAGCACGCACACCCGGACGGGTTACAATTCTCTCATTAAGACGCTGGACCTCTCCTGCGTTGGGTGTTTAAGTAGAGCTCTTTGTTAGGCTGACTCTTCGATTCATATCTACGTATTGTGTTCAAATTCATCATACGTTGTGTTCACATTTATATATTATGTTCATATTTATGTGTTGTGTTTACATTAGCCATACTAAATTATATATGTGTAACTCTTTATAACTTGAATCACCGGCTGCTTGTACACATACATATATACATACACACAAGCATTCATATGCATATATATAATAAGCGTTGTTACAGCCATTCCTATACATTTAATGCACTATATAAATAGAGGAATGCATAAACGTGAACATAACAAAATAAGGAAAGAAAATATTTTGTTGAAATTGTTCGTTTGACTTATTATAGCCATTTCTATACATTTAATGCACTATATAAATAAAGGAGCGCATAAACGTGAACATAACAAAATAAGGAAATAAAAGATTTTGTTGAAATTGTTCGTTTGGAAATTTCTTGAATAGCAGACCATAGGTTCTTCTCTGTGTTGGAACAATAGGGTTGTTACGCTTATTGCCAAATCTGTTGAAGAGATGAAATAGAATCAAGTTCTATCTTCTTCTTTTTTGCCAGAGGTTGGATCGATTCTCTCATCAAGACGCTGGACCTCTCCTGCGTTGCGTGTTTAAGCAGAGCTCTTGCGAGTTCGGACACATCCTCTAATTAGACTTGGATTGTGCTTAGAGTTCAGTCTAAACAACGCGTGAGCCGATTGACTTTGCGGATCAGGCCTCGAGGTTAGCGTGCCAATCTACTCTATTTGACTGGGAACTTGGAAGTCGACTCTGCAACTGGTTTCGTTTCGGCTTCTTGGGAGGAAGAATATTGCGTCTCTGGCTGGGGCGCGACAAGCGCGTCGTCGCCGTGTGACCGAGATTACCGGACAGCAACGGCGGCGGAATTGGCGACTGCGAACTCGACGACGACGACGAAAGATTGCGATGTTTTGACCAAGATTAATGCGTCAGTAGATGATACCAAAGGAGAAGAAAAACAGATTAATGCGTCAGTAGATGATACCAAAGGAGAAGAAAAACAGGTGCAGCGCAGGCGGTGCTGCTATTATTATTATTATTATTAGTGTTCAAAGCATCTCGGTTTCTGAAAGCAGGTTATTCTGAGTGTTTGATACAAGAATCTGTTCCCCGTTAGATTACCCTCTCAGCTTAGGCCATACTAGACCTCGATGGATCAGTGGACATGAACGAAAGGAGATCGCAAGTTGTCCCACTGGCATGGCGTAGAGGCCTCACTTTCTCGTCGATCTCGCGCAATCCCAAAGGGCCCTGATGCCAAAGATCAGGAGGATTTGCAGTAATCATTTAGTCGTTGGCTAGTTTACTAGCACCATGTAGCCCAGCTACTACTACTGCTACCACGCAATCATCCTTTCCTTTTCTGAATTGTTACAGGCAGTACACTTGGACAGTTAAAGACGCTAACATTTGCCATTGTCGGCTGCTATGCTAGAGTTACATACGACATGAGGTGGTAGCTACTTGTTCTGATCTGTTCTTTCATTTTTTCTGAAATATTACCTGTTTCTTTGCAGGAATCATCCATGGGAGGCCACTGGCCAGCATGTCAAGCTCAAGGACAGGGAGTCGTAAATCAACAGACGGCCAAATTTGACCCGAGGAATGCAGAGCTCGGTATTACTGAAGTTTCTGTCCTGCTTGACTGGGCATCAAGGCTTTCA
Organism: Melocanna baccifera; assembly: GCA_036346265.1. Lineage (NCBI taxonomy): Eukaryota > Viridiplantae > Streptophyta > Magnoliopsida > Poales > Poaceae > Melocanna > Melocanna baccifera. The sequence continues at coordinate 33,702,889 of CM070693.1, forward strand.
CATGATGCGTGCGTCTCAAAAAAAAAAAAAAACTAATAATAATAAAGAAAGAAAGAAAGGACAAAAGTGACATCCCATCTAGGCTTCAATAATTCCTTTGATCTATATTCATACATATTGGTCTAGTCCGACCAGCCGTTTTGGCTACGCCGGATAGCAAAAGCATATTCCCATCCTCATGGTGCGCAATTCCCCCATTCCCCATGGACCAAATGGATGTTTAGATCAATTAATTTTTGCTTCGGACTTTTACTTTTAAAAAAATTACTCTAGTTACCGTTTCGTTATGTACATAAGACCGGGGTCACGGATACATCATACCTCCATTCCTCTCGTTTCCATCGCATAAACATATTTCTCTCTTACTTTTCCATTGGTCGTCTATTCTTTCTAAAAAGCCATTTTTTAACAATTACTGTTTATTTTCAACAAAAAAAGTTAAAACCAAAACCAAAAGGTATCAGTAAAAACCAATACAAACACCCCCTTATGCCTGCTTCAAAAGGCTTTACTTTCTGGCTTCTTAATTTCATCTTTTTTTTTAGTTTTTTTGGTTTTTTTTGGATTTTTTTGGTTTTTTTCTTTTTGGCTTTTACGCAGAAAGATCTTAAGAGTAACTCGAGTCGTTCAGCATGGCGACATGCTTATTTTGTCGCAGAAGAAATGAATCTGTGAACGAAGGTAGGAGCACACGAGATATTTTGAGTGCCGAGTGACTACCATTTCATGGAGGCATCTTGAAAGTGGACAGCTAGCTCGTCAGGAAAGCTCCGTTATTCTTTCGCCAAAAAGAAGAAAAGTTTTCGAAGGACACGTGAAAGGTCCATAAATTATTAATGATAAATAATTGGTATATTTGAGAATTTTGATTTTGATTTAGCAAAGTTGTCAAAATTCAGTTTTTTATGTTTGTCTAGAACAATTTGATCGACCGATTTGGTAGTCTAACCGCTGGTCTGATGTGACCAGCTTGTAGTTGGTGGTCTAATACGGTGTGACTGTTTTCTAGTTGACGGTTGTATTTTTCTAGTTAGGGCCTTTGGAGTTGGGAGGTGATGGCTAGACCAGTCAGGGATTAGCTGTTTGACCGGCATGGTGTCGCAGTCAGACCACTCCTTTATTACCAAGAGAGTTCAGGGGAGGGTAGACATGTCTGAGTTATGTCTGGAGTTTCTGGAGAGTTTTGGAGTGGGCTGTTATGTATGGGATACCCAAAAAATATCTGGGGTTGTTGATGAAAATAAATATGAGTGTGGTTGTGTTGTGTTGCGTTGCGTTGCATGATGCATCATTATAACTAACTTATACTCGATAAGGTTGCTTAGTTTTTGGATATGCAAATGGCTTGGAGAATGTTAGCGGTCGACGACAAGTAACTGGGACTAGGTTGAGAGCAGAGGTTTGAGTGGTTGTCTAAGTCCAAGTAAGACTACGTGGCTCAAACAAGAAATACATAAAAGACAATGATCGCAAAGGAGGCGAGTTGATGCATATAGTGTGCCAAGTGACTTTTGGCCGATGCAAGCAGAGAAGTTCTAGGGGAGATTGGACACGTGAAAATTGATGGGCAAGTCAATGGACGCTATGAGCTATGTATTAAAGTATGTGAAGATACTTTAATGTGAAGATATGGCGAGCAATGGTAGGGTGGACCAGGACTAAGTTGAGTTCTAGAACGGTCAGCGAAGCTGGATGCAATCATGATGCAAGGTGAGGCATATAGTACATCAAGTGAGTTGAATCTGTTTGCAAGTGAGGATGATTCGGTGGGATATGGATGTGGGAAAGGCTTGACGAGAAGTCATTGGGGCCACGTGAGAGGTGGCGAAGTCAGGAGAATGTGCTTAGAAGTTTCATCGAGAGTATTTTGGTAGTTTACAAATATCGGGTTTGAGCCTTGGACAAAACCACGGTGTAAGGAGGCGCAAAGGAAAGTGGTTCAGGTCAAGGTAAGCTATTGACTAAGTGGATCATTGCTAAGTGTTAGTGGGTTGAGTCTTACAAATACTTTGAGAAACACACGTGAGTGTGTAAAACCCATGTTAGTAGGTTGACAGGTTTCTCCAATTACTTAGTAGGTTGAGACCCACTAAGTGGTGCTAGTATGCGAGGATGCGAGGGAGGAGAGCTGAGAGCTAGGGTTGAGGTAGTGAGAGAGACATAGAGAGACTGTCTAGATTTTTTTGTGAATTTTTTGGATTTATTTGCTATTTTCTTGAGCTCTTTTGATTCTATTTGAAAATTTGAAATGGAAAAAAAAAATCCTAAAACAGTAATGGACCAGGATCGTTACTGTTCATCCGTGTAATATTCCAAATTTAATCTTTCTTTTAAAGAGGGGGTTTTTCTGAAATTTTCGGTAACCTGGGCCTAGGCTGTGGCCCAAGAGGGGGCCAACCAAGAGGGGGAAGTGCCCACCCCTCCAAACCTAGCCGCCCCTCCCCTCCCCCCTACCCTAGCCGCCTCTCCTCTCCTCCCCCTGCCTTGCGCCGCCTCTCCCCCTTCCCCTTGCCTTGCGCCGCCTCCCTCCCTCCTCACTGCAGTGCGTAGCCTCCCCTCTCCCTCCTCGCTGTGCGCAGCCTCCTCCACCACCGCCCTCGCTTCTTTTTTTTTCGCGGATCCGGAGGAAGGAAAGAGGCAAGGAAAGAAAGAAAAAGGGGAAGAGGAAAAGAGAAGGAATTCGTGGGGTGTTCATCGTGTTCTTCAGCAGTCCGTCAAGGGTAACCCCTGTTTTTCCCAATTAGATGTATATTGTGGTAGCAATGTCGGTATTCTGAACTGCTAGGACAGATTTCGATAGTGTGGAATGTTGATTTTGAGCCATATTATGAACATAAATATGTGTCGAGGTTGTGGGAAGAATGTACTGGTGCTGTTTATGGATGCTTACAATTTACCATGATTACAAATAACTCTGGTGCATGAATAGTGTGAATGCAAAATTTATGTTATTGAGATATTCACGCATATACATCATATTGAACTATTGAAGTCTTAGTCATGAGTTGACTAAGCGCCGAGGTCCCCGTCATGTTGATGACATAACGGGCTAAAGGTCCCCATACTTATGGAGTATGGGCAATTGATCCCTGTACCAGGTGGTACAGGTATGGGTGCGTCGACGGATGCACACTCTGCATTACCGGTAAAATGCAAAAGAGAAAGAAATAAAGAGCTCTTTGATCATCTTGCATAGCATGGTTTGACTATATGGTTGATGGACGGATTTGTGAAGTGATGTCTATAATTGTATTTGTTTCTATCCATTATATTTCCTGAGTCGTTGGACTCACTCTTGCTGTTGTTGTGTTTGTTTTTCCTTTAGGTACCATTTTGAGACCGGCATGCATGGGGAAAGGAACCATTTAGTATTGTTGCACCTTACACGGACTATCCACAATAGAAGAGGAAAGAAAATAAAAAGCTATCTGCCTGAATTACTTAAGTAGCGAAGGATTATTGATTTGTCGGATTCAAATTGTAATAAAGGATTAAATATCTCTTATGATGTTTCCCTTCTTTATTTAATTGATTTAATTGTGAACGATTTAGGAAACTTAAACTATTCTGCTTAGGTTTTATTATATTCTTAATGTCATTCCTTGCTTCTACCTATACTTGTTGCCATCCCTGTCGTGAGCCACACTACAGGGGAGGTTCTGCCGAAATTTTGTGCCTAGCATAGTTAGTTACTCTAGTCTTATCTCTAGATGAGTAGCATTCCGGGTCATTGCTTGACTGGGGTATTACCATTGGTATCAGAGCGGGCTGTAGGTCCGTGGTTAATGAAATATTAAACTTGATACACTAAGCACTGTAGGTGGGAACGGGGTTTGCATTGCATCTATGTTTCTGTCGATTATCATAATTGATTGTGTACTTAATGCTTGACTCTGAAATTGGTTGTGTTATAGAGATGGCAAGAGGTAGAGGCCGTGGTCATGGTCGTGGTCGGCAAGGTGCCGGACGAGGCCCGGCTGTGCCCCTCGCTCAAGTCCGAACTCAGAGCCGGGAGGCCGCTCGTGGGGATCGAGGAAGAGGTTGCTTCTGCGGTTCAGGGGAACCAGACTCCACCAGCTGCACCTATTGCCGCACCCGTGGCGGCACCTGCGGCAGTACCGGCGATGGGTGTTATGGGACTACACCAGTGGAATGCCCTGAGGTTGGACACCTTCGATGGTTTGGACACGCCAATTCATGCTGCTAACTGGCTACGGCACATAGAGAGGCATTTGGGAGTGTTGGGCTTGACTTTAGAGCAGAGGGTTCAGTATGTGGCCTTTCAGCTGAAGAGGCAAGCGGATCTTTGGTAGGAGGGAGTCCTGTCAGCCAGAACCGTTGCCCAAGGGTCAGCGACTTGGAAGGAATTTGTGGAGCAATTCAGGAGGAGGTTTTACCCTACCTCGTTTGTGGAAAGAATGAAAGTGTCATTGAACAGTTACAAGTAGGGCAAGATGTCAGTGTCAGAATATGAAGTGGGTTTCAATAACATAATCCGCTTTGTTCCATTTTGTGGCTACCAATGAAGTGGAGAAAGCCAAGAGATTTCGCCGAGGGCTTAGGCAGGAGTTTCGCCAGGTGTTGGGGGCCTTGGAGCTTCGTGATTTTGGCTACTTGGTGGAGCAAGCTAGGGGTATGGAGCTAGAGATGCAGCTTGGAGAAGGATTGCAGGGTATAGGAGGTTTTGGGGCTACTGAAGGTTCAGAGGGTATTCAGAAGAAGAGTTTTGGAGGAGGTAGTGGGTCATCACTGAAGCCAGTTCCCAAGAAGTTTAAAGGCCCACAAAATTCATTCAAGTCCAAGTTCACCAAGCCCTGCATCATCTACCTTTCGATCTTCAAAAATGCTCCTATGATGCGTCCGACCCCAGGACAGGGAATGAAATGCTTCAAGTGTGGGGATGGACATCGTACTTCAGAGTGCTCTTGGACTGGAGCTTGTCGCCATTGTGGTTAGGAAGGCCACAAGGCATTGGTTTGTAAGCGGAACCCCGCCAACATCATTAAGTGGGAACCGGTCCAAGCATCATCTTTAGCGCCAGCGGCTTCTTCTCGAGGGTCAGTGCAGATGCTAGTAGCCACTCCTACCCAGCCTTGGGTGCCGCCTCAGCCTCACTACCCTTTTCCTGGAGGGATGCCACCAGGGTACTTTTGGCCGCCTTCCCCCGCGGCATTGTTTCCAGCTGTGGTGCCTTCAAACCTCTGCGCCGCGCGGCACCGCCATACCAGTGTTGGGGCACCACCGCCCACCTCGCCTCCCTCGCCATGCCGATCGCTGAGTCAGTGGGACGTCCCGATGTGGTGACAGGTACGCTTTTGGTGGATTCAGTGGAGGCTTCTGTTTTGTTTGATTCTGGGGCTACTTTTTTCCTTTGCATCTTTAGAGTTTGCTAGCCAGGCAAATTTGAGTATGCAGCAAATAGCTCAGTCTGTTCTAGTTAATTCGCCTGGGGGAGTTCTTTCAAGTTCTCCTAATTTATGTTATTGAGATATTCACGCATATGCATCATGTTGAACTATTGAAGTCTTAGTCATGAGTTGACTAAGCGCCGAGGTCCCCGTCATGTTGATGATATAACGGGCTAAAGGTCCCCATACTCATGGAGTATGGGCAATTGGTCCTCTGCACGTGTGGTACGGCATGGGTGTGTGTCGACAGATGCACACTCTGCATTACCGGTAAAATGCAAAAGAGAAAGAAATAAAAAGCTTTTTGATCATTTTTCATAGCATAGTTTGACTATATGGTTGATGGATGGGTTTGTGAAGTGATGTCTATAATTATATTTGTTTCTATCTATTATATTTGCTGAGTCGTTGGACTCTCTCTTGCTGTTGTTGTGTTTGTTTTTCCTTTAGGTACCATTTTGAGACTGGTATGCATGGGGAAAGGAACCGTTTAGTATTGTTGCACCTTACACGGACTATCCACAATAGAAGAGGAAAGAAAATAAAAAGCTATCTGCGTGAATTACTTAAGTAGCGAAGGATTATTGATTTGTCAGATTCAAATTGTAATAAAGGATTAAATATCTCTTATGATGTTTCCCTTCTTTATTTAATTGATTTAATTGTGAACGATTTAGGAAACTTAAACTATTCTGCTTAGGTTTTATTATATTCTTAATGTCATTCCTTGCTTCTACCTATACTTGTTGCCATCCCTGTCGTGAGCCACACTACAGGGGAGGTTCTGCCGAAATTTTGTGCCTAGCATAGTTAGTTACTCTAGTCTTATCTCTAGATGAGTAGCATTCCGGGTCATTGCTTGACTGGGGTGTTACAATCCGGCCCATAGAAACTTAGCCGTCAGATCCTAACCCAGCTACATGTCGGTCATCCGCCGACCGACCATGTCGCCCACCTCAACCGTTGTTCGATGGTCACGTGTCGGCCATCGAGATACCACGACACTATTCATCGATACCATCTAATGCAGTTGTCTGATCCTCCGTAGTGCCACGCATCATCCATCTGAGCGCCACAGCAAGGTTCATCATCTTTGATGCGAACTCCTATCGCCGTCCATGAGCCGGAATCTACCGCCGTCTCCGAAGCGTACACCTTGACGTCCGCGCTCAAAGCCGCCACCTCCCTCGTTCTTTGCACCCCACAGCTGAGCTCGCCTGTGCCCCTTCAACATTCATGTCGTGCGTCATCGTGCTCATCGTTCGTCGAGCTCCGCCGTCGCCATTGCCTTCGCCACTGAGCTCCGGTCGCCCCCTATCTTCTCGTCACTAGCTGCTCCGCAGCATTTGCCGCCGCCTAGCACCGCCACCATCCACTACCGATGAGTTCCACGCTACCCTACCTTGTCACCGTCTGTTCTTCCAGCCACCCCATCGACCTAATCTCACCGTCCGCTACCGCCTCGCCGCCTTGGTCACTGTCGCCCACTCGGGCCAGATTGTTATTTTAACAATTGGCTCAACTTCTATCTATTTTCTAAATGTATCAATCGTGACAAAAAGGAATTCAAAGTCCCCATGTGCTCTTGGGAAGGTCCTGAATGTCTAGCCCCTAGGTTACGAAAGGTTAAGAAAGAGGTATTGTGTAAAGCCTGTGCAGACTGATGTACTTGTCAGCTATGAAACTGACATTGTACACATTTTATGACAAGGTCTTTTGCATCATGGAGGCCAGTTAGCAAGTAGTATCCTTGTCAAAAGGCTTTATCGACTAGAGTTATGTAAGAATGATGTGCTCCATATACTCCTCCATGTATATCGGATAGTAATTGCAAACCATTCTTTTGAGATACGTGTCTCATTAGTACTCTATGAGTTCCTTGCTTGTAAAGGGTACATTCAATCAGAGTGTATGATTTGGATTTTTGAGCTGTACGATTAACCTCTACGTCATCTTCAGGAAATGAGCCATGCTAAAGATATTTATAGATGTCATCCGATCACTACTGGGGTTTGGAATGCTTCACTACTGAAGGTTTGTTAAGTTGCTGGAGGAAAACTCTAGTTGGGACGGGTGATCTTGAGGAAGCCATCCATGCCAACTGGTCTGCTAGAAAGTTATCCTTTCTTGGAATATGTTGGATCTCGAAACCAAAGAAATACCTTTCGAGTTTTCTAACTTATATGATATAAGATGATATCTTGTTATTTGAGCATTGATACTCTTTGCTGACTTGATTCACTACTAGTTGAGAAACACCTTTCACTAGTAATCTACAAATCCCATGTGCTTTGGCTACTCGGAGTTCTGTTAATAAACCCTCATATTTTACCACATTATTTGTAGCAAGAAAGTTTAGTTGAATGTCGCATTTTATGTTTGCTCCAATAGGAGATACCAAGACTATCCCAGCCTTCGAGCCTGTTAACATCAAGGAACTATCGAAGTACATAGTCCACTTCTCATGGTATTTGCACTCGGGCCCTTAGGTTGGTTCAGGGTTTGTTCACTCGGTGATGAGTTCTACTAAAGCACGGGACTTGATTGCTATCATGAAATAAAATGGAGATCGAACTCCCCAAATTTGACCATCCATTTTGTTGTGCGTCCTGATGATTTCCTATTTTGGAGAACTTGACCAAGACAACATCTAGTCGATATAACCACTTTGTGGGCCTAAAAGTAATGCATTCGTTTCCTTGAAGTCATAAGGAGAGCATATAGAAACTGTTGTATCTCTAGATATCATTCTTTTGCTTCATGTAAGACTTTGTTTACATAATATACTGGTCATTGGATATTATCATGCTCAACGACCAGTACATAACTGACTTTTTGTGGTGTTATAAGCGGGAATAAGACCAGGCACTTGAAAGGTACCTTTTAAGCTCTTCAAAGGCATCGCTTGCTTCCTTAGTCTAATCAAAACTTCCATGCTTCTGAAGAAGCTTAAAGAAAGGCAATCCTTTTTCTCTTAACCGTGCTATGAAACGACTTAGCGCTGCCGTACAGCCGGTTAGTTTCTAAACTTCCTTCTTCATGATCGGAGGACACATCTACTCGATGGCTGCTATTTTCTCTAGATTTGCTACAATTCCTCTAGCCAAAACTAGAAATCCAAGAAGCTTTTAAGAGGAAACTTGGAATACACATTTCTCCTAATTTAACTTAAGGTTATGTCATCTTAAGTTAGTGAAAATTTCTTGCAGATCGAAGATATGATCTTTGATGTTGATACTTTTCACGACCAAGTCATCGACATTGGTTTCTATGTTATGACTAATTTATGGACTAAAGGTCTTTTTGCATCAACCTCTGAAAGTAGCACCAGCGTTTTGAGACCAAATGGCATCTTTACATAACAAAAGGTGTCATATAGTGTGATGAAGTTTTCTCCTCATCATCCTTACTCATACTACTTTGTTGGTACCCTGAATATGCATCTGAAAAGCTTAACAACTCACACCCAGAAGTAGAGTCAACAAACTAACCGACATGTGGAAGGAGAAAATTATCCTTCGGATAAACCTTATTAATATCTTTGAAATTGATACACATTCACCATTTTTCATTACTTTTCCTAACCATTACATGATTAGCGAGCCACTCTGGGTGGTCGACCTCACGAATGAATCCAACCTTAAAAAGCTTGTTGATCTTTGACTGGATTGCCTCCTTTCAGTCAGGTGCAAAGCGCCTTAGCTTTTGCTTCATTGATTTTTTGTCAGGCTGGAGTGCTAGCCTATGCTCAATCACCTCCCTTGGGACACCAGGCATGTCGGATGCTTGCCAGGCGAATACATTCGAGTTTCCTTGGAGGAAGGAGATGAGTGACTCTTCCTATTTGAGGTCGAGTCCTGCCCGGACTAGTATCTTTTGTAAGGTTGCAATAGCAGTTTTGAGTCCAAACGACACTTTGACATTTTCTGGAGAAGCATCCTTGTCTTGTGGAATCTCGTTGATCTAGTCAAGGGTTTTGGGGCCACCTTTGGTCTTGAGTGATTGGCTTGCACAGATGGTGGATTAGCATTTCTAATCAGAAGTTCATTGACCAATTATAGGGATTTATGATTACATGCATATGCCATCTTTTTATCCTCTCAAGCTGTTATGACCCCTTTTGGTCCTAACATCTTAAGACTCTGATAGTCGTAATACGTGGCTATTAAGAACTTAGCCAAGCTGTACAACCAAGAATCCCATGATTTGTGGTTTCAAAGTCTACCACATTAAATGACATTCTTTCTGTTTCAAAGTTATCTGAACCCTCGAACGTAAATGGTAGGGAAACTTGCCCTATCGGTTTGACAGTAGATCCTGAGACTATTCCATGAAAGGCATATTTCACAGGCTTTACTTTCTACTTGGGAACTTGCATTTATTCTAAAGCTGCCATAAACAATATATTAAGAGAGTTACCACCACCATCTACTAGAATTTGATTAACTTTGCAATTATTTATGATAGGTTCTACGACAATAGAAAACCTACCTAGTCGAGTTGAGGGAATGGAGCAGTCTTCCCAACTGAAGGACATTGTTGTCTCTGACCACCTAGATGGCTTAATAGCAATCAGAGATTCGATGAGGTTCACTCCCTTCTCGACAGTATTTAGATGTTGTTGGGACTCGTAGGAAGAAAACCTGCCAAAGATCATGTTAATGGTGTGTTATGGCTCCTGATAGTCCATCTCTTCACAACCATCCTTGTCATTCTTAGAGCTTGGTTCCCCGACCTCCTGAACGGAAGGGAAATGACCCTTACTTGAGTAATAATATTCTAATTTCTTCTAGCAAGCACGTCAATTATGTAGATCATACCCTACCATTTGATGAAGCGAACATAACTTCTTATTCTTTTTAGACTCATCAGTCGAAGCTTTTGCCTTGTTCTGACCGGAATAGTCCTTCTTGCCCCTAGTGAACTTCTCTAGAATTGAAAGAACCTCCTTAGCATTTGGTTTATGATTTTTCTTACCTTTGGGAGACTTCTTGGGTTTCTTATCTTTCTTATGCAAGTCAAGTTGAGGAATTTTCTCTATCTGATTGATGGCCTTATTTCATTCAACTATCTCGCTAGTGGCTACGTACCTATCGGCCATATCGAACTGCTCAACAATTATTTTTGGAGGGTTCATTATGATGTCCTCTATAAACCATCAATTCCTCAACCCCGCTTTGAAAGCCTGAATAACAAAGGAATCCACAACCTCATGAATGGAATTACAAACCGAGCTAAACCTCTTGATGTACTGCTGAAGAGTCTCATTGGGTTCTTACCAGATTCGGTGGAGATCATCTTCTTCTCCAAGACGATCATATGTCCCTGCAAGTTTGTGATCAAGAGGTCATAGGGTTGCGCCTAGGTGTAAATTGATCTGATTGGTTGGTTAAGCAACCAAGACTGAGTAGATCCTTTGAGGACTATGGGCAAGTAGTTTGCCATCATATTATCATCTCCACCAGCAGCCCTGATGGCAGTAGTGTAAATCTGTAGAAATTCTAATGGGTTTTGAGTTCCATTGAATTTCTCTAGATTGCTGGTCGGAACTTGTCTAGCAAGCGTACTACTTGAAGGCATCTCAAGAATGCTGACAACCTGGGATTGAGTCATGTCCCCTTTGTTGGAAAGGAGCTAGATTACAGTTAGTTGGAGATCGGTTCCTCCGGTAATCGCACTGAGGAATTGGTTCTCTGACCCTATTGTGGACATGTATATGGTGTCTCTGACCAACTGCTTAGTTCAGGTAATATCGCAAATCACCCGATCTGAGTGTTCGTTCCTCATGACGAGGGGGAGGAGTGGCTTCATGGAAGAGTCATCTTCCCTTGTGACTCCCTTGTCAGAATATTTGAGGAGGTCTGGAGCCAAATGTCAGATGGTTTCTAGTTTGACCATGCTGGCTTCAGCTGAGGGAGTGTCGGACATGGATTTGACAATCTAGAATCCTCTGTGATTCCACCGCACTATTCCCTAAATCAGTAGATAGTGCTCATAAATACATTGCTGTCTCAAGTCATACATTGCACAAAATAGATCAAACTAAAATATTACATATCAGAGTTTAGAATACACCACGTCGGGTGATAGTTTTATATAAGGGCCAATCAGACCAAATATTTACAATACAAAAGATAATAGTGAAAAGCATAAACAAAAGTAGAACCATTAGGCATAGGCAAGCGACTGGGGATAAATGGGTGCGACAAATATTGTCTAAGACTAAATAATACATATACACACATCACCATTGAGTCTATTTGCCTAGGACCCAATCTTGATAACGACTTCTAATTTTCATCCTCAGCTCTCCCTTCCGTGGCAGGTGCATCTCCATATGCATAGTGATCCTGGTTTCCTAATTTTTGATAATGCGAGAGTGAGCACAAACCATCACGCTCCATGAGCCAATACATAGGATGCAATTACTTAGCATGAAAGACTTACCAAAGGTAGGCTATGGTTGTTTTGTTTGCCATAAACTGCTTTTGAGAATAGGGTATATAGAAAATTACCTATGACCTAGTAGATTGAACTTAAAACATGTTATTTGAACCAAAGAGTGCAACAATAATATCCATATGCTAACATTTCAACGTTATAACCACCTACCTTCCCACTGGGATGATACCCAGGACAACATCAAATCATGGCTTCCTATGGCCCGCCATTTTCCATTCACACCCACAAAGTTTTTGAAATAGAACTATCTCAAGTTAAGTTGTCATGCTCGCCATGATCAGGGCACAACTGTTCAAATAGTTTTAACTCTTCAGAGTTTGTACACTTTTAACACAAGAGACAATCTGCTTGTTGCTCCACACGATTCCTTAGTCATGCAGTTGAGTAGATCATTGTAGTAACTTTTTAAAATATCAGACCCCTTTTTGTCATCTCACCCTATGGGCTTCTCACACTTGCGGTGGGTCCCATATGTTGCTCGGGATACTTACCAAAACGACTAGCATAGCGGGACTCAACTCTCCCCAACGTTTAGCGCAGCTAGTAAACTTCACCCTGCCCTTGGTGTCCCTTTAAGCCTCCCCTTGCCCTTGCACTATTCCACTTCCTGTGAGACGAGTTCAGGGGTTCGATAGATTTACTTAGCCAAGTTGCAATTTACAGACTTGTGGTTATACTGTTTTACAATGGAAGGTCATGACCCAATTCAGTCCTTAGAGTTATCTAGACGGTTCTAACACTAACCACACTTTCGTGCACCATTGCACCAGCCTTCCCATACCATCCGCCCAAATATTTAATCAAGTTAGGGTTTTCGGGAAGAATAAAATAACCATGTCAAAATATACCAGCCACTTTTCATCCATGACTGCCCAAAACTAGTTTCTTATGTTTAAAAGTGATGCTTGGGGAATTTTGGCGCCCCCGAGTATCTAAGCAGTATTAAGCATGGCGTGTAAATTTAGACTTATTTTTAAAAGATTACCATTATAATTTCTTTAGGGTGCAAAGAAACATGCTCAAAATGTCCTAAGGAAATATAATATTAACAGGTTAATTAATAGGCATGTAGCTAGTGCTTTTAAAATAGTCATAGATTTGTATATAAAATAACGACATGCAATTTGATAATTTAAACAGAAATAACTTGCTGAAAAATGTAGGTTCAACATGATCAAAGTAATGACTCACCTTGTTCACAATTAGCTTGGTCTTGTTGGTCTTGACTTGCTTCGGATTCGGCCTCCTCTTCCTGAGTATCATATGCTATTTTATGTTGCACGAAAATTTAGAAAAAGAAAATCAGCTAACCAAATAAAGCCACATACAAAAATTTAAACAAGCTCCAAATCCATTGTTTTAGTTTCATTAGATAGATCTTGAATTTAGAAATTTGTTTCATCAAGTTTGGAGTTAATACGAGTAAGTTATACTTATTTAAAGTTCTCTGTTTGAGGTTAATCTGAAAATAAGAGAGGAGAGAGAGAGAGAGATCTCGCTGACAGGTGGGCCTGATTAAGTTTAAACCGGTCCAAATATTTGAGAGAGTTTGGATCATCCGAACGGGTGGGATGCGAGAGCTATTTGATCAGCGAGGGACCGTCCGATCTAATGAAAGGTTCGGACTGTTCGACGGCAAAGATGTGCGAGCTGTCCGATCGAGCGGATGGTTTGGACTGTTTGATGGTGTTAGTGGTCTACAGCGACTAGTGGCGGTGGCAGAACAGAGGAGATAGGGGAAATTATCTACGGTGTCCTAGTACAATTCATGGACAGGAGAGCATCTACAGGGCGACACGACTTCACCTGAATGCTTAGATGAGCCCGAAGATGCTGGGAGTGGTCTTGCGGCATACAACGGTGGCGGGCAGAGGACACTCACAGTGCCCGTGAGGTGCAAGCGTTGATGTGTCTGGCCGAGGGTAGGGATGGTGTTGTCTTCCCCCGGGGGTGCTCTTGCTCAGTGGAATTGGATTGGCGAAGCTCTAATCGGTGGATTGCCCGATGACCAAAATTAGGGAAGAGAGTGTCGTCGACGCTCCTACGGGCAACGATAGTGAAATTCTACGTTGTGGGAGGAAGAGAGTGGTGGTATGATGAGGGTGGAGGCCCGGGCGAGGCTTTATAGCCGGCAGAAAGGGCTGGCCACGTGAGGGGGTGGTGGTGGTCATGACGGTGAACATAGTGCCGGCATGACTACAGGGCTTGGTGATTCAAGCCTGGTATCACGACGGTGATGCGCTGCATGGTATGACAGTGGCTATCGCATTTAATAGCGAGGCACTCGTGCCAAGAAGCATAGGCATCGTTTTAGTCGGCATGAGAGGAGTAATGGCGACGTGACGGGGTAGGGCTAGGTGGTACTGTAGCCAATGAGAGTGACGTGCGCCGAGCACGTTCTTGACGGGGGCAGTTGCGGTGTCAAATTGCGACGACGAAGGCATATATTGTGGTTGACTTGAGATGTTATGTCACGGCGGACCGAGCGGCGCCTCATCGGTCTTCCTCCGAACGATGGGTCAAACAAGGCGAGGTCGGATGCGATGCCTACCCTGTGGTGATGTGGAGCTAAGCCATGGTAGCTTAGGTGGTCAGAAGCATAGGCAAAAGGGGAACACGCCGATGACCGGCGGTCACAGTGAATCGTAGCAGATTGGGTTGTCGTGGTAGGGCCGGCGAATGGAATTTTCTACCGAGGTAGCAAACGACAGAAGAACAGAGAAGGGCCAAAGAAGTTTTTGAGGCTAGGCCTATCTTTATTTTTTTTATTTTTGCTAATACTCAACTATTCAACTTTGTTCATTCCAAAATTTTCCATTAGCCCATGTCTTTTTATTGTTCATCTTACTACCATATTACTAGTAATTCTCCTACCCCAATTTGCTGGATCATCTTTTTAGATTCGTCCTTCATTTTGAATTTAACTTCTATTAATTGTGCTTTTCCTTTTTGAATTTAAGTTTTTATTATTTTTACTTATTGGAATCTTAACCAAGAATCAAGAAAAACCAACAAGATCAATCTACAGAGAGCATATATTCCAAAAGACATTTTTTAGAATCTAAACATTTAGGATGTCACAAGGAGGAATGCTTGGATGAAGTCAGTGTCTGACTCTATGAGTTCCTTTATTCCCTGTATATTTCTGTACGCTGCATGGTTTGCTAAAGAAACTCCAAAAATGTCCTGCAACCTCAGCATATCCCAGAGTTTCTACTAGAATAGGATTCGAGTTGTTTAAAATATCATGAACTCATCGCAAGTTCTGAATTGTTATCGAAGGTCTTGAAGGATTCCTGTTGGTGGAAGGCGTATGATGACTTGAGTTTCCATCCAATGCCCTTGCTTGTCCTATTCGACCTGTAACATGTGGTCAGGTAGAAACAAATGGATTAGCCAATTAATGTCCACAAGTTCCATTGCCTCCACTGTCTCAGAGTGATACATAAGTGTTTGCACCATTTCGACTAATGAGTCCTAGTGGGTTTTGTCGTGAAGAATCATGCACGACATCTCGATCGGTATCACCAATTGCATTAACTTTGTGCCTTCAATATGAATCTCTCGATGAGCTCCCATCGAAACTAAGAGTTTTGCACCACTTCGGCAAGGAGCATCCATGATGGGGGATAATTAGAAATTACCACCTCTAGTGGGCTTTGTGGTGGACTCAGCCTGATCTGATGGATTGCGGCATTGAGCTTTTGTTGCCATTTTTGCTGGTTGGAGGCACTGGGCTTGCAGAGACACTTGGGCATTCCGATCTGGTAAGAACAACCAATTTCTTTAGGAGTGCCGCTGATGGGGGTGACAAATCTTCTTTCATTCGGTCGATCTCACCAGTTTCAGTGAGTAGCATGCCTAGGATGGAAGAGGATGATGATGACACATCATGTCCCATGGCATAGATGCGTGTATCCATATCGAGGTCAGTATAGTCCACCAAGTCGAACCACTTCTCCTCATCCCATGTCTCTACCATGATCGCATGAGTAATGACAATCGGGAATAGAGAAGGATAAGGATTGTTAAATGAAGAACTTCAAGGATTCAGCACCTTCTTCCCCACAGACGGCACCAACTATCAACGATCGAGTCACAGATCTTACAAAATAATATAAAGAAAATGGCTAAGAATCCTTTAGAGAGAATAGGAATGCTCTTTATTCCTATGAACCGATTACAGGGCTACCTTCAACAAGACGTGAGACTAGCCTTAAGTACATTGAAGTGATTGTGTGAATTCCTTGATCCTCCTCATCCTTCTCTTGTCTACTCTTAAATACGAATGAAGAAACGCCTGTTTTCTTATCGGGGAAGATGCCTTGTGGAACTAGTGCATCTGGTCAGAGAGGTAGTTATTGTCAGAGAGAGAACACTCGATTGTCGATTGTTGTCAACAGGAGATGAACGTGGGCAACAATCGCATTGTAGTTATTGTCAGAGACTCAGGGCCAAAGCATCGTGCTGTTTGGAGTAGATAAGGCACATGTTCCATCCGTTGTACGGAAGGAATATCGTAGAATCGGGTCTAGAGAGCAGTTCATACATTCTCCAAGCAGTCATTTAGTCGGGCAACATACATAATGTTTCTTTGACCAGGGTACTCGAGGAGTAACCTCTGGATGTTTATGACCATAGGGTACTTTGGCCTTAATTATATATTAAAGTCATATTTAGGAATTTATTCAATCCTTATTACAACTTTTTGATGTATTCTTGGTGTTTCACTTGTTGTTTGCTTGGTTTTTCGTATTCTTGAGCAAGAAATTCGAAATCGTGATCTATGTGATTTTTGCCTAAATCTTTGCCTTGATTACATTGCTAGGACATGTGGGAGTAGATCTAGAAGACCTCATATCATAAATCCCTATAAGCAAGAAGTAATTTGGGTTTTAGGGTGTTCCTAAGAACTAGATTTAACTTTTTTCAATTTAGTGGACCCGAGCCTAAAAACCTTATGATTATTGATTGGTTTAGATTTTTAATGCCTCGAAAAAGTTTTATGAAAAATTTGAAAATGTTTAGATGAAATTTAAATAAAATTTTGAGATTTGAGTTTTGACTCTAGAGGTTTTTATGTCTGGCAACGGTGGACTGGTCAAATCGGCCTTGGACATGCGGTTAGACCGGAGTGGCGGTCAAACGAACCTTGGACCTATGCTCAGACCGGTCTAGCGGTAGATCGGCCCATCAACGATTGTCTGACCGGTCTTATGATAAAGGTTAATGAATTTATTTGTTTAAGTCTTTAACTTTGTTTTATTAAGCATAATTAATATAATCTGAACTTGATGACTCTTATAATCACTTAGGTAAAAATTTTGAGTACCACTAAAGAAAAAGTTTTGAAAATTATTCACCATCATCACCATCAGCCCTTACAAGCCGAAAAGATTGATAGGCTATGTGCATCACCATCAGCCCTTACAAGACGAAAAGATTGATCTGCTATGTGTATCTTTGTTCCTCTTTTCCTCGTTCTTTTTGCCAAATTCCACTTGACAATGATGAAGAGATCATGCACGTACTATTCAGAGATTGAGCGACATAAAGGTTCAATCCAAATCAAATTGCCACTGACCATTGAAGCACTGGGCTGAAATTACACATTATTGTGCAGCGATATGCTTTCTGCCCATTCCGCTGCTACATGGTGCTAGGTTAACTCTTTCAATTCCTCATAGCTTTTTTTTTTATAGATTCTGATTAGTACAAGACATAACTAATTAACGAGTATGTTTCATATTAAAAAAAGAATGGCGAGTATGTTGATATTATACATGCATAAGTCACACTTTATTCATCCATATGCTGACCTGATGAAACACAGACATGCAGCATCTCCCATAAGTACATACATAGCAAATTGGCACCAATAGCCATCTTATTAGCTAGCAATGCAGACTGTCATACTTACATCCATCACATGATTGTGCTGCACATTACTATATGGATAGATTCTTTTGGATTTATTATTTATGATTTGTAGTTTATACTGCAGTAATTAGATTTTAACTATACATATTTAACTATACATATCATGTTGTTACCCTCAGCAGCTCCGCTCCTTGGTGGCTTCCCGAGATGAGGTCATTCGGACGCATGACTGACGCAGAGCGGCTGCAGCGACACGTGACTGCATTGGATGGTGCAAATCTTGTAACTATACATATCATATCATGTTGTTACCCTAAAGACTTTACCAATAAATGATTCACTGTTATAGTCTGACATCTAAACAATTTTTGCTGGTTATGTGGATAACAAATTAACAATTTCCTGGTACCGAGGCTCATGGCTGGAGACACTGAGCTAATACGAGGACTTCAGAGGACATGTTTTATGGAATGACATTTTTGTACTTTGTTTTTGCTAAATTTTTTAGATTTGGCCTAGCTGTTAATTTGTAATGAGAATTTTATGTACAATGTATAGTGTCTTCTTTAACTAATATGAAATTATTAAGCACAAGCTATTCCAAGATGCGTCATTTTGATTCTTACTATATCAAATACTTTTTTCGGCAAACTATACGGAAACTGTTCCAAAAATAAAGAAATTTGTGTACAAATTAGGCATTGTGTAGCTATAAACATATACCAGTTATGATGTAGATGTTGTCACAAATAAATATGCATCTGTGAGTGTTGTGGCTACAGACCAAACAGAGAGAGAGTATGGTAGTGGAGAGTTAGGTGAACAAATGACCTCTCGTCCCCCTGAGGCTTCATCATATACATACATATATCCCAAGGGAGTGTCTTTACAATAGTGCCCTTACACTCGAGTGTTCTTCTCGAGATCATCTTGTTGTCGTACATGGGTTCATAACTCGCTAACAGGCTAGCTGGGCTTAGGTGGCGGCCACCCCTACAACAGGAGCCTCTCATGGTGAAGGGCTTCACAAGCCGAAGCCATGCCGCCGAGCCCTTTGGCCCCCTCCGTCCCTGCGGCCTATGAGATGTGTGATATTGGGTGAAGCCGAAGCCGCCCACGCGCGAAGACTTCGCCGGCGGCGAGCTGAACGCCGATCGCGCTGTTCGACTCGCCGGTTGCGCCGCCGGGAGTCTACTCCGACGTGTCCTGTGTTGTCCCGCATACCGGTGAGTGCGCCGCGGCGCGCGTTTGCCGTGGCGCATCATCGCCGCCGGTTGGCGTGCCGACCGGCGCGTGCTTCCGGCCGAGTGATCGCCCCGCCGACGATGATCTCGGGACTCGCAACAAAGAAAAACAGTGGAAGCAGGAGGGTCAAGGTGCGGAAATAGTACCTTGTACCAAAGGTAAGGGAATGTGGGATGCAGTGGGTGGCTGGGCTGCCCAAAGGCACTGAAGTGGGGGCATCTGTGGGCGCACGGCGCCGGCGCGCGAGTGTATGGCGAGGTGTCTTTTCGTAGGGGATGAAGCTGAGGTTGGGCTCGAAGCCAGCCTGCGGAGGTGGGGACCTTGTCGAAGGCGCGGAGGCAAGAACTGCGTCGGAGGCGAAGCTGTAGTTGCCCCGCCGATTGACCCGTTGCACTAGTGCTCTCTGTGACCTAACATCCATAGAAAGGCATGGGACACATCAGAGTACAAAAACGGTTGTGGTAAGAGTGAAGAGGTATAATGTATAGCAGACGCCGGGTTATCCCGAGCCAGGGGAGTGGAAGGGACGCCTTCGGGCGTGGCGCGCGCACGCACGGCTGCGTGCTGCAGTGCTGTGGCCGAGGGCGGACACGGGCTGGTCCCGCAGAGGTGAAGGCTTCGGGGAAGTCGCGGAGCCTTCCCTCCACGGGGCCACAGCTGTTGCCGGGGCTGTTCTGTGGAGCCGAAAAAACTTTGTTTGGCGCGGGGCGGCCCCGCGGTCGATCCGAAGTCGCTGTGCCGCGCGTTGAAAAGGCTGGGGCGGTCTGCGACCGTCGTACGTATGGTCCCAAGGTGAGGGTACACGCGGCGTTGCCTGGTTGGTGCGCCATGGGATGTCAGCAGCATTGCGACCGCGCGCCCGCATCTGTTCCCAAGGGAGGCGAGACACGCGGCGAGCCATCCCGCGATGGGCCACTTCTCACGATCGTGGCGGATTTAACCGACGGCTCCCGCGGTTGCCTCCCGATGGCGGGACGCGGCGGGGCTGTATAAAGGTGCGCATCGGGCGCACGGGCGTGCATCCCGTCCGCGCGCACCCAGTTGGTTGTTCCGCGTTGCTGCGCGAAATCCACTCGCCTCTGCTCCAGCAATCCGTCATGCGGAAAGAAGGATGGCAAGCCACGGAGATTCCGGCCGCCGGCTTAGTGGCAGCGCTTTGTTGGGCCAGCGCGGCTCGACGCCGCCTGAGGCGGAATACTCGATGGCGGCTCGTAAACCGGCATAGACCCGGAAGGTGTACAACGCCCGGCAGAGCGCGCAAGGGCGGTGCTCCGCGGTGCTAGGGCGAAGCCATGCCACAGAGGAGACGATCCAAGCTCTCCTGCGGGAGAAGAAGATAGATGACTGTTACGGAGCTCGCCTGCCCGCCCGCGATGAAGTGGAGCCTCATCCCGAGGAGTCAGAGGCGATTGTTTTCGCCGCATTCTTCGAGGCGGGACTCCGGATGCCGTCGACGCTCTTTGTCGGTGAGGTCTTGAAGGCTTATGGATTGAAGCTGGCGCAGCTGACCCCGAATGCAATAGTCCGCTTGGCGGTGTTCGCCTGGGCAATCCAAGTGGAAGGCGGTCATCCTCGCGCGAGCTTATTTGCCCTTCTTCATGATGCGCGCTGTCAGCCAAAGAGAGTCAGAGGAGGGGCACTGTCCAATTTTGGCAGCGTTCACTTCGTGGTGCGGTCAGGCTACGCGCATCTGGTCCCCACTCGCGACGCGAAGGAGAAGTGGGAGGTGGATGCAGCAGCGATGTTTCTACTACCGCGTGACGCCGACCAGAATCGCAATGCCGTGGTCACCGATAGCTTTTGATCGCCGCCCGGCTAAAGCCGGTGAGCGAGGATCAGTGGCAAGCGCGGAGGCTTGGCGGCGTGACCCTTCGGTTCAACATGCGCGATATTGCCGAAGAATTTACCATGTACGGGGTGTCTCCGCTCTCCGGCCTGTGGAAATATGGACGGCGTGATACGCGGAGGGATGGCGTCCGCCCCCGCCGTCGCATCATCCCACCGGTGTCGCAGTGCTTCGTTGCGGGACGAGCGCACCGTCGATGCCTTCCTGGGGTCGTACACGTGGAAAGAGCACACCCTGCGCGAAACCGCAACCAGGCCTGCGAGACTAGGGCGGATAAACCGGGTGTGCGAGGTCCTAGACCTCGCTGTGCCCGAGCGCCAAAGGCGGTGCGGGGGTTCACCCCGCCGCCGTGATGGTGCCGGCGGCGAGGGCATCTCCCAGGCCGCAAAGGTCCCGGTCCCGAGCTGCTATTTCTGACCCGTCCGCCGGCTTAGCGGCAGAGGCCGCTGATCCGCATTTACATGTCGTGTGGTTCCGAGCATGGCAGCGAGAGGTCGCACGCCGCGCCGAGGACCTAGGTGGCGAGGCGGGCCTTGGCAGTGACGCCGTTGGAGACGACGCCTTGTCGTCGATGCCGATCGGCGAGGACCTACTTCTCGCGCCGCCGTCGCCCGTGGTGGCTGCCATAAGCCTTCCGCCAGCGCTAGGCCTGGTGACAACTGGAGTAGCGGAGCACTCGTCGTCATCACTGCCGCAGCCGCCGCACGCATCGCCCGCCCCGGAAGGTGTAGGTACCGAGCGGTCGGGTGCATCCTCGCTCTCAGCCGCGAACGCTGCCAGTGCACTTCGCCGCGGCGGGCAATTCCATGTGGTGGGCACGGTCGGCGAGGGCCTGAGATCCGACTGCGAGGCCACCCCGACTGAGGAGGGGGTTATTGCTTCCGTGCGGAATCGAAAGCCGACACCTCCCACGCCATAGTGGGGTGGCGAGGTAGGCGTAATTCTTTTTCTCTCGTGACTTGCGAAGCTTCTCCGATTGTTCGCTCATGCCGCCGCCGACATCGAGAGGGAAATCGCCGGCGCGCGGCAAGGATCGAGCAACGGTGGTGTCTGGTCGGTCAGCGGTGACGCTGCGCGAAACGCAGCTGGGACGCTCGATGCTGCCGTGAGGCTCGCGACGGCCACCGATCGACCGTGCCACAAACGGAGGCGCCCGCGTTCTCCCCGAGCCGCGAATGCGGTGACGGCAGCCGATCGGCGAGCGCCGCCGCCATACGGGGACTTGCTTGCGCTCGCATTGGGCGCGCGAGGATGAAGGTAAGCTCCCGAGCTCGCCATTGACATCACCTACCGCGTGCATGCTAAATGCTGATGCCCTTCGTTGTTAGCGCGCCATCGGTCGAGCTCGATGAGGCGTGCTTCCGCAAACGGAGGGCGCCGAGGAGCAGCCGTCGGTCGCCGACGAGGCTCATGCCACGAAGCGACGACCGCATCGTGTGTTGGAGGTGGAAGTTCGCGCGCGCGGCGCGACAACGTGTCGCCGAAGAGGCCCAACGCGCGCGCGCGAGGATCGTGCCGCTTGCTTGGGCGAATCGGCTACCGGAGGAGGAGAAGGCCCACTACCATGGCCCTGGAGGAGAAGAGCCTGGCTCTGAGCGACGCATCCGCGGCGACTTGGAGGGCCTGGGGTCTTTGGAGGGGGCCCTGTGGGACCTTTCCGTCGTCGTGCCGGACCTCACCCACGACGCCGCAGACGTGAGGTAGTCGTTGGCGCGGATTGAGGAGGGCTCGAGCTTGGCGCCGGCGGCGAAGCCTTCGCGATCATCGCGGCTATGCCAGCGCGTGCCTCGCCTTTGCCACGCTCCACGCCCAAGGGTGCGGGCACGTGAAGGAGCTGGCTGCTCCCAGCTTGAGTGCTCCGACCGGGGCCGGGGTATGGTCCGGCGCAGTCCGCACCACCATGCCCGCCGTGCAGAGCTTCTACGAGGGGATATGGCGCCACTTTGGAGAGGAAGCAACAAAGTGTTGTTGCGGCGACGCTATACCAGAAGGCAACTTATCGGAGTGGTGGAGGAGGCTCGCCGGCAAGCATCGAAGACGCACGCCGACTCTTAGTGTCGCCCGGAGCCGTGGTTGTGATGTAACTTTTGCTTTTGCTATTGTTTTCTTTTGCTTGCTAACGGAAAAGAGGACCACTGTGTCGAGTACTGCACAACTGCATGCTGGTTGTACAGTTGATTGTTAACACGACGACGGAGGTTGGCACCTAGTTGGAGTAGACGCGATCGCGCTCCGTCCCCTACCCTTCGAAGCGGTGGCGCGGGCCGACGCCTAGTTGAGTAGACGCGATCGCGCTCCGCCCCTACCCTTCGGCGGTGGCAGCGAGCCGGCGCCAGTTGAGTAGACGCGATCGCGCTCCCATCCCCTACCCTTCGAAGCGGTGGCAGCGGGGCTGGCGCGTAGTTGGAGTAGACGCGATTGCGCTCCGTCCCCTACCCTTCGAAGCGGTGGCAACGGGGCTGGCGCCTAGTTGGAGTAGATGCGATCGCGCTCCATCCCCTACCCTTCGAAGCTGTGGCAGCGGGGCTGGCGCCTAGTTGCAGTAGACGCGATCATGCTCCGTCCCCTACCTTTCGAAGCGGTGGCAGTGGAGCTGGCGCCTAGTTGGAGTAGACGCGATCGCGCTCCGTCCCCTACCCTTCCAAGCGGTGGTAGCGGGGCTGGCGCCTAGTTGGAGTAGACGTGATCGCGGAGGGTACGCCGACGCGTGCGCGGGACGTCCGCGTCTAGTTTATACTCCGCAGCATGCGTGGGACTATCAACCACGACTTAGTTAGGCTCCGGAGGGTACGCCAACGCGTGCGCGGGACATCCGCGTCTTGTTTAGACTCAGTAGAGTGCGCAGAGAAAACGTCCACATCTAGTTTATACTCCGGAGCATACGTGGGACTATCAACCACGGCTTAGTTAGGCTCCGGAGGGTACGCCAACGCGTGCGCGGGACATCCGCGTCTTGTTTAGACTCGTGAGAGTGCGCAGGAAAACGCCCACGCCTAGTTTATACTCCGAGCATGCGTGGGACTATCAACCACGACTTAGTTAGGCTCCGAGGGTACGCCAACGCGCGCGGACATCCGCGTCTTGTTCGCACTCGAGAGAGTGCGTGGGAAAACGCCCACGCCTAGTTTATACTCCTGAGCATGCATGGGACTATCAACGACGGCTTAGTTAGGCTCCGAGGGTACGCCAACGCAGCGCGGGACATCCGTGTCTTGTTTAGACTCGTGAGAGTGAGGGGAAAACGCCCACGCCTAGTTTATACTCCGAGCATGCGTGGGACTATCAACCACGGCTTAGTTAGGCTCGGAGGGTACGCTAACGCTGCGCGCAGACATCCGCGCCTAGTTTAGACTCGATGAGAGTGCGCAGGAAAACGCCCATGTCTAGTTTATACTCCGAGCATGCGTGGGACTATCAACCACGACTTAGTTAGGCTCGAGGGTACGCTAACGCGGCGTCGCGCGGACATCCGCGCCTTGTTTAGACTCGTGAGAGTGCGCAGGGAAAACGCCCACGTTTAGTTTATACTCCGCAGCATGCGGGGACTATCAACCACGGCTTAGTTAGGCTCCGAGGG
Source organism: Melocanna baccifera (assembly GCA_036346265.1). Taxonomy (NCBI): domain Eukaryota; kingdom Viridiplantae; phylum Streptophyta; class Magnoliopsida; order Poales; family Poaceae; genus Melocanna; species Melocanna baccifera. Next base: position 33,727,307 of record CM070693.1, read on the forward strand.
TATGCCAACGCGCGCGGGACATCCGTGTCTTGTTTAGACTCGTAGAGTGCGCAGGAAAACGCCCACGCCTAGTTTATACTCGGAGCATGCGTGGGACTATCAACCACGGCTTAGTTAGGCTCCGGAGGGTACGCCAACGCGTGCGCGGAACATCCGCGTCTTGTTTAGACTCAGTAGAGTGCGCAAGGAAAACATCCGCGTCTTATTTATACTCAGAGTGCGCGCGAGGGCGCCCTCATGCGTTTTATTTATACTCCGTATAGTGCGTGCGGAGGCGACTCGACGCTACGCCTTATTTATACTCCGTGAGTGCGTGCGGAGGCGACCGACGCCACGCCTTATTTATACTCCGTGGAGTGCGTGCGAGGCGCACCTCGACGCCACGCCTTATTTATACTCCGTAGAGTGCATGCGGAGGTGGACCTCTGTGGAGTGCGTGTGCGGAGGTGAGTCTCCATGTGGTGCACGTGCGAAAGTGAGTCTCTATGCCTACGTGTGCGGAGGTGAGTCTCCATGTGGTGCGCGTGCGGAGGTGAGTCTTCGTGTTGTGCGTGGAAACATCAACCACGTCTTTATACTCCGGGGAGTACGCGCGGTGACAACACTAGCGCGTGCGCGGAATCCCGCGTCTTGTTTATACTCGGTAGAGTGCGCAAGAAAAACATCCGCGTCTTATTTATACTCCGTGGAGTGCGTGCGGGGGCGAGCCTCCGCACATTTTCGGTGGGGGGGCATGAATAGCCTCGCAAACGGCGAACTTTATTAAATTCGTGTTTGCTTAGGTGAGCGAGTACAAGAAATCAGGGACTAACCGCTGGACCGGTTGCCACGAGACGGCCCATATTAGCTTAGACATAATACCTCCGCAACCTGTCCGCATTCCATGTGTGGCGGAGCGTCTGCCCTTCCAGCGTGGCGAGGTGATAAGCTCCTCGCTGCAGTGCTGCTGCGACAATGTGCAGGCCTTCCCACTTGGACTCTAGCTTGCCGACCGTGTCCGCGCGAAGCGCCCTCCTGAGGACAAGGTCCCCCGGCTGGAATGCTCGCGGATACACGGAACGGCTCTGGCTGCGGGCCATTTGGTGGGCGTACTTGGCGACGTGTTGGGTGGCCTTAACGCGCTCTCCGTCGAGAAGGTCTAGGGACAACTGGCGCTCTTCATCTGGTGCCTGGGCGAGGACCCTTCGTGAGCCGGTCTTCATCTCTTCGGGCGTCATTGCCTCATCACCGAAGAGGAGTTTGAACGGCGTGAATCCTATCGGACGTGTCGCTGTTGTGCGGAGCGACCGAGGACGCCAGGAGCTCGCCGCCACTTGCCTTTTGGCAGCCCGACAAGGCGCTTTTGATTCCGGCGAGATGGCGCTGTTCGCTCATTCGATCGCTCCATTGGGCGTGGGTGTCCAACCGAGGCGAACCGGTATGATACCGGCGTCGCCGCAGAACTCCCTGAACGGAGCAGAGTCGAACTGCAGACCATTGTCGGCAATGATCTCCTTGGGCACTCCGAAGCGGCATATGATGTTCTGCCAAAGGAAACGCTGCATGGCTGTCGAGGTGATCTTGGCAAGCGCCACAGCCTCTGGCCACCTGAAAAAATATTCCAAAGTGACCACGATGAAGCATAAATCTCCTGGGGCTCGGGGCAGAGGTCCGACCACGTCGATGCCCCACCGTGCCAACGGCCATCTGTGGGGATGGGGTTGAGGCGGTGGGGTCTATGAATTACCCGCCCCATCCATTGGCACTTTGACACCGCGCACCAGCTTCTTGGCGTCGCCGACGGCGTTGGCCGCAGAAGCCCTCGCCTAAAGGCCTTGCCGGCAAAGCGACCTTGGCGCCAAATGCGAGCCGCAGCGCCCGCGGGATTTCGCCGAAGATTCTCGTCCTTCGCGACGTGAGAAGCACCGTAGGAGCGGTGCGCGAACTCCTCTTTGTAGAGCACTCCGTCGAGGAGCTGGAAGGATCTGGCGCGGCACTATAGGCGGCGAAGGTCAACGCGGTCCTCAGGCTCGGCGATGCCCTGTAAGAAGGCGTGAATTGGCTCTCGCCAGTCGCCCTGATGGACGATCTGGTGGACTAGGGCAGCGTCGCGATTGTCCTGCGCGATGGCCGCCGCGTGCAGGACCTCGTAGAATGTGCCTTTGGGGGTGGGGAGTTGTTGGCTGGCAGCCTTTGCAAGAATGTCCGCTTGCTCGTTTTCTGCTCGGGGGATGGCCTTGACCGTGACACCCAGGAAATGCCGCTCCTTGGCTCGGACAGCCGCCAGGTACTTGGCCTGGTAAGACTTGTCGACTTGCCCCGTCACCAGCCTGGAGTCCGTGCGGACGAGGACTCACGCGCCCCCAGAGCTTTGAGCTTTGCTAGGTCGAAGAGTAGCGCCTCGTACTTCGCGGTGTTGTTGGTGGCAGGAAATGCGAGGCGCACCGAGTATAACAGCGTGTGTCGCTCCACAGAGTGACCACCGCCCACGCTCGCGCCGAGACGCAGACGCTGCCACAATGTCGAGCATCCATACCGGGTCCTCTGGCTGCTCGGCGTGCTGGACCGCTGGGGTCCACTCGCGAGGAAGTCCGCAAGGATTTGGGACTTGATTGCTATGCGCGCGCTAAGCATATGTCGTGAAAAGGGGCGAGTTCGCTGCCCACTTGCCGATGCGCCCCGTGGCCTCTTTATTGTGCAACATCTCCGCCAGAGAGAACGAACGCATGCTGATTGGGTGGGCGAGGAAGTAATGTCGAGCTTTCGAGGCCATGACTAGGCATAAGCCAACTTCTCAAGCTCAGGTGTCGCGTCTTGGCGCCTTGAAGGGCTTCGTAGACAAAGTAGATGGCGTTGGCGAACGCCTCCTCAAGAACGAGGACGACGCTGACGGCTGTCGCGGAGGCGGCAAGGTAAAGTAAAAGGGGAACCTCTGGTGCCGGGGAGACCAGTGTGGGTAGGCTTGCAAGGTGCTTCTTGAGGTCGCCGGCTGCACCGCGCAAATAACGCCCCAACGAAACCCGCCGCAGCCACGAGGGTTTTGAAGAAGGGGCGCCGCGCCCGCTACCCCGACAAAAGCGCTCGGTGCGCCCATGCGCCAGCGAGCCTTTGGACCTCCCGTCGCTTTGGGCGGTTCCATGGCAAGGATTGCGCCGACTTTGTCGGAGTTGGCTTGGATACCACGCCCGACACCAAGAAGCCCAAAGCTTGCCCGCCTGCACAATCAACACGCACTTGTCCGGTTGAGCTTGATGCCCGCTCCGAAATTGTCGAAGGTCTCTTGGAGATCGTGGCCGTGAGTCGCCAATTGCTTGGTTTTGATGACTACGCCGTCAACGCACGCCGACATTCCTCCCTAGCCGAGGCCAGCGCAAGACAATGAGGCGTGAAAGTTACGCGGCATTCTTCAGCCGGCGGGCATTCCGACAAGCGGTATGTTCCTATCGGAGTGATAAAGCTGGTTTTATCTTCGTCATCCTTGGCCATGTAGATTTGATGATAACCGGAGTAAGCGTCCAAGAAGCTCATGAGTTCGCAGCCGACCGTAGCGTCGACTAGTTGGTCGACGTGTGGGAGGGGGTAGTCATCCTTCAGGCACGCCTTGTTGAGGGCGGTGAAATCGACGCATATGCGCCAGGCACCGCTAGCTTTCTTCACTAGCACCGGATTGGCGAGCCAATCCAGGTGTTGAACTTCGTGAATGACGCCAGCGTGCAGGAGTTTCACCACTTCCACCTTGGCCGCCTGCTGCCGGTCTGCGGACATGCGTTGAAGCCTTTGCTTGACCGGCTTTGCGTCCTGACGGACCGCGAGGTTGTGTTCGATGAGAGAGCGATCCACACCTTTGATGTCCTCCAGGGACCACGCGAAGACATCTGCGTTGTTCCGGAGAACTTGGAGGAGCTCTTGCTCCATCTCCGGAGGGAAACTGTCGCCTATGGAGACGACTCAGCCGTCGGCCTGGAGGGAGACCCTCTTGACTTCGCCCTCCGGTCGAGGCTTAGGGGTCCACCCTGTAGGATCGAAATGGCGACAGAGGGGGGGTGAATGTCGTTCTCAAAAATCAAACCGCCCCTGAAAATTCGTACACTAAAATTTTCAAACAAGGTGCAGAACAAAACAACTCATAGAAAATTAATTTTGGACTGCATGCAAAAGAAGAAAAGATTGGAACGCATGCTATACTAAAAAATTCAGCATAAATCAGAGATTAACCAGTAAAAATTTCAGCGGAAAATACCATCGTTTGAACCGCATGCAAAATGCTTGAAAATCGAAAAAGAAAAGCAAGGTTCACTACTAGAGGAGGAGGGAGACTACGGCCAACACACATCCGAACACTCAAAAATAAATAAAGAGGCAAACCGACACCGAGAAAGGGAGCAGCCAACGAATCAAAAATCTGAGAACTTTACTGAGGAGAGGAACATGCATACTTCAAATAATTGCTGGTTAAATATTAAAAGAAAAGCTCTCTCCTAACAGAAGATGCCACAAAGAGGTAGGATGCAGGAACCAAAATCGCACTTTGAAAATAAATGCATGAGAGTAACCGACAAAGACACAACAAAGAACTCACTGGTGAAAACATTGATTCCGTAACTCGCCGAACAACAAATAAATACCAAAGCTATAGACCAAAATTACTGGAATTAGTACTAGCCAAACAAGGAGAGAAGGGACTACTACTTGCTGCCGAATAGGGGTTCTTCTTGGACGAAATAGCAGCTAACAGACAAACAAAGCAAATAGCGAGTAGCAAATAACAAAATGCTACTGAATACAACCCAAAAAGCAGAGACAAACACTGCTGTCCAAGAACTATTGTTTCAGCCGAAAGCAGCCTGGACATTGAACCGGACCAAAAAACAAGGAGGAACTACTGCTGGGCTGAACCGAAAACAGTCAGAACTTACACCAACCGATCAACCAGAGGTGCACTGTACTAGTAGCCGAACAGCACAGCAGATTTATCTCTTGTAGCAGCCGAGCAAAAACCAAACAGCAATAATACTTGACTACTAGTTACTGCTGCTGAGAACTTTAACTGAGAGAATACACACTGATTTAAGACAACACTAACATGGCCTGGTCGAAAGAAATAACAACAGCAAGGAACTTAACAGAATAAACTTGGCAGAATAAAACTTAAGACAGCATGCTAGAGAGATGATTGCTATTGGGAAGAATGAATTAAAAGAACTTGAGATAAAACATAGTTCAAAGCATATAATAACTTAAGAAATGCTTTCGGGATGAACTAGCCAAAGCGCTATGAAATATATCCCCGTTCAAAGCACAGATGAAAATAAACACACATATATATATAGCACTAGAACAAGAACAATAATTAAAAGGAGAGCAAGTAAATAACACATGAAATAAGCATGTTCATATTGAGACGAAGAGCGATGAATGTTTATATCAACTCTTCCATGTCTCATCCAAGAACACCCACAAGGAGAGAATAAAACATTAAAACTTGCATACAAGTTTTTCTCTCCCAAGAGCACAAGCATTAGGAAATCCTAATACTCATACCCATTTCTATCTCTCTCTCTCTCAAGTGCACTTCTCCACCTAGAGAGCACCTCTATTTATAGCCTCCACTAATGGGTCTAGTAGATTACTTTACCCATTAGGTCACACCACTCTCCACTAATGGGTTTATACTCAATTATACCCATTAGGTTACAACTCCTCTCCACTAATGGGTTTACACTCAATTATACCCATTAGGTTACAACACCTCTCCACTAATGGATCATCCCATATAATATCCGCTTCCAATTTTGCAGCTTTGCGTATTTTCCAAAACGCCTCCCGCACCTTCCTCGAAGCTTCCTCGCCTCTTGCCGCGCACGCTCGCAGCCACTTCGAGTCCTTGCCGCCTTCGACACATCCCGACCGCTTCGACTCAGCACCGCCCTTGTGCCTAGTCCGGCCACCCGTGTCTCGCCACGACTCCGCCTCAAAGTCCCGCAATCATCACCGACAAGAAAACACATTACATAGCACCGCACTGCATGATTTAAATAAATATCCGCATCGGTAAAAGCATAAAAATACCCGAACAAACTCAAACTTTCTAGGACACGTGTCAATTACTCATCACACACTGGGGTTACTCGCACATGGTCTCTCAATCTCCCTTGATGAGTATATTGACAAATACCAAAAGCATATAAAGTTGAGTTTGAAAGTCAAATATGGTCTAAAAGAAAATCAAGATAACTAAGACCATATCGACAAAAGAGAAAATGGAGCAGAAAATGATAGAGCAAATTTTTCTCGCAAAACCTCGTAGGCTTTTTCTCCAAACTTCTCCCCCTTTTGGCAATAAAATCATCAAAATGCACGAGAGAAGAGAATGACATGTGTGTTCTTTATTTTAAGCATTTGGAGCCATGAATATTATCCATAATGATTTTAAGTAGTATTACACCAAGCCATAATTCATAAGAATACTATCAAGATCATGACGATTTATGTATAGAAAAGCTAAACCAAATAAGTCATAATCTGAAAATGGATCCAATTTTTTTTTTTTTTTTGCATGTCAAGTCAAACATGATTTTAGTCTAGATAAAGGTATCCAAGGATGATGCAAGCCATGTCAAATAAACTAAGTGAAATCAAGAAGCTAATATTGAGTTGGTTTAGAGTGCTATAAGTTCAAGAATGACTCAATTGATCAAGTACTTGGTCTTTTTATAAATAAGCAAATTTAGCACAATTGCCCTTTTTTTTTAAAATCACATTTGGTTTTATCTTAGTAAAGCAAGTCCTGGACTAGGAGCCATCCACAACTGCCTCCTAAGTTTCAACCATTTTCATATTTCTTAGCCTTGTGCTAGATCTCAAGCCTTATGCGATCACTCCAAGCGAGAAGCTTAAGGAAATGATCTTGGTCAACCAAAACTCCCCCTGAGTTCATGCCTAGTGCAATGGCAAGCCGTCTCATGAGAGTGAATTGGTGAGATCAGTTTTTCGCACAAAAGAGATCATTTTGCTTTTGTTGCATTTAGTCTTTAGACCAAAAGAGACCAATGACATAGCTCAATCTAAAACTCAACAAAGATTCAAGATTCAACTCAACCTATTTGACATGGCGGAATCATAAAAGATAACTAAAAATAGACTAGTCTCAAGAACTACCATGACATGAAGTAAAGCATTTTTAATTAACTTATCATGGCAAAGACTAGACTACACATATAAAGTCATGATAAATCTAGCAATTAAGCACAGATCATGGCAAGATGTAATGCATTATAAATAGATCATAATTGGATAATAATCAAGGCTCCATGTAGTTATATTATAGTGCAAACTGAAATGCAATAAAATCCAGCTCCCCTCAACATGAGATGCACTTTTAGTTCAAGTTGAGTTATGTCACAATTAATATCTAGAAGCTCCCAAATGAACTCCCCACTGAACTAAAGCAATAAAACGAGAAGTCGCAAAGTAAATCCAAATGGGTAGTCCTTAAAGCATAGATAAGATGTAGATGATACTATAGCTTAGATGACTCTTGTCTACCCCATATGACTCCAAGACTATCACCGACTGTCTAGCACACACACTAGAGAGCAAACACGCTCTGCCTACCCGAGGATGGCCCAACCTCGCTAGAACCTACAAGCCGTGAGTGAGCTCAATCTAGTGAGATAAGAGATAGCTAATAAGCAAGATCCTAGAATCACAAGATAAGAGCAAGTCTAAGCAACTAGACAAGAATAACACTCTAACCTATGCTAGAAGGACTAATCCCAATGCACCCGAATGCTATGCAATGAAAGGAGTAAGAGCATAATCAATATAATAAAAGCAATAAAGCATAAAGCTCCCCTCACAACAGTCCATAAGGACAAACCACCCCAAGCTCTCCCGTGAGAGCTGAAAACCTAGAGCTATCCAAAGGCTTGGTAAAGATATCACTAATCGTGGTCACTCTCACAAATCGAGCACTATATCACCCTTCTCCACATGGTCTCAAGAAAGTGATAACGGATATCAATGTGCTTGGTCCGGAGTGTTGATCGGGTTCTTGGCAATGTTAATCGCAAGTGTTATCACGAAAGAGTGGAACACCGCCGATAACTAACCCAAAGTCCCGCAGGTCGAAGCCATCCGAGTATCTCGCCGCAAAGAATCGGCAAAGAACGCACTCGACCTCTGCGGTGGATCATGCAACACCGATCGCTTCCTAGATGACCAAGACACAAGAGAAGTGCCAATGAATTGGCAGTGCGAAGTGCTCTTCTGTCTATCCTACATCCAAAGAAAGTCTCGCATCGGAGTAGGCTCGAGGGAAAGACAGAAGACGAAGAGTACCGATACCATAGTCAATGGTAGCTCGGAGGTACCGAAGATGCGCTTCACCGCTTGACGGTGAGACACGCGAGGAGAAGCTCGAAATCGAGCACACGCACACGAGAGAAGTGTATGTCGGTCTCGAGGCGTTGAGGTACAAGAGGGAACCGATCATGCTTCGAACTCCTTCGATCAACGGGCTCGCCATCTTCATCGGATCAAGTGAAGTCGTTGTCGCCATCGGAGTAGATATCGCTTGCCATCACTCATGTCAAAGCGCCAGAGGTCTCGAGTGTACTTGCCCGATGCAAGAAGGTACCCTCGAGTCCGCTTGATCCGAAGCCAAGAAAGAAGCTCAACTCTCCCATCATGCTCATCTCAAACTCCGAGCTCATGACATCGGAAAACGAGAAACGAGCATGTGAGGAGCCGCCAAAGATGATGTCATCCACATAAACCGACGAGCAGTAAGATCGGTGCCATGCCTGCGAATGAACAAGGTCTTGTCTACTTTACCCATCTCAAAACCATGACTCAACGGTAGGACTTAAGCCTCTCATACCAAGCTCTAGGGGCTGCTTAAGTCCATACAAAGCTTTGGAAAGCTTGAAGACATGGTTTGGGTATTTGGGGTTTCGAAACCAGAGGTCGGACGACGAGACCTCTTCCTCAATAAAGCCATTGAGAAAGGCACTCTTGACGTCCATCTGTAAAGCTTGAAACCCTTAGAAGCTGCAAAGGCAAGCGTGATTCTAATGGCTTCAAGTCCAGCTCAGGGCAAAGGTCTCCTCAAATCTAGACCCTCAACACAGGAGTACCCCGAGCTACAGTCTAGCCTTGTTCGAATAACCACTCCATCCTCACTCTGCTTGTTCTTGAACACCCACTTAGTCCCAATAATATTGTGACCGCGGGGGCTCGACAAGCGACTGCACCTTGTTTCTCTCGAAATTTTCTAACTCCTCATGCATGGCATTGACCCAAGACTCATCGGAAAGAGCGACAAACATCCTTGGGCTCAAAAGAGGCAACAAAGCGAGTGGAGACAGAAGTGAGACGTGCGGACTTTGAGCGTGTAACGCGCTCAAAGAGATCTCCAATTATCCGCTCAAGGATGAGCTTTTGGATATGATGGGGAGGTCTGGATGAGAAGAAGTAGTGGCCTCTACCTCATGAGCCGATGAGGTAGGGACAGAGCCACTAGCTCCCGAGGATGCGGAAGGAATGGGCCGATCTCCTTGAGGTACGGTGGTGGAAGTAGGCACCTCAAGGGAGGAGAAGCTGGATCGGGTAGACAACCCTCATCTTCATCCTCCTCATCATCCACAAAGATGGGCTTGGACTGCTCTCTCAACACGAGATGTCGGGCCTAGTCCCGGACCGCCTCATCGAAGGTCACCTCGCGAGTCTCTACCATTTTACTAGACTCGCAGCCTGCACCCTATAAGCCCGCGAAGAAGTCGAGTAACCTAAAAAATTCCATCACGAGAACGTGACTCGAACTTATCTAGGTTCCTGACTTGAAATAAAACACTTGCAACCAAAAACACGAAAATGAGATACGCTGGGCTTTCGCCGTATCTCAACTCAAAAGAAGTGCGATGCAAGTGTGCCTCGTAAAAACTCGATTTGAAACATGGCACGCGGTGGCTATAGCCTCGACCCAAAACTTCCTGGTGTAGAATATTCATCGAGCATCGCCCGGCCATCTCGACTAAGGTACGGTTCTTCCTCTCCACAACGCCATTCTGTTGTGGACGTATGGAGAAGAGAACGGTGCTCTACACTGTCTCATCGCAAAACCTCTCAAAGTAGGAATTCTTGAACTCCGTGCCATTGTCACTGCGGATCGCTCGTAAGGCACCGGGAGCTCAACAGAAAGCCTACTAAAAGACCCGAAAATGGGTAAATGTCTCATCCTTCGAGGCTAAGAAAAACACCCAAGAATACCTCGAAGTCATCAACCACAACAAGAACATACCACTTCCCTCCGCCGATCGCACTCTAGCCGGTCCAACTCGTGTCCATGTGGAGCAGTGTCACAGTGCATCGGTCATCGTGGATGGACCGAGGATGAGAAGCGGCAACCATCTTGCCGTGCGGCAAGGAGCGCAAACAAGATCTTTGACCATCTTGAGTTTCGGACCACGAATGAGATCGTGGCCACTAACTCGGTCAAATGATCAAATCCAATATGACCAAGTCTCCTATGCCGAGAAGAGAGGTCGCGGGAATCGAAGCAACTAAACACCGAGAGGATCACCGTAAGACTCGTAAAAATCAGCACGAAAGATCCTCCCAAAGCGAAATCCCGCAAACCGACTACCCAAGAATCAAGAATTTTGCAATTGTTTTTCTTAAAGCTCACCTCAAAGTCGTCATCGGTAAGTCGAGAAACCGAAAGCAAATTATATCGCACTTACTAACCAAGGCAACATCTTTTAAAACAAAAGACTCATTAATGCAAGATCGCACCTTTGGCGATGACACGCCTGATGAAGCATCTCGAAGGTGATCGTCTCATCACCGGAGCACGGGCAAGGGAAGAAAACCAGCGGAATCTCCGGTCATGTGTCGTGAACACCGAGTCTACGAGCCAAACCTTTCCCTTCCTCGCCCGCGAACTGAGTCAAACAGAGATAAAGTCTCGGTATTGGGGTAAATCAACGGTGATTTCGCACCCAATCTTGAATAACACGTCGGCGGATGAAGTAGTCAAACACGATCGACCTCTATCTACCCTACGCTCCTGTTACTCAAAGCGTAAGGTCTAAGCGGACCCGAAGCATTCCGAGTCCGATCTCACGGAGAGCGAGTCGGAGTACCAACAACACGATCTTGCCGGGTAGCTATCTCGATGGAAACGAGATCTACCCTCGGGGCGGCGGATATCATGACCCGGGCAAATCGAGGACGAAAATCGAAGAACCAGAAAAACTAAGTCCTCGATCTTTGCCAAAAGCATCAACAAGAGCAACCTTAGACCTCGTGGCTGGTCCTAGGTGCACTCGAGTCCGGGCTGACCCCGAATACGCCTAAGAGCTGCAACACGGTCTCTGCGCAATCTCGCACGCCAAGCATCGGCCGATCATATGTCCATCCTTCGGCGTAAGGTGCAATGAAACTTCACCACCGTGAGAAGTCGGTTGCGGTGGAATCACCTTGCTGTCGAAATCCTTGGACAAAGCCCGCAGACTTTAAATTTGACTTTCTCACCCCGGGCTCAGCTCTCGATCACACACAGTGCTATGGGTCCGAGCACGGCAGTGGATGCTTCCTCATGTCCTCATAGAAATCATATCCTAGACCCCGATTAAATCTGCAAATCTTAGATTGGTCTAGAATAAGATTGAGCTTCTTCTTGCCTCCTACAAATCTCTCGAGAGTGTTCATAAGATACCGACACTCCCGAAGAGAGAGGTGCAAGAAGAGCAGGAGAAGGGGGAACAGCAGAGGGTAAGGAAGCGAGAAGAAGAACCAAAGAGAGGAAAGAATGGCTTGTGCATGCACAACCTACTGATGGGACAGTCCTACTACTAGCAGGTTGGCTCACGTCGCTAGACGCCTCTACCTTACCCTTGGGCTTCTCCCCAACACCAAAGACACACATTACAACATGATTGTGACTTCTCTAGTAGATCCTTAGTTAGCTTCACGCATTTTTCTTCCAAAATAATCAAGTCGATTTTAGTTTATCACAATTTTTGCAAGGTGAGCTAACAGGTCCTTAGAAGCATATTTAGCTATTTTCTTGTTGTAATCAATCATTTCTTGGAATTGTTTAGAAACAGATTCAAGTTCAGATTAATTTAGGACAATTTAAACATGAAGCGCTTGGCTCAATCAAAGAAGCATGCAATTCAGCAATTTTATGATCTGCTCTTTTTAAGTTCATTTTAAGTTATTGCAATTTTCACAAGTTTCAGCAGATCAATAAGCATAGTATAAAGACCTCTAAAAGCATTATCCTTATCCTCACATGAGGTGCAAGAAGTAGTCTGAATATTAGAGGAAATAGAAGCAACCCTACTCATTTCTAGTTCAAAGAAGCGGACTATCATTCTTCACCTTAAGCAAATCAAGCTCGAAGTCAAACTATCATGAGAGGTCCTTAGCTTTTCCATATCTCCAAGCAAAGAAGAACATACATCACATTCGTCACGGGAGGGAGCAGATATAAGTGAAGTAAACTCCGTGACGATCTCTCTACTTCCTTCTCAAGATCCACAACCCTAGCTCTAGATTTAGCATAGAACTTTCCTAACTTCGTAAATGCAAGATAGAGCTGGTCGTAGGAGGGACCTACCTCATCGGAGTCGTAGAGCTCACTTCGCCGACGTCGTTGTCGCTGGCCATGAAGCACATGCCGATGAAGTCGCCGCCGTCCTTGGGATCTTGATCATCCTTGTCGCCGCCGTCGCTCCACCCTCCACGTCGCTGAAGTCGATGTCGCCGAAAGCGATGAGGACACGGTGGAAGAGCTTGGCTTTGCCAAAGTTGCGGAACTTCTTCTTGCCTTGAGCGTGAACCGGGGCTTCTTATTGCGTTCTTGTCGATGTAGTCGTTCTTGCTTACACCGTAGTCGTTCTTGCCTTTCACCACTTTGGGCAATTTGCCGAATGTGGTTGGGGCCGCCACACTCGAAACAAATGACAGGTCCTCCTCTTCTCGTCCCTCCTCCTCTTGTAAGCATGGGAAAACTTCCGAGCTAGGAGGGCCATTGCTCATCCTCGAGCTGCTCTAACGATCATCGCTTATGTCACAGAGCAGCAAGGGAGAATCCACACGCGGATCGTAAGAAAGACCGGAAGCTGAATCGGGATCGGTGACTAGGGCCATCGATCGTGACTTCGACTTGCGAGACAATGTCAATCTCGTGAGTCTTGAGACGCGAGTAGAGCGCATCAAGAGTCAAAGTCGAGAGGTCCGTGGTGTCCTTGATGGTAGTCACTTTCATCTCCCAAACACGCAGTCGAGTGCGGTGAGCATCCGTCGAGCGTTATCCGAGTCGGAGTATGTGAGACCGACCGCCGAGGTTGCTCGAATTTTGTGAAAACGCCGCAAAACACTCATCAAGAGACTCGCCAATGAGCATTTCAAACTTGTTGTAATCTCGCTTGAATCGTCCTCGCCGAACCGCCTTAATCGGGTGGTGCCTCATGATATGCATCGAGGGTCGCCCGGATGTCAAGCCGACGTGAGATGAGAGATGCGATCACCGCTCCTGCCGCACTCGGATTATAATGTTCCTTGCCTTAGCATTTGCCTCAACATCAGCCATATTATTAGCATTGATGTCCTCATCGGTAGGAACAACAAAGCGGGTCTTGACCTTGCGCGGATGGCATACCGGCCTGGATATATGTCTCCATTCGGCTCTTCCGTAGGGTAATCGATGCCATCGAAAACGCGGCTTGGTCGAGTACTTGTCTGTCGCCATGGCTCTTGAGACCGGTTAAGATCTATAGACAAGAGTTAACCGCTCGATACCAATTGTAGGATCGAAATGGCGACAGAGGGGGTGAATGTCGTTCTCAAAAATCAAACGCACTCAAAAATTCGTACACTAAAATTTTCAAACAAGGTGCAGAACAAAACAACTCATAGAAAATTAATTTTGGACTGCATGCAAAAGAAGAAAAGATTGGAACGCATGCTATACTAAAAATTCAGCATAAATCAGAGATTAACCAGTAAAAATTTCAGCGAAAATACCATCGTTTGAACCGCATGCAAAATGCTTGAAAATCGAAAAAGAAAAGCAAGGTTCACTACTAGAGGAGGAGGGAGACTACGGCCAACACACATCCGAACACTCAAAAATAAATAAAGAGGCAAGCCGACAGTAGAAAGGAGCAGGCCAGTGAATCAAAAATCGAGAACTTTACTGAGGAGAGGAACATGCATACTTCAAATAATTGCTGGTTAAATATTAAAAGAAAAGCTCTCTCCTAACAGAAGATGCCACGAGGTAGGATGCAGGGAACCAAAACTGCACTTTGAAAATAAATGCACGCAAGAGTAACCGACAAAGACACAACAAGAACTCTTTGGTTGAAAACATTGATTCGAAC